>VZTB01004940.1:62178-167567 GCA_013397245.1 Thryothorus ludovicianus
TGTGGGATGTGTGTTGGGTTGGGGGTTTGTGTTTTGTGTTTTTCTGTTTGATTGGGTTTTTTCTTCTTTTTGTTTTGTTTTGTTTTTACCCCCTTAGTGATTCTATAACCTTCTATAGAGTAACATTCCCTTTTAAGTATTTTATTAGAAAATAGCAATGAAAATTAATCTTAAATGTATAATTTAAATTTTTTAAGTTGGTTACATTAGACGCTTTCAAAGGCATGATTCATAGTTTATGCATATTTGGGACTGTAATGCTTCAGAATTCTCCATGACTATTTAGCACTGCAGGTTGTGTTAATATACTTTGTTTCTATTCAAGTCTTTGAGATAATCTCATTCTTCTTGGTTTACATTTCTTTCTGTATAAAACCTTCCAGATCTGTTTCACTAGAAGATTTTCTTAATGCATCCTTTCTCTTTTTTTCTTTTGTGTAAATACTGATGAAAACATTCAATGAAATTTTTCCCATTTATTTCTAAAACTGCATGAATACCCCTTTCCCTCTGTGAATCTACAAAAGTGGATCTTTTGCAATAGTTTCTTTACAAAAATCAATCTGATTAGTCTGGAGGAAATTAGATATTGACTAAAATGCAAAAACTGCAGCCTCCATGAAAAGACATCACTGGCCTTGATATGTGTATGACATATCACTTATTCTCTTCCTGTGTTTAGTCAGATAACACTTTCTTTTGGGTCTCAGAGGCTGTTTATCATGAGGAAGTTTAACTAAAACTGTTTTATTAAAATATATTTTCTTCCTAAAATATTGAATAATGAAAATATTATGTATTATTTAAATATAACTTTTAATATTTTCCCACTAAATTTGTGAATCCACTGCATTTTTTTTGTTTACCTTCTAAACTTAATTGTATCCTGGAAAAAATGCAACTCTGTAGAAGCACCATTTCTTTAAATTTAAGTTTACAGTCACCGTTTTTTTCATTTTCTTATTTCCTCTTCTCCATAGCAATTTTGTTTGTGACAGCTAGAATTATATATACATTTGAATAAAATTGAAAAACTAGGGAAAAAATGATGGGTTACCTTTGTACTTTGTACTTCAGGGATTTGTATGAGACCTCCTTCCAACAGCCAACATACCACAAGGCAGTAATTTCTTCCTCTTTCTTCCCATCTGCTTTTAGTGAAATATTTATTAGGAGCAAACACCTCTTTCAACACAAGCACAGAGATTCATGAAAATCTTGTTTTAGCCACCTGAATGCCAAAATTATGTTTTCAATTCCAAATGATATAATATAAAGTAAAATTTCCTTTCCTGGATTTTCTGTTACTTTTTCAGATTTGTGAAGATGCCATGAATAAAAAAGTAGTTTCATTTTTTTAACAATAAATAATTTCTTATTTTGTCAGAGAAAATATGACAGACCAAGATAAAACAAAATTTTTTAAAAAGCCATTCTGATGGCCTCTATCTGCAGGTGAAAAAAATAAAAATAACAAAACCAAAACCCACATGATCTTGTTATAGCCTCTATGGTCATAGTACTAAATTATTTCAGATTATTAGATTAAATAATTTTAAATTTCTCACTGCTCTGATTTGCTAGCATAGCACTCAGGATATCAACAGCAGTGTACATGGTGTATAGTTAAACAGTTCATAAAATCTATATATTTGTCTCCTTTTAAAAGTTTTATTTCTCTCTGAAAACAAAAAAAGAACATATATGACAGTGATTCCGCTTTCTCTCATGTGAGCAATCCTTTAAAATTAAATCTTTAATTATAAAAAAATAAGCTAAATCATACTAAAAATATTTCTGGGTAAATTAATTCCTTTTTTAAGGAAAACACCTGTAACACATTTCCACCTAAAATTAAAACAAACAAACAAACAAACAAAAAGAATACACAGGCTCCTATTTACTTCTTCCTTAAATCAGCTGTAAATAAATGTTGACCATTTTGTAGTCACTCAAAATAATAAAACAGTTTTCAACCTTCTAATCATTATTAGACTATAAATGTTACTCTCATATAATTGGTTTATCAAGCAACAAGCCACTAATACAGTGTAATTTATAATTAATGTTCTGCTGTCAGACTAAATGGAAAAGGTTCATCCTGTCAGTTTGCTGGTTCAGGAGTACTGTTCTACTACAATGCTGTCTATAACCAGGAAATTTTACTTAACCCTGGACAAATTTTCATTGGCAGAGTAAGCTAGGTGGTTTTTTCCCCATTGTAGTCTTGTGTTCTATTTTTCAAATGGTATCCATGTTAGAGGGCAAGTTGAAAATTATAGTACAAGGTTCTCTTTTCCTTTCATATGCTCGTGGGTATAATAGTAACAGAGGACATCCACAGCATCTATTTTAGTTTGTTGTCTAAATCAGACTCTTAGTCTTCTTAAATTTCCTCCTCACAGCCATTATGGTTAACGTAGGTAAGAAGCACTACCAAAATCAACAAATTAAGAAAAGAAATCAAACAAAAATTATGGAAAAATTACTTTGTAAGGACATGCATTGTAAGCAAGGGAGGCTATTGCCAACAGCCATGGATGCACAGGAAACTCATGCTGGGTCAGCAGCTAGGGCACTGGGAAAGGCAAGCTCAGGATAACAACCACTCATATCATCTACCTGCAGGTATTCAGGACTTGGTTTAACTCTTTCAGAAGAGGTGAATTCTTCCTGTCTTCAGTAATCATATGAGGTATCTGCAAAAAAAAAGGACATTCATATACTAAACACATAGAATAAAAACTTGAGATTGCTGTATTTTTCAGGGTGGAGGGATAAAGCAGCTGAAAATAATGAACCTCCTAGAAGTTCAGTAAGACTTGCATAATGATATTTTCCTTGTTTTGTAGAAACTCTAGTGGTTTCATATAAGAAATTTGTTTAATAAAACCCTAGCACAGTGTTTTTGGGGTCGTTGTTTTTTGTTTTTTTGGAAGATGCTTCACTAGGGATCCTGTATTTCTAGCAACAACCACCTAGTAAGGTTAATGGAAAATTCTGTAATAAACTATAGTGTATTTACTGATAATGCTGGTACTCTTTAAGACTAGTATGTTGAGCACTGTCCAAAAGATTCTACCAATGTCTAATTAATTCATTGTTCTCCACATTGCTTAACAGATTTTTGCAATATTGTCGACAAATTTCCTTGAGTTATTCAGGAATTGATAGTGATGTTGTTTGATTAGTTCTCACTAAAAGTAAAACTCTATGCATTTGCATTTTCCTTATTTCCTTTATTTTCCTTCATCTTGTTTAGGGTTTTTTTTGGGCGGTGTGGGGGGAGGAGAGTTTATGTGATGAAAGCAGTCAGCTGCATCATGTTTGGTTTCATTGTAAGCTGGTTTAACCCCATATGACAATGAAGACCCACACAGCTGCTCATTTACTCCCAAAACCCAGCAGGACAAGGGAAGTGAAATACAAGGATAAAAATGAGAAAACTCACAGGTCAAGATAAAAACAGTATAATAACTACAATAAAATAAAACCTGTTAATGAGAAGTAAAAAAGGGAGAGACATAAACCCCAAGAAAGATAAGCAACACAAATGAAAACAATTGCTTTGCACCAAGGACTGAAGCCCAGCCAGGCCCTGAGCAGCCCTTGTCCCAGACAACCTTGCCCCAGCCTTTTATGCTGAGAGTGAACAGCAGGGCACAGGCTCTGCCTTGTGACACTGTCCCAGCTGTGTCCCCTTCCAACCCCTTGTACTCCCCTAACTGGGTGGGCTGAGAGGCAGGAAAGTCCAAAACGCTGCCCTGAATAGCAATGACTGAAACATCCCTGAGTGATCAACAGCGTTTCAGCACAAACCAAACCACTGCTTCATACTAGGAGCTGAGCAGAAAACTAACTCTGTCCCAGCCTAAACCAACACATATGCTGATGCTGAAAAACTTAGCATTGTGAACAGAAACCCATTATCAGGCTACTTGAAATTAAAAGGCTTGCAGTTTGGAGAAAATTATCTTTTAGTTATATAGCAGTTCAAAAATAGAACAAATTATTATAGATAGATGAAGTCCTAATACTTTGCATAACAGTGGAAAACATACAGCTACTCTGTGAGACAGAGCAAGTTTAACTCTATTAATACCTAATTTTATTTCTTTTACACAAACATTGATATAATTCAGGAAGAAATAGGAAGTAATATTAGACCATGTGTAGTGTTCATAAACCACAGTTGTTTACTTTTCACCACCCCTGACAGGAAAGGTTGAATCCACAACTGCAAATTTAAAGTTAAAACATCTCAATATCACTGAAATGAGATACTGTGAAGTCTAGTTCCATAAAGAGAATATTCTGCAGGAATGAAATATAATCTGCAAAATCTGGTTTTATTCAACTTTCCCATTTTGAGAATGCTTTAGTAGTTGTACTTGCACTATAACTGTTGACTCTGAAGTGAAAAGTCAAACTCAGTGGAACACATTTCATATATATATATATATATATGCACACAACTGACTTTTACCAAAATACTGTGAAATTTAAGCTCATTATTGATGTTTATCCATGAGAAGTATGTAGTAAAGATCCAGACAACCTAGTAGTCACGGTATAACCATAACCTTTTGAGTCAATTAAAGCTAGGGGAAGTTATTCTTCAGCTTCAATCTTTAGCTGAAAATCAGTGAGCTGGATGTAGGAAGGAAGCTGATGCATGCTGACTCTGAATCTGCTCTTAGATGCTTTAATGGATATACCATACACTGTAGGAAGAGATACATTTCAAATGTTCATGGCATTTTTTCATAGAGTATTGACTTGAGAGTTCATGTCAATTTATGTTTCACAATATAAGAAGGCTTATGAAAAATCAGCAAATCTTAAGCTTGACCATGGCATGCTTGGGTTTTTTTTTCATAATTATCAGATGTATATCCATAGAAAATTTGCTGTGATGAGAAAGATTGTTTTGTCACTGAAACACCAATAACGTGCTTGGACTTTAGACCAGTTTTTCATTCTATTTCAAAGTGGCTACATTTGTATATAATGCAGAATGATGACCTTTTACTGAGTTAATGTGGAGCTCTTCTATTTTTCTCCAGAGCTGTTAAACAAATATTTGTGATATTAGTTATTCAGAATTGTTTATTTATGTAATCTTGTCTGGGCAGCTCTGCATTTATTTTGGTGAACTGAGTGTTTGCTAGGAAATGTAGATATTTCTCTGATAAATATAGTTCTTTTAAATACATTTCATACAGTAGGCATTGTTACTTAGGTTGTCATATTTTTCCCCCCACTTCAGAAGAAACAGATGTCAAAGGGATTTTGTCTGTTTATATTTTACTGTCTAATCCTAAAATAAACATCTACAATCATAATGCCAAGAATTTCAAAGACACTAAACAAAAATTTATTTAAAATACACACACATACACACACATACCCTTTTCAATGGAAAGCACTGCTTTAAACTGAGATGTTTTAAACTACCTGCATTCTGTTTAAAATGTGAATTCAAAAAAGCAGGGTCTATTATTGTTTTTCTTTTTTTAGGATGGTCCAGAAAGTTTCATGACAAAATGATAAAATACTGCTCAGTTCAGTAGTTATAGTTGTGAGGACTAAGATTATCAGTACTGCAATTGTCTAGAATAAGCTTGTCTTCTCTTAAAAATGTAATACTAGGAATTGTATACGTGGTATTTATATTTATCTTCTTACAGAAAAATGTAATCCCCTTGCAATCATTAATGTTACAATCTTTAAAATACCCAGAAAAGGCTGGGAAATATTATTATAAACAAATAGACAAGCTCACATATAGAAAAAGTAAATCTCTTAGAAATATTTGGGTATGCAAAAAATGTAAAATAAGACAAAGTGGTCTATAAGAGCACAATGCTTTGTCTGACAAGGTTTTGAATGTGGGCAGGGGCTAAGGCAAGTACAATAAACTGAGAGTGCATAAGCATGAAGTGCCTATTTGGTAACTGTTGCCTAGAGGCAACTGAATTACTGTCTGAGTTTTTTGATTGCTTGTTTGTTTATTTTAAGGAGACTGGAAACAGGAGAGGAGGAGAGCACTTATATTCACTTTTTCTATGGTCACATGAGTCAGCAGCTCTGGCCTTCCTTTTCAGCAGAGCCTTGTTAGTCTGCAGGAACATATTCTAGCTACTGGATTACTGTGCCAGAGAGTGCAAGGCAGCACTGTGATCTGTACACTAATCCAGACTTTGTATGGAACCTTAGATAAAAGTAAAAATTATTTCAAGATGAGAAACCATGTTTTGACCCTTCTAACAAAATAGCCAAAATATTAAATTTCACAGATACTTCTTGTCCTGTTTCTCCCTGTAAAGCACTTACCCCAACTGAAAAGCAGCCTAGTCTTTACAGTGGGAAATGAGAGCATCCTTCAATGCACTCTTCTGCCAAAGTAGAAGCAGTATCTCATGGACCTTCACTGCAACAAGAAAAGTGCAAACTTAAAATGCCTTCTGACTCTTATGCCTAAATGCGTTTGAATAACCCTCTGGGTCTTAGATGCCTATCTTGTACTTCAGATGTTTAAGTGCATTTTTGGATCTCACAACTACTATTTATTGATTTCAACAGTACTTAAATGCTCTTGTGCTTTTAAAATTCTATTCATCTTCTGTCTATATTTTTAGAGAGCTATCGCTTTTAAAACACATCACACAGCAAAAAAATCTGAACCTGGATTAGCTGAATCATAGAATGGCCAATCTAATCAATGATGTAGACTTCCTCACTAATCATGCATCTTCTAAAGTACATACGGTTAAATAATAAAAGTCTATTCCAATATCTTGAGTAAGTCCATACACTTAATTTAATAAGCTCAGTGAACCAAAACAGCAATTGATGAAAATAACTATTTTACACTATATATCCTGTTTTTATTTCCAGATATTTTAATTTATTTTTGATATATACAATTTTTCTTTTTATTTTTTTCACAAAGGAACTATTAGACTTAATTTAGAATTTATGGAAATACAGCCATTTTTCACTTAGTTTTATGTTAGAAAAAAGGCACTTATCCTTCTAGAAGAATGTATTTAAAAATTCAATTAATAGGTAAATTTAGGGTAAAACTTTTTTTGGTTAAAAATTTAGTTTTCACTGTAGAGGTGCCAATAGCAACAGCAACAACACAGGGGTTTTTTTGGTCAAAAAAAATGACATGTTGAGGTAACACATGAACTATCTGTCTTATTTAGGATGGTTATTTTTCCCAGAAACAAAATTCCCAAACCCTCAAACATCCCATAAAGCCCTCCTAAAAGGATTTCCTTTAAGGGAAATCCCTTCTTATAAAGATGGTTTCAACTACACTGCATTTCAAAAGAAGAGCAAACAGGAAAATATTTATCCACAAAACATGCAAGAACACTATGTACAGTAGATAGTCTTGGAACAACTGTGTTACATTAAAGTTGAAAATTATTGAAAAAGATCAGCAAAAGCCAAAATGGCCCAAGAAGAATGAAAAAATATCTCTGCCCACAAGATGGGGGGATTAATATTCAGAGATCTCTAAGGTCCTTACTAACCCAAACCAGTCTATGATTCTGTGAATGCAGAGAAAGATTTTATGGCAGATATCTTCAGTGGTTTGTAAAGATTCATAAAGGAAAAATGACTGAGACCTCAGGAGTGACATTCACACAAGACATATTAATTACAGATTTCTTCTCAATCAGTATTATGGTATATTTAACAACAATATAAAAGGGGCAGATTGAACCAAGAAGAAACAATAGCGTTATACTGAACAAGGGGTACTGTAAGAGACAGCGGAACCTTATTGAGTCAAAACCAGCTGCATTTTATTTCTGCATTTTATTCCTCTACAGCACAACGTTGTCTTTTTTTAAGGTACTGTGAGACAGATAGTCGAAAAAGTGAAAGACTACTTAGCCATTTCCAATAATGAAGGCAAGAGTAAAGAATTATTTGGAAAAAATGTTCTTTTCCTGCTCTTACTTGCTATCTAGGTCAAGCAACTGGCATGTCAGCATAAGTAGCACCTTATGTCTCCTTTAACAAAGCAGATATATACAAACCAAACTACACTTCAGCTTATAACAAGGTAGAAGATCTGTATAGATATTCATTCTGTCCATTCTGCATCTCTATCTTTCATTGTTGCCTTTTTCGGGCTTTTTTTTTTTTTTTTCCAAGGTCTGGCTTGCTGCAAGATATTTCTCTGGAACAAATTAAAATATAAACAATTTTTCTCCCTGTCTATGACATAGCCTCTCAAACTGACAAAAGTTAACAGGTTTATCTGTGGGAAAAAACTCTTCACAAAAATTACAATTTGTGCCTGCAGGTCAGAGGGAGCCTTTGTCTCCCTGTACGAGATACAAAGATGACACAATGACATTTATCTCCACAGGGCTTCTCTAACAATATTTCTAATGGAGAACAATATATTATACATCTCTAACAAAACACTAAACTGACTGCAGGTCTCAGAAAATGTTTTTCTAAAAGTGTGATACATTGCACAATACACTACAGACATTGAAACTACCCACATTAAGTTTTTGTTCAATTAAATTAGAATAGATTAGATGTCACTCATGAATTTTCTTCTACTCTTCTACAGTAATTCATTTAATTGGCCTCAATGATCAACTCTGGGGTTTCTCATCTCCAGTGAATTTGTTCTGCCCAGGAGCACAGTTTGCAAGAGATATATCAATTCTGGGCACTTGTCTTCAGTTCACTCCAGGTTCTCAAGTAATTACATGACTAGACATGTATTTCAGCAAAAGTAACCAAAAAACCCCTTCATCCAAACAACAACAAAAAAATACTTTAAAGTTCCTAATTAATTTCTACCTCTTCAGCAAGACAAGTTTTAAATTTATTTCACAACAGATTATTTTCCATCAGTTAATGTCCACAGTTAAAATAATATAACGAGCTACAATATTACAATCAGCACACGACATTTCTGTTTGAAAACAGTGGATATACAGAGTTAACAGCAATAGTGTAAGACAGTATTGCTAGAAGTGTAGATCAGTAGAACACAAGGATCACACGGTTTTTGGTGGGTTTTGTTTTTAAAAGTCTATTTAAAGCAGAGCTGGATGGGCAGTAGGAAACTTTCACAAGTGGAAGAAAAAGGAAGAAAATCATGCTTCTCTAAAGCTAGACTCAGGCTAAAAAAGCATGGATGGATTTATATGTCTTTCCATTATTTTCCTACATGACCTCTTAATTTGGTCACAAAGTAAAAATGTCAATTACAGAACTCTCACCCGAATTTTATAGAAAGGATTGACTGAACTAAATTTTTTGCGAAAATATGAAGTCCAAGTGTTTTTATGAAATAATTTTGAGACTGTTTAGGATAACAGTAAACATGGAGCTTAATACTCAGAGACAGAGAAAGTAATCAGAGCTAAAACAACTGGCAGGAAGGTGAAGGGAATTTTTTTATTTGGAAGTCTCTGTTTTCAGGAAGCACTTTAGATTCTGACATCTGTCAAAGGTGCAAGACAGCAAGATGCAAGCAATCAAGATTTCTGACCTGAATTGGGCTCTCTTTCTGGTACAAGTATCATGATGATGCGCGTGGGAGTGGGTGTGTGCTATAAGCAACCTTTAATGCCCTCCTAAACATATTTTTATATCCTGTACATATGCATGTTGGTTTGTTCTCAGTATGAAAATGAGTATAGCAAGTTCTCTTAAGTCTGTGAAAGAAAAGTATTTCTAAAATTCTAACTTTCCAGTTTATACTAAAACACAATTAGTTTTATGGTTGCTGTCAACAGGAACAGAAAATTCTCCAAGTGAGGCCTTTTCCTAACATGAATATTGGTCAATTGATTTAAGGGTTGATGGAATAGAGCAAAACAATTAGATATTTGAGGACTTAGGAACTCTGTTTTTATGTATTGACTGTTACTTCAAGTAAAAAAATAGATTTGATTAATTTGCTCCTGATTGAGAAATCTGCCAGTGAACCAATTTGGACCTGCACCTGAATTTTCTTAATACCTCACAAAATAAAGGTTTCATAGCAATCTGCAGTGAACTGTCAGCTCATTGCAGGAAAAAAAACAGTAATTATTACTTTCCTCATCTAACTTGTTGCATTTCAGTGGTTCAGGACTTTAATTTATGCCTGAGCAGTCCTTTAGAGACAAACAAAGGGCCATCTAGAATGGATGGAACTAGAAAAGTCCTAGAAAATCCAAACATATTTAACAGGCTGATGATATCTGGATTTAAGTTTGGGATCTGTGGGTCAGAAGAATATTTTGGAAGTTCTATTTCAAACCTAGATCCGGTATGGGTCTCTTTCAAGGGATGAAGTTCTTCAGGAATAAACTGCTCCAGTTTATTCCACACTGCTCCTCTGTGTCCCTATGGGGTCACAAAATCTACTCCAGCAAGAGCTTTTCTCTCCTCAGGGCCATAGGTGCTCCAAGGAGCCTGCTCCAGTGTGGCCTTCCATGGAGTCACAGCCTATTTTGGATATCCACCTGTACCAGTATGGGGTCCTCTACAAATTGCTGGTGGACATCTGCTCCACTCTGGACTTCCATGCACTGCAGGGGAACCTGTGATACTTGAAGCATCCCCTTCCCTCTTAACTCACCTTGGAGTCTATGAAGCTGTTTCTTGCATATTCTCATTTTTCTCTCCAAGTTACATTTGTGCAGGAGATTTTTCCCACATCTTAACTATGTAATCCCAGAGGCAGGGATACTCCTACTGATGGGCTAGAGTTTGTCCAGAAACAGGTCCATCCTGGAGCTGGTTGGCGTTGGCTCTGTTGGACGTGGGGGAAGCTTCTGGCAACTTCTCTGAAAAGCCACCCTTACAGCATCCCACATCCAAAATCCTGCCATGGAAACCAAATAAATTCCAAACGCTTATCTGTGAATCACAAATTTAAGAATTATCATTAAAATACACATTTATCACACAATCTTCTCAAATTTCACAAACTTCACTCACACTGAAAAAAAAAGGGATTCCTCACATCAAAATCAAATTAATACAATCACAACACAGAATGAAAGCGGACAATTTACACTCATTCCAACCCTTGTCCCATCATCACAACATGACAACTGAAATTTCCATGATCGTTCCCCTCTTCATTCTCTAGCTCCATTTAATCCATATTTTGCCCATTACCTCTCCTTATATTGAATTTTTCAGGCCCTGTTCACCAAAAGGAACAGTGGTGGGTTGATCTCAGCCAGATGATAAAATGATCTGGTGCCTGGACCATCTGCTTCCCCTCCCTCCAAAATCTTCTCCTTAAGGGATTAAAAAGTATTTGTGGAGGTGTTCCTAAAAAAAATAGACAAATTTCTATGTGAGTTTTAAGCTCAAAATTTAGCATCAAAAGCCATCATGATCTACATGATCTGAAATGCTAATCTGGAGTAAAGTGCCTTTTCTTGTACAGGTTATTAGCAAGGTATAGACAGATTGCTCTTGTATCAGCCTACCTATTCTTGAATTTATTACCAACTTTCCTCACCCCCTCAAACTTTGTGTCAGAGAAGACATAATATCTTGCATTTACTGCAAAGCTGACATTAAGGCACTTAACCTGTCTATAACTGAGAACTGTGTGCTGCAGCACGTTTACAAATGCAGTCCTGTGCTAATAACCCACCCAGGTACAGCCATCCTCCTGGGTTTCTGCCTCATGCACTTAGCACCTGCAATAGCACACCACTTCAAAAAAAAAAAGAGATTAAATATATACTACTGACAAGGAAAATGAAGTGTGTCTTCCAGAACACAGTATATTAAAATTCACCTAACAACAGCTGAATCCATATATTTCTGCTACGATAAAATAATTCAATTTTGGATTAATTGACATTTTTCCTCTACAAAAACTTCAAGTGAATCTCTATGGCTTCCTGTATTTAGTGCTTAGTCATTATGGAAATTTTTTAAGGATGATAACAATGTATTGCATTATTCTTCATATTCCATTTTATAAAACTCATAATTCAGGATTGAGTTTTATTTGAAGGGGAGAGTGGAACAAGGCTTTCCTTTCCTTGCCATATTCTTTTATTTTTCAATGGTGGAATGACCTATAATAAGATAGGGTTTTGTGAAATTATATGTAAAAAAGTTGTTTCTCAGATATTTTATTCATATTTCAGTAGAAAAGGTTGTTAGTCTGGGAAATTGTTTCAACTACTGCAAATAGGTACTTGGGAAAACTGTAAGTCTCATCTTACTGTACTTTGGTTTTTCAGGGAATGCCAAATTGGTTCCTACTTGTCTCACTAAATTTCTGAAAGTACTGAAGGATAAACATACATATGCATCAAATTCTTCACTTTTTAACAAATCTTATAAATGCAATTCCAATTTTTTCTCTAATTAAAAGGGTAAGTTGCTAATTCATTCAGTAATAAATTGAGGATATTTATTACAATTTTATTTACAATATGATTATATTTGTATGCACATAGATTGGCATTGTATAATTTAAATATTTTAAATAAAATGCCTTTACAAATTCTAAAATTAGAACTTCTGTAAGAAAATACAAGAAAATATATAAATGCATTCTTATGGACTATGATCCTATTTTCAAGGAATGCTTAATTTCATTGAAATGCCATTTCTAATATGGAAAATATATGCTTTGTGTAATATGCTGAATTTTGTCAAGCTAGACGTCTTTGTTAGATAACAAAGTGTATTTTTCACATTTTTGTGTAGGATAGATATGTTCATTTTGCCTTAAGTAATATGCATCTCAAAATTATATGTGGCACATTGCCTTGCCTGAATGTATAGCAATAGAGGATTTTTTCTAATTATAGAGAAGCTTAAAAGAAAAGAGGAGGGAAAAAAACGCTTGGTGAGAAAAATCCACTCAAGAACAATAACAAAATTTAAAGCTGGGATGACTCTACTCTTCAGTTCTTGGCAATGAGGATTTTGTGCTCTGGTCAAAAGAAGTAAGATCAAAAGACAGCAACTTATTAAGTGGAGAACCCTACAGTGAGGCAGAAGCTGTCAGCTTCTTGAGGTTGACATGGGCACACTGAGAAGCAAGATTTGCAATAGATGAGAATTTACTGGGTTCTCAAACCGTATCTGTGCAGAGACTGAAGGGAATGCCAAACATAAGTCAGTTAATAATTGTATTTTTGCTTCAAAACCACCTCCAGCTGGTCTAAATAATTTAACAAAATGAGCCACAGTTCGTTTATATGTATCTGCTCTACAGTTGCACAATCCTGTTATTTTCCAAGTCTATAAAATAAAAATATTCAAGACACTAGGAAAATGACACTATTTCTAACTTTAAAGTTAGCAGTCAAGGTGATTTCAAAGACTATAACAAGAATGACCCGCTCACAGGGAAACGAAGGTGTAAGTCAGGTACTTTGATCAGGCACAATGATGGAACTGAGCAACAAACGCCAAAGCTGACTCAGTCACCCTTATTCTGAAAGTTGTACTGCCAAAATGAGAGGTTCTCCACAGTAACTGTTCTGGGGTAAATAACACTTCAATTTTCAAATTAATAGAAAATTTAAATTTTGGAAAGGTATTCTTCTAGATGGCAGAAATTAGAATGAAAGCTTATGTGTGTACAAATAATCCTGATCAATGCAGCATGTGATCCTTCTCTTTTCTCTAAAATAGGACTCGGGGTCAGAAAAAATTTCTTCAGAGCTAGAAATGTCTAATAAAAATTCTTCTAATATTTAGCAGGATGGTTTAACATATATTTATGTAAACAGCATGGTAAAATACAACATTTTTTTATATACATACTCAGTACATTTCTTCCCACTCTTTGATGATTTTTCCCCGGACTTTCTCTACCTTTTCTGCTTTAAGATATAAATAATCTGTTTTGATAAATTGATCAAACTTTATTCATACTTGAACATTGATTTTACCTACCAGGAAGAAAATTATTTATAATAATAGAAGTTGAAACTAAAAGACTCCCAAGAAGTTTATTGTTCATGTGGTCTATAGCTGCTACAAAAAGCAGCTCTTCTTTACTTCAACTCTTTTAGGTGTTTTAACTATTTTATTTCAATTTAATTTAGGAAATAACTCCAAACTCCTGTTCTTACAATTTCCCAAAGGAATCTACTAGGTAGTGTATTGGACTTTAGTAGAAAATGGTTTTCAATACAAAAGTTACATGCTTGGATTCATCCCACTATTCCTAGAATTTCCACTTATTTCTCAGAAAAAACAATTTATTGAAGAGGAGGATTGTGATATTGACACTACTGGAATACATGTAAGTTGCGATAATTTTTCTCCTAACTTATCTTTTATTCCATTAATAATTGCATTGATAATGAGGATGGTATAATACAGGATGAAGGTTTCAATTATGTCTTTGATGATACACACATCCTATGTAGATGTATTTTATGTTTTATTTTGCTTTACAAAATGTGTATAGTTTTGATATGCTGCAGTCTATTTGGCATGTGCATTCTGTTTGATTTCTCACTGCCGATTGGTTCCATACTGTAAAAAAAATTAAGCTCCAGAACTGACAGGAGAAAAATGTGTTCTTAATTTTGAATTCCTCAAGTGAAGAATCATGAATGTCCTGGACTCATAATTACAGCACTCTTTTGTGAATGCAAGCAGCTGGATTCCACCTCTCTTGCATATATAATCTAGGAGTTTTAGTTGGTGAATTTGCAAAGTGTACTGGAAGACCTGGAAGCAAATATGTAAATATTGTTCTCCCTTTTTCATCCCGTCTAACCTGTTAATTTGTTTTATTTGATCCTATAATTTGCCCATACCTGAGTACAACAATCCCACTCTTTATGAAGGACAAATAGAGGCTGACCTCTCTTTTCATTGTATCCCCAGTAAAATTCCATTATATTTCACTTTTCAAGTATCACACAGCAAAGTAGAAGTGGTCATGGTGAAAATTACTAAATCTAATTATTCCATTTCCTTAGCACAAAGTATTACTTTGAAGTAAAAAATAGGGAGGTTGCTTTTCCAACTCCTCATTAAAATAGCATCACCATGTTGTTTGGCCCTACTTTCAGGAGAGAGCTGAGTGGCCTGACGTTTGCGTTGATGTTGACAAGGTGAAGAAGCCCTTGTTCAGGTGGCTTCTGGTGTAGAAACATCTCTAAACTAAGGTTTTTAAATTATCTGTATGGGGGAAAAAGAATCTATCTGTAACCTGATGACAGGGATATTCCTCCACAGGGGTTAAAAAAAAAGATTAATATAGTTGAATCTTGTAAAATAAGTTTCCTTGCTTTTGGGAAAATGTTTCAACCAGGATTTTAGGCTTTACCCATATTTTTATTGAACAAAAATACTTGGAGTTGCTAAATAACTTTCACATATTAAAAAAAAGTACAGTTCAATTCAATTATTTTGATACAAGACATTTTCCATGAATATCACAATATTGGATAATTTTGCCTAAGTTTAGATGTGCTTCTGAAAATGTGTAAGCATCCAAATTCAGGCATGTTGTTAATTTTGGAGGTGATCACTCATTTTAGACTGTTCAAGTTAAAGTAGTTCTGGAAAATAGGTTCTTTAGTTGTTTTTTTATGAGATCTACATACCTTGACCTTCCTAAATGCCTAAATATGAAACTTGGGTTAGTCTAAAGTAATTTAGATAGTTTTAAGTATTTGCTCTTCACCTTAAAACATTTCCACACAAAGGTTCCATAAACTTAAGCCAGCCAGTCTTTCAGAACACGGTATAATTGCATAGGGCTTAGGAAGTGACACTCTATTTCCATAGTCAAACAGCTCGTTCATTGTATACCAAGACTGTGAAGAGAAATTTTAGCCACAATTCTTGATATTTCAACAGCATTACATACTGGAAAGAAAAGTTTTGCTTTCTCCTTTACTTATAATAAAGCATTTAATATATTATTTCACTCTAGGCATGATCATCCTCCCAGTGAAATAGTGAAAAATTTTTCTTGACTTCACTTGTTTTACATAAAAAATAAGGAAATATTACTGAATTCTGTAGAGTCCTAAGAGATTTATTTTTAGGAGATGTTGATTATATATGCTATTTTTTATATTTTAGAATGTTAAGTGCAGTTGTTTTCTAATTTTGAATTGGATAGTGGCAAGCATCAGTTTATTTTTAATTGCATAAAATTTAAATAAAAATCACCAAATTAAATGAGGATGGTCATGTTTAAGACACATTGTTAAGCTTTTACATTTTTAAGTCATGCAGCTGTCAAAACTTAGTGTCTTGGAAAGTCAATATTTTGTAAAGAAATCTGTCAGCTTTAAAATGCAGTGTAACTAACTTGTGTATGCTTGTATTTCTGAGCAGTATTCCAACAGCTACAGCACAGTGGCCACTTTGAATTTGACAACTGAGCCATTAATGTACAACTCTGCAAAATTTTTATGATCACTTCAAATGAACCCTTTGAACCTTTTCTAATATCACATCATCACTACCAGTATAGAAACTATATAGACATATTCAGTTATATATTTGGAAATCATTTTCTGCATTTTTCTAAAGTTGTGAAAAAAGGAAAACAAAATGAAAAAAATAAAAAATTAGCAAGAGCCATCTACAACAGCACAGAAATTAATCTAAAATTCTAATAAACTCTTGTGGCCCAAAAAAAGTACAGTGATGAGACGGTAACAGTGACAATACATAAAAAATAGATTTGAGATTTGTGACTGGAGTCTTAGTTCCCACTTCTGTTATTGACTGAGCTTGACACTTTTCATGTGCATCATTTTGCAAACATGAGATGGACTTAAGATTGCATCTTTAAAATAGGAATAACTAAATGAGATGTACTGGAGGACCTGACTTTTCAAAATGAGTTTTAGAATATGTGTTCCTTGTGATAACTGAGCCCCAGCAGGATTAATGGCATTTGCTCTCTTCAAAAATGTATTATGAACATATAAGTGGTGTTCAGAACTAACATTTGAACAGAAAATACTATTGAAGATATTGCAAGGAGTAGAAATAGTGCTTGGAAATTCTTGACTTGCCTCTCAGTTATTTCTTTAGGTTCTGAATATTCCTATGAATGAGCTATAGCCTGATTTTGCTCTGTTCTGTCTTATCCTGCTGATTCTTTTTCATTTTGACAGGTAATGGGATTTCTAGATATGTCTGGATTGCATCTGTCTCTTCTATTCTGTGGTCCTCTTTTAGTACAAAAAAACTGATTAAATAGTTCAAGTTTAAACATACAAGAATGACCATAATAATCTTTGATCATCTTTCTTAAATTAACCCTCCCAGGAAACTGGGAGGGACGGAGGAGATGTTTGCAGGCACAGCACTATAATCATAAGTCCTAACCTGCAGATTTATAAACTGCATCTGTTTTCAGATATACTTCTTATGTAGTATAAACATAAGTCTGTTTGAAATTTCCACTGCTGGTTATAGAAGACCAATAGCCAAAATACTGTTTATGTCTGTTAATTAGAGATGCACTATATAAAAATAATACATTGATGAAGAGTGGTTTATTTTCCAATAATAAGAATTGCCTATATCCTAACTGTGCTTCACACAGAATGTTTCTTGAGTTAGAAATTTCAGGGACCTCCCTTTTCCATGTTTCCAGACAGTAGACTATTGTTTCCACATCAGGATAAGGTCACACATTTTACTTACCATGAGACATGGACTGGTAGCTCAGAGGCACCCAAGGTTAGTCACTTTATATCCATTCCAGCAACTCGTGCAGCTTAGCTAAAGCAAAGTTATGCTATCAAAGGTTTCTCTTCCAAGTTAACCCAGGCACTTGTACAACTCATTATCAATACTAAATAAATAATTCAGACCTTTTTTGTGACCATGAGACAGGTTGTGTGTAAGCAATTCTTTAACAGAAATCACAGAAGTGCAGTGGTAGTTCTCTCTGTTATACAACAGTTCTTTCAAGAATGGGTTCTAAAAGCCTTTACTAGTATCAAGGAATTCCTAATTTTCTTAGGTATCTTAAACACTGTAGAAATAGACTCCTTCAAATGCAAAAAAAATTATGAAATCATTCATAGAGAGAATGTTACAGAGCATGTATTAACAATTACAGACTTTTCTAAACTTGTCTCTGTAAGTCTGTTTATGTCTGTATAAAAGACAAAGCCTGTATAAAAAAAAGGTTTCTAATTTAAATAATAAAATATTTTAAAGAAAGGAGAATCAAAGGCTAAATGCAAGATCTTGCCCATGGGTCCGGGCAATCCCTAGCACAAATTCAGTTTGGGTAGAGATCAGATTCAGAGTAGATGTGAGGAGAAGGACTTGGGGGTGCTGGCTGATGAGAAGCTCAAAACGACCCAGGAATGTGCACTTGCAACCCAGAAAAACAGCATGTGCCCTGGTCTGCATCAAGAGAAGTGTGAGCAGCAGGTCGAGGGAGGTGATTCTCCCCCTCTACTCCATTCTTGTGAGACCCCCTCGTTGAGAACTGCATCCATCTCTGGGGTCCCTAACGTGAGAAGGACACAGGGCTGCTGAAATGAGTCCAGAGGGCCATGAAGATGATCTGGAGGCTGGACCACTTCCCCTATTAAGGCATGAGAGAGTTGGGGATGTTCAGCCTGGAGAGGAGAAGGTTCCAGAGACACCTTATTTCAACCTTCCAGTTCCCAAAGGGGGCCCAAAAGAAACCTGGAGAGGGACTTTTTAAAACAGTTGGTGACGGCTTTAAATTGAAAGAGAGCAGATTTAGATGAGATATTAGGAAAAAAATTCTTTTACTGGCAGGGCAGTGACACTGGAACAGACTGCTTAGGGAAACTGTGGATATGCAGGGTTGGATAGGGCTTGGGGCAACCTGGTGTATTGAGAGGTGCCCCCATCCAACCCAGGGGTTTGGAACTTGATAATCTTTAAAGTCCCTTCCAACCCAAACAATTCTATGATTCTGTGTAATGAAATCATGCAAAAACTACAAAACCACAGTTTTTCCCTGGCCAATTTACAACAGGCGTAGATCAAGCTGTTTCAAATAACCACAGATTATAAGGGTTATGTTAGAGGTTAAATCATGTCTGCCTAAAGTCAACACTAGGAAACAAATATCTTCACATCCCACAGAGCTTGATTTTAGTGGTTATACAAGAAAAATAAACTCTATCCTGGAGTTCTGTTTCTTTAGTGTACTTAGGAAGTTTATACCTGCATTGGCACTGAGATGTTTATTTCATCACAATATAACAAGATTGGGAAAGATGACGGGCACTTGAGAAACTTTGGTAATTCAAGTCAGTAATTCTTTAGAAATGAATGTATTTCTCATAGGTTTTATAAATTTAACATTTATGTATTAACTTCAAACACTGTTTCTATTATATTTTAGTTCTATTAATTCAGTAAAATCCTTTTAAAATTAATTATTTTCCATTTAGAGCGGGCTCTTTTGGTTCTCAGATCATTCTACAGCTTTCCATAATATTACTGCTTCTAATTCTTTCAGGATAAACATTATGCAAGCAAAACAGTGTTATTCTTCAATTAGGACAAGCCTGTTCTTATTTATATCCCAATATCCCAAAATGGTAAAATCACTTTAGCATGACAATGTCCTCCTTAAATGAAATGTCTGGTTGCTTAGATCTCCACAATTTTTTGTCATTTATATATGTAGTTTTAATACTTTTAAATATTCTTAGGCGCTCAAAATTTTCATCCCAAAATTTTCAGGTGAAGGTCAGATGTAACTAACTTGCTTGAAGAAAACTCCCTTAAAAACAAAGCAAAACAAAGAACCTACTGCATTCTATTAACTTAGGAGGCTGACATGGTCAAAAAGAAAACCCTCTTCAACACACCATGAGACCCCTCTGGACTCTGACACATCTAAAGAGTGTAAAACACAATTTCCTTCAGGTTTAACTCAACTTCTCTCTACTGTTACACTCCTGGTTGTCTTCTGAAAAATAACCATCAAATACATCCATGGGAATTAATAAGCCGATTTTGAAATTAAATTCCTCCTGTGTTTCAGCTTATTTGATAAGCTTTGTTCAAGCACATCTATTTTATTTGGAAATAAATGAATTTCAGTAAAATATCTACTAGTAGCCTGATTTTTTCTTCAATAAAACACAATTATTGATTGCAGTTTATACTAATGCACTGGATAATAAAATTTGAAAAAAAAATACAAAAGTGTGTGAGTTAAAGCCAGTTGTATTTGGGTCAGTGTTAGCTATATCTCAATAAAAAGAGCCATAGCTTTTTTCTTTGAGTGTTTAAAAATTACTTCAAGTTGTTACACTTATGTACAGAAATTTCTTGTTATGTCAGTTTCTCCAAATGCAGTACACAAAGTACTGAAACAAAAGAAAAGCAACGGCTATCCAAGTTCCCTCATCTCTTTTTGTCAGTGTCTGATTTCAACCTGTCCTCTGTCAGTTCTCAACCACATAACCATAGAATCATGTAGGTTGGAAAACACCTTTAAGATCAGGGAATACAGTGATAAATCATAAATCACTACCATCCTGTCAGTGTTCCTGTGGCTCTGTGGTGGGCTGACCATGGATGGATGCTGTGTCCACCAAAGCTGCTCTGTCACTGTCACCTGTCAACAGGACAGGGGAGAAGAAATACCATGGTAAGCTCATGGGTCCAGATAAGGACAAGGGGAAAATACTCATCCTTTACCATCATAGGCAAAACAGACACGACTTAGGGAAATTGAATATATTACCAATTAAATCATAGTAAGATAAAGAGAAACAAAACACCTTTGTCCCTTAACTACACACTCTACCTCCTGCCTCCAGTAGCTCAGGGGAACAGAGAATAGGAGCTGCAGTTCATCACAGAGTTAAGTTGTTCTTAACTCTCCTTCCTCCTTCCTCATGGGGAGGTCTCCTCATGCTCTCTCCCTGCTCCAGCATGGGGTCTCTCCCTCAGGGGAGAGTCCTCCATGAGCTTTTCCAACATGAATCCTTCCCATGGGCTGCAGCTCTTCATGAATTGTTTCAGCCTGAGTCCCTTTCACAGAGTGGAGTCCTTCAGGAACAGGCTGCTCTGGCATGGGATCCCTGTGGGGTCCCGTGCCCTGCCATTAAACCTGCTCCTCTGTGGGCTCTTCGCTCCACAAGGGCCACACAAGTTCTGCCAGAAATCTGCTCCAGTGCAGACTTCCCAAGGGTCACAGCCTACTTCAGTCATCCCCCTGCTCTGAAATGGAGTCCTCCATGGACTGTATGTGGATCTCTACTCCTCTGTGGAACTCCATATGTTTCAGGGGAACAGCTGCTTCACCATGGTCTTCACTACAGCTGCTGGGGTATTTGCTTTGGCACATGGAGCACCTTCTTCCTCCCCTTCTGCACTGACCTTGGTGTTCACAGATTTATTCCTCTTACATATTCTCACTCCTCTCTTTTCTGGCTGCTCCTGCACACTGACTTTTACCCTTCTTAAATTTGTTATTTCAGAGACACTACCATTGTCGCTGATGCGCTTGGTCTTGGCGAGGTGCAGATCTGTTTTGGAGATGGTTGGTGTAGGCTATCACATAAATGTTATTACCATTGAGAATATCCTCAGAAACCTTTCTTCTTACAGTTCTTTTTCTTTTTCCTGATTGTAGGGGACTGTAATTAATTTCTCACCTTCAGAAAAATTCAGAGACAAACTATCTTCACCAGTACCAGTGCAATAATTTTACAATTTCAGGGCATTCTGACGTGGTAAAGAGCCAGAAATTGTTTCTTAAATATAATAACCCATTTTTATATTTAACCCATATATATTTTCTTAAATACAATAACTCCTGAGCAATAAGCCTCAGAAGCACAGCCAAGATGACAGTATATTCACTGGAAACTTGAGATTCACCAGGGTTTCATGCTGTCTATATTTTTTTGTGAATTACAATCAATTATGATGCATCACATTACCTGAAGAAAAGTATTTGGTAAATGTAAAATGTTGTGTAATTAATATATTTTACTTAGTAACTGCTAAATATTTTCTTAGAATACTTTTTTAAACCTCTACTTTAAAATGGTATATTAATTTTAATGTAAATCTAATATTCTTGAAGCAATTCTAAAAATTCAAGTGACACAATAAACAAAACACTCTATTCCATACTAAAGGAAAGTTTTATGCCCACCTGACTAAGAAAAATTTGAATGGATTTAGTTCAAGCTAGCTCCTCTCATCGTTGTTTTTTTTTGGTTTTAGGGAACCTAAAAATTCTTCCTTTCTGTCTAAGAACATTAAGTTCAACTGAAAGACAACAGAAGAAAATTTGAGGGGCAAAAATATGTTGTGAGGACGCCTTATTTCAAGACATGGAGAAGTAGATACTAAAAAGATTGCCCACAAATATGAAAATTTATAAACTTCACTTTCTCTGCTCTCAACATAAAGAAAGAAAACTCAATTTTAAGAGCAAATCTGCAAGACTTTTACTAATTCACTTTCTGCATACACATGGTTAATGGCTGTAATGAATAGGTTGGGACTGACTGTGCTCTGCTTAATGGAAATGAGTAGACACTCACTCTGCACACTTATGAAATTATGTGTTTTACTGAGAGGGGTTGAGATTAAATACTCTATGTAAAGCTGAGAGGAATAAAAAAACAATCTGGTTAATTAATTAATAATTTTCCAGAGAACTGTTTAAATAAAAGAATATTGGTCAATACAAAATAATTCTTAATGATGTTTTAGTCCAGATGATGTCAAAACCTTGTTTAAATGTTATGCATACAAGTGACCTGATGGTCATTTATATCATAGGTATGTTGAAGAGTTTCTGTAGCAGTATATGCAACTGGACAACTGTTCACAAATGCAAACATATATTTATGTCTTTAACACAATTCTATTCGTAGTGTAATGTGATACTGTTTGCATCACACTACAAGCAGTAAAACTGCCTCTTTCAAGAACTCATTCCCATAAAATGCCACTTACAACAGATGGAGGTAGAAATAATGCATTAAATAAGGAACAAATATTTACAGCTCTCGGCATATCATGGGCATCCATTAAAATTCAGCCTGCAGCAGGACTAGAATATATTCTTACTGATGTGATATTTCAGTGTTTGAAGAAAGCATGTCTCCTCTGCTGTTACTCTTCTCATTTGGCATATGATGCCAATTTGTTCCAATAATAATAAAAATTACTTGTTTTCTGTCATTTCAGCTGAATATAGATCTTTAATAAGATTGTAAAACCTTAGTAAAGATTTGGAAAATTCTTTAGTCCACCTTTTATAAATAATATTTTTTCCTAAAGTTGTGTTTCTATAAATAATACTGGACATTTTACATGGATCTTTAAAGAACTGAGTTTTAAAGGCAGCAGTAAATAAGTCTCCATTTTCACTAAAAATCTATTTTTGTCATATAGGGGGACAGTCCAGACTTTTTTTAACTTCCTTTATATTCATCAGAATTGACTATCTGAATAATAAACTATATTTCAGAGGCTAACTTTTGTGTTTTAGGGTAAAATGATTTTAAACGTTTGTGATTGACTCATGAAAGAGAAAAGGTTCTTGGAAACAGTCAGTATGGATCAACTAGGGAGGAACCATCTCTCTAATCAACTGTTCTGACCAAATGTCCAGATCTTCACATGAAGAGAAAGCAATCAAAGGGACTCCCAATATCTATGCAGAGAATATAATATGGATTCAGACACCCCACAGTAGTGCACAATAGCAGAATTAGTAGCAATAAGAATTAATTGGGACAGTAGAGGTTCTATCTGAAGTTAAGGAAAACTTTTCCACCATTAAGAGCAGGAAGAGACTGTCCACAGACATGATGAAGTCTCCATCTTTGAAGGTTTTCAAGATCTGACTCAACCAGGTGCTGAGAAACCCAGTCCAATATCACAGATAAACCTGTTTTCAGCTGGAAGTTGGATCAACAACCTCCTCAGGTCCCTTCTAATCTTAAAAATTCTGTGATTCTAAACAGGGTTAAAGTGGAGATGGACCTGAAAAGTACATCCTGATCTGTACTAATGAAATACTAATATAGGTGCATCCCATAGACATACACTCTATACTGAATTAATGTTGATACGGGAAATAAAGGAAATAATGCATCATAAATCCGAGTTCTTTGAAATTATCAAAAAGCATTCAGATGAAGATGATAATGTTGCAATTTCACTCATAAATTTAAAAAAAGAAATTTGGACACTGACTTTCACCAAATTTTGATTAAAACAGACAAAAAGAAGCATGATCTTTCATGATATTTTGAAGGTAAGAAAAAGATAGAAATAAGTAATTAATTTTTTAATGGAAGAGGATCAACAGCATACATCTATGCTATGGATGCTAATGTATTGGTATTATGATCTCACAAAAGAAATGGGAAAATAATTAACAAAATTCAATGCATCTATAAAATTATTCAAATTAATCAGTGTAATGCTGGTTTTAAAATATAATTGGATAATGAAATAACAGGACAATATCACTTTTAATAAAAACAACATAAAGAGTATTTAGAAAAGCAGTTCTAGTTATGCATGCATAACAATAATTCTTTGTCATTAAAACTCAGGAAACATAAGCAAGGATTTAGAACATGTTTTAAATTTGCCAGTGGCAGTTGGAAGTGGTACTAGAATGTTAGGAAACAAACCCAATATAATTATACCATTATGTTAATCTTTGCTGCACCTGGATCTTCAATATTTTGGTCAAGTCTAATCTCGCTGCTTTCAAATAAACTAAAAAGGTACAGAACACATTGACAAAATTATCACTGAAGTGAAAATCAATTTCTGAGATTCCCTGAAATGGGAATGAATAAAAGGAAATAATGACTTATTAGGGGATAGTAAATAGATCATATAAGACTTTCATTAACAGATAAAGCCAAAACAAGCTTTAATAAAGGTCTATGTCATGTGTGGTATAAAAAGGCTGAAGAGCAAAAGCCCACCTGCTGCTCATCTTAAGTAAGCAGCAATCGATGTAATAATAAAACAATTGAAATGAAACAATAGGAAATACTTTTTCACCTGCTAAAAAACTGCATCACAGAGTTTAGAATACATTAGGGGCCTCCAACAGAAATATCTTTAAGGACAATGAAACATTTTTGTGTAAGAGACTTCTATCAAGACCTATAAAATCAGAAGGTCTTAATGGAAGTTCTTGGCTCTGAAAACTGCTAAAACTCGAGATGCCAAATGTTAGAAAGCTATTTCAAGGAAATTCCATCTTTTGTATGTGAATCACCCCTCCTCTTTTTTTTTTTTTTTAATACTTTAAATTGCTCTTCAATTGCTATTTTTAATGATTAATGCCTATTTTGCCTAATTTTTAAACTTCATTTCAAATCCAATATATTGATAAGGGGTAAAATGCCCGTTTAGATTTAAACACACCTTTAATGAGGCAAAACCAACACCACCATTAGTGTGTCTTTGAGTGTCTTGACTTGGAAAAATTATTATTTTTCACTTTAACTGTGATGTGGGTCATTATCTTAGAAGATGATAAGCATGCTACTCATCTTCCACAAACTGTCATGGATGCTGGTAACCAAAATACCCATTTTTTAGAATGCTTGTGACATTTCATGCTCATGTGAATCTTATACTTAATTATTACATAAGCAAAACCACTTCTACTAAAGATAGCTTTCTTTTCTATTGCTCCCCTGCAATAACTCTCATATGAGAGAGCCTGCTGATAGCTATCTGTGCTAAATCTGTTCAGTACAAAGATGTTAGTGGCTTTGCAGCCCTGCAGGATAACAATTCATCTCTGTATCTAACACCTGCTTAATGGGCCACAGGACATCTCTAAATCTCTCTACTGACATGTTTGAGAAGGCTGCCCTCCTGTTAAGCAGCAATGAAGCTGGTTTTACTGAGACAGGACTTTCTATTTGCCTATTGGAAAACAAAATTTGGTGCGTGTCAGACCTCTTTGAAGCAACCATTGATGTTTTTCAATACCTGTAGTGAAGATTAAACTAGTGATCATGGGATGTGTTTGGTTTTTTCTCTACTGGAAATATGCAGCTTTTCCTACAAAGAAATCTCTCAATAGTTCTTGTTTATCTTGGGAATATTTAGTAATGGATGTATTTGTAAACTGACTGTGTCTTTCTTAGCGGTGCATACATATCTAACATGCACAGCAACCTTGACAATTCCAATATTTTAAAATACCAACAATTTTTATGACTACTTTAATGTTGCCTCCTCCATTACATGCATATTGGTGTATTTGTTTGTTTTCATAAGTCCTGGGAAGCCTCCTATTGCAAAGGTTTAGGTAGCAGTCTTTCCAAATCCTAAAGTCAGATTCTTCTTTATTTCATATGATGTGACATTACTTTGGAAATATAAACCGTTCATACTTTCATATTTCCAAGTAAATGCCAAAGTTTACATATTAATAGTCTGATAATCTCTTATTTTCTGTTCATTAATCTCCTTTTGGCTCTTTTTTCTTTATCAACTACTTCCTTGTTGAGAAGGTGCCAACAGCACTTAGAAACATTCCAAATGAAACTCACACTTTAAAGCGCATGATGGCTGTGAATCACTCATAACTTTAAAAAAAACCTCCAAAACGTAATCTGCCAAAATAATGTAGTCATGCTCCTATGTCTTTCCAATAGTCTTTTTGTCCTCTCCAATTTAAAAATCTTTCTTCATGTACCTATTTCAAAAGGTGCAGTTGTATTTTGTCATCATACAACTTTCTGTCTACAATTGGATTATAATTCTAAATTAGGTAGTATTCAAAATAATACTAAATTGGAAGGTTGTTAGTAGGCAGAATAAAGGAGGCAGCAATAGAATTAATTATTTGAGCAAGAAAAGCAAAACCATAAATTCACCAGAAGGCTTAGAAAGATCAACCATATAAGGCAGAAAAAATGAGCATAACCTCTACAAAAACAGGAAGTGCCAACTTGAACATGGTCACATTCAGTCCAAAGAAGAGTTCTATGATACATACAGCTCCATGTAACAGAGAGAAAATATTAATACCATGGACAGTGGAATCAGGAATGAGGTATCAAACATGGAAATGACACTTAAAAATAGAAAAATATTATTAGAAGTAAAGGAAAATGATGTTTTTACATGGAGTAGGAAGAGGTAATTTAAAAAACTACCAGGAAAAGCTGTATAAAAATGAAAATGCCAGCAGTATCTCAGGATCTCCAGGAATATTCCCACTCGAAACATCAGAGATATTATGGCAAAATTGAATAACCTGTCCATTTGACTGGAATGGAAATTATCATTTGTATATGATAGTCACATATAACTCTGAAGAAATCATCATGATAATTAGAAGATAATTAGAATTAATCTTTAGAAGTGTTCTAGATTGTAGTCTTGAAATAAGAACAGAATACTGGTCACATTTTTGGGATGGAAATTTCCTCATTTAATGTTCTGGTAAGACTGCACTACTTATCAACTCTTGTGCTTTCATTGACACAGGAAGTATTTTTATATCTAATTTTATCATGCTCCAGTGTTTTTTTTTTTTTTACACTTCAATAAAATTTTATCTGTTTTTCCATTTGCTGTTCCTTTTTTATTTTCCTTTTATGAAAACATACTTATTTTCAGATATTGCAGCTGCCTTCTGCTTAGATTCTGTACAAACACACAATTTACATATGTCAAGAAGTGGAAATTGAATGATTGATGTCACCATTCTTTTGTCTTGGTTATATGACATAATGGACTTCATTGAATTTAACATTTAATATTTAAATTTTATGATAAACTACGTCACTATGATCATGGAAAATCTACAGGTATTGTGTTTATTAATGTGTCAGAATTCTTTGGTTGATTTCATGAGAAACTAAGAATTTAGGGGTTTGTGATCAAGAGGTAAATTGGTTTTCTAGGTACTTCTCAGAAAAGAAATTGTGAGGCTTCAAGGTGTCTGGTTGTAGACTCTTTAGGTTAGCTGTCAGCTACCAGCACTGCAGTCTGTTTTGCATGCCATTCTAAATGAATTCAGGAACTGCATTCAGACAGTTTCTCACTTACACACAGTGCACATCTGACTACAGTTCATTGTCATAGGAAAACCAACGGCTATAACATAGTTATGTTCCATACAAAAACCCCTTTAAAATCGGCTGTGTCTGCCAGACTGGGGATAGGGCAGAGGTTCTCCATGGGAGTGGCAGTCGAGGAGCCTGCAGCCAGGAACCAAGAGCTGATAAGATTAGCTGGGGAAAGCCCAAGGAAGCCTCAACCCTGGGCTTTGGGCACCTCCGTGGTCCAGGGATGTGGCTAGGCCAGTCTGTTTTGGTAGACTGCTTTTGGACAGTTCTTGTGCTGCCTTACCCTCTCACAGGAAGAAGGAGGACAAGTCTCAACTTTACAAGCCACAAATTATGAGTGTAACAACGGGCAACAATCTGTTACTACAGAGGAATTTTGTTCCATTATTTTTGCAGCTCAGAGAATCAAGTAACCGTGAACTGCTTCTTTGTGT
This sequence comes from Thryothorus ludovicianus, assembly GCA_013397245.1. Taxonomy (NCBI): domain Eukaryota; kingdom Metazoa; phylum Chordata; class Aves; order Passeriformes; family Certhiidae; genus Thryothorus; species Thryothorus ludovicianus. The sequence goes on from VZTB01004940.1 coordinate 90,674, forward strand.
GTCTCTCCATCCTAGAAATGAGTGCACAAGGACCATTTCAGCCATGAGCTCAGACTGACCAGGTCCCTGTTGTGATGGATGTATTATTGTGCTTGACTTCCAGAGGCCTCTTGTTTAGAGAACATCTGGCCTTACTGCATACTGGGTTGTCTTTTTAATTTAGCCAATTCTTTTCTCTTAGGCTCATAGTCATCCCCTTTCCAGACTATTTTGAGGTGTATGGTAGTTCATTAATAGCTTCATAAAGCTTGTGTTGACCAATATGAATTCCAGGGATGTTCCACTTATTATCAGCTACCAGACATCAAGACATAAACCCTTTAAAAATTACAGTTTTAAACCTAGTTTTAAATCCTAATTTTAAAACCCAGTTTTATAGGATTTAAACCTAGTTTTAAACCCATCTAACAGTTTGTACATTCATTGCATATTACCACTGAAGATTTTCTAGAGTAATATTCTTCAGCATAGAAGACTTAATTTGAGATGAACATGATAGAGATCTTTAAAATAAAGACTGACATGGAGAAATTGAATAGACGACTATTCACTGGATAACTGAAAGGAGCAGGTAGCAAATTTGAAACAAAGATGAGAAACAGCTTCTTGTTAGATCAGGAAGAGGATATTCACAGCAGTTCACCAAAATTTAAAAAATCCTCACTGAAATAAATTTAAAAAAAAATTATACAAAATCTATCAAAATGAAACCTACCATTTCTACTCAGCAGAGTGCCTGTACTACAAACCACTGTAAAATTGAAAATTGTGTCAGAGAAGAATGACAAATCAAGTTCTTATAACCTTGACTTGTGCTATTGACCATTCAACAGTGAATGAGAAGGATGATTCTTCTAGCATCAATGACATACATATGTGATAAAGACATCAGGTTTAGTAAGAAAAAACATACACTTTTTCTTGCAGGAATGGAGCCTGACCATGACCATGCACTATTCTGTATTAACTGAAGTAAGGGAAGTTATATAAAATATTACAGCCTATTTTAAAAATATATATCTACTTAAGTACAATATTGTACTATGCTCTGACAGCCAAAAATATTTTTCCTACTCTTCCATCTGGATCATCTGATCTGCTCATAAAAAAAAACAAAAAACAGTGAAATCATCAACAGAGATTATTTGATGCTGTGTGGACTAAAGATATTAAAAGAAGATAAATACATGAAACTTTATTTGGAAGCTTAGTTTCTTTTATCCTTTCCATCATTTAGTGACTAGAACTTCATCAGGAAAAACAAAGATGAGATTTTCTTTGCAAACAAGAACTAACTTGCTAGAAGTTACTATTTTAAGTGTAGCCTGTTGTTAGGGTAACTAAAGTACTAAAAATATTTTAAATAAAAAGGACATCACCTTAAGAGATACTCAAGTAGTCATAGAAACAGTGTTTTTTAGAATAAAAGCAGTTCATAGAGGGTTCTTTCCCCCTGACCTGAAGTTTTACAGTAATACATAGCCAACTTCTATTTGTAAAATAGATTTGTTTATCCAAAGTCAGATAAAATCCAAATTCTGAATATTTTGGGGTATCCCAATGAATTTTATGTTCATACAGGCTACTAACCAACTAAAATACACTTCAAAAATTTTTATCACTCTTATCCATAATTCCAGAAAGCATGTTCCTACTGCAGTTTTACAGGGCCTCCTACCAAAAAAAAGGCCACTTTCTCACCTTAGTGGCTTTTAATAGATACATATTTTATTTAAACACTCATATACGTTCTATATTTATCAGATAGGTAATTTTCTCCATTGTTTTCTTTCAAAAACAAAACATCCTCATGAAAATCATTTCAAAACATCCTAATGAAATTTTACTCTCTTGTAAAGAGAGTAGCATATAAAAACATATTTATTTTTCAATGATGAAGAAATTTTTTATTTAAACTTAACAGACAATTTTATTGTGTGTTGTGATTACTTAAAAGCAGTGCTTTTTTTTATTAACGCTAACTATATTGTTATTAGGGGTGCTGTTATTTTCATGTTTGAATTCAGGTAAGTGTTTAAAATTTGCCTTCTTAAAGAAGAATCAGTAATACTTTTGATTGTTGCTCTTAACCAACATGGCTAAGAAAATTGCTATTAATTCTTCTTGCATGTCATTAACAGAGCTGTTAAATAAAGGCCTTATTTAAAGCTCATTAAAGTCAGTATAAAGACATATTGTTTCCAATAAGCTTTGAATCAGGCTTAAAATTTATTTAGTTACAGGTGTACCACCAAAATGAGGGTTATAATATTATGGAGTTATCACTGAGGACGTAATAGGAATGTAATGGAATTTAATCTGTAACCAAGGGCTTAATTTGGTATGCAAATCCTTATTAGCAGAGATGACAGATACAAAGAGAACACAGCTTGAGCCTGGCAGCTCAGGTTGTGATTTCAGGAGTGAAATTAGAAATAAATAAACTAACATTGTAGACATGCACATTTAATATCATTAAGAGGCATCATAGAAATTGTGAGACAGTGACTCTTTAGATCAAAGATGTTGTAAAAGTTCTTTACCATTTCAGAACAGAATAATGCTTCTTCTAAGCCAATAAAATTTTAATACAAAGTAAATAGTACTCATGTTTGGATAAAACCAGAATAATTTTATACTCAAAAGTCTCATTTCTGCATGGATAATATTTTAAGCTGCTGAGAATTTTTAATATAAGTAGCATTCACGAGGAATTAAGGGAAAATTTAGGATGATCATGTGTGGGACTTCTTCATTGCCTCCCACAACATTTTTTGTCATATATCTCTACAGCGTATCAAAATATTTTTATCACCACTTAAAATATCAAATATCTCAAATATTTGGTATTTTAGGTGGTGATAAATATCTTAATATATGCTTATGGAACCATCTTAGAGAAATGAAATGGATGCTATACTATATGGATATTATACTATATGGAAATATGCGAAAAGTAACATTATAAAACCAAAATCATTAGAATAAAATGGCAAAAATTAATTTTTAGGAAAAAACTACAGAAAAAAAGCAAAAATAAAAGTATAGGTGGAAGAAAGCAAATAGTAAGAGTCAATATAAATATAATAAGAGACAGAACAGTCTACATTTCCATTGTTGATAAATGTATTGCTAACAGTAAATCTAATCAGAAATGTAGGCTGAAAAATCATAGTTTTGAAAAATCATAGACTAATTCTAATCAGGAATTGTGAAAGCAATTTAAATTTGTCAGAGAATTTTCCTTCTAAATAGTATTCATCTGGCACTTCAGACATTTGCTGTTACTTTTCTCAAAATGTTGCTAAGAAGGTTTGCAAGCTCCAGGATGTGTTTTTACTTCTTACTCTGTTAAGTAAAGAAAACCCTTAAAGATTAAATTTTGTGAAAATATCACGTGTTCCAGGCTGACAGCACTCTTCCAAGGCTTCCACTGAGAAAACTCTGAGTAGAAATTCATGTTATGAGTCCATTTTGGAAGCAGCAGAGTTTGAGGTTCATTCTGAGATGGTAAATCAATGCTCACATCTGGTTTTCCAAAGTAGAATAATCCTTATAGTCATTCATATGTTCATTATTACTAGAGTACCTCTTCAGTCTCCTTTGCAAAATGTTTTCATGAGGTTTCCAAATCAGGGAGACTGAGACAGAGACAGACTTTTCTCATCCCTTTTGAATAAGAAATCTGTGCTTATTTTGTGCTGGATTGAGCACAGACTAGGCAAACACAATCCTGCCTAATGGAATGATTAAGTGTTTAAAATGATGTTTTAATTCAATCAATTAAAAGCATAAACAGCATGAGTTTGATTGAATCAGCTGAAAGAATTACACAGAAGTGAATGTGGCTGTCAGCAGGGGTGAAAAATTCATGTATCACCTACACACAGCTTGAATTCTGTATTTTTCAATTAGATATTACAAACAACCTACTCTATCACAGAATAGCTCTTGAGTGAGAAAATAAAACATAGCAAAGCTTTGAGAACATGTGCAGTTAATTAAAATTTAAGCACTCAGCAACCACTGTCAAACATTTAATAAATATGACAGCTTGATTAGTCTTCATTTGTTCAGTGTCTTCCGTAGATAATTTCAAGAAAATGCTTGATATATTTAAGATTAAAATATGCTTTTAAGAGTAAAAAAAGGTTTAGTATTAAATAAAACATCAGACTTTTAGGAATATGTAATTTTTATATGCAGTAGATGCCTTTTTAAAACAAAATACATTAGAAAAAACATAAATATTGAACTATTATTACTTGTACCAAGTACTTAAGACATAGTGACATGAAAGAAAACAAAACCATTCAGTTGCAATTGTAAATATAAAATTGCTTTTATCCTAAAATGCAAAAATTTATATGGTAATTTAATTATGTAAATGTTAGGGCAAGGTTTTCCAGAAGTCCTCAAATTCGGCCTAATTAAGTATTTACTTCAGTGACAAAACTCATTGGCTTTAAGACAATTTTGATTAAAAGGAAAGATGAGAGGCAAAATGCTTTTGAAAAGATGTGTTCCAAAAATTAAAACCAGTATATTGTCACCAAGTTTCTTATTTGAATGTATGATTTTAAATCCCTTCATAGTTACATAAACAGAATTTGATGATTAAAGTTAAACTGATGCAGTTCCTTCCATTTCTATTCTTTAGTTTATGTGTCTCTGCTCAACAATTTTGACCTATTAACGTTAGATTTCATTGAAATCAATTTGGAGATTTAATTTTATCTATTTTTTTCAGTATAACTTTTTCAGATGATTATTTTTCCTTTAAAATCTTATAATATTAATTTATTCACAGGAGAACTTTGCCATTATGAGAACTTAAATAATATCATTTTTAGGAATAATATAAAGAAATATAAACATGAAAGAAAATAATGCTTTCAAAATTAGTATTATCTCCTTCGATTCTTCTCATCTCATGTTTAGTGTATCAGCTTGGCTCCAATAGTCCATCAAGTTTTAGAAGAAAATAAAGATTATTTATTGGAATGATAGTTCTTGCATCATTCATACACTAATGAATACTTTGAAACAAGCTTATGATGGTATTTTTATTAATGATATTTATTCCTTCATCTGAAAAAAGGGCTGAAGTATTAAATTTTTTCAATTAATATAAAATACATAATCAAAAAACCCTCAAAATGTCTTATATGCCTCAAAATAGCTTATCACTAGGAATTAGTGAGGGTAATCTAAACAGATTTAGGTTAGATGTTAGAAAGAAGTCTTTAATTCTGTGGGGGATGAGGCATGGGAACAGGTTTCCCATGAAGTTGTGGATGCCCCATCCCTGAAAGTGTTCAAGGCCAGGTTGGATGGGGCTCTGAGCAACCTGGTCTAGTGGGAGGTGTCCCTGCAGGAGGCTTGGATCTAGGTCATCATCATGGTCCCTTCCAACCCAAACCATTCTATGATTCCATGAATTAAAAATACATAATTCAAAACACCTTGCCAGAAAGATACATGTGAGAGACTGAAACGTTAGAGACTAATGTCTCGCACAATTGGCCATTTGCAAAAGCAGCAGGTGTTTCACTGAGGCCAGGTTTGTGCACACACCCCCACCAAAGGGGAGCCTTTGCAAAGGGAGTTTTTGTCTGGTGGCAAAACTTCTGATCTACGTAGGGCAGAGAGGGTGCATACCCACCCCTGGAAAATAAGAGGCGGGTTTTGACCCAGATGGAGGAAAGGGCCATAAGAAGCAGATCCTGTGGAAGAACAAAAGTGGTTTTTAATTGTGTTGATGTGCTCCCTTGCAACTGGCTCAGTTGTAACTCTTCCCCTGGGGAAGTTATCGGGGTGCTTGTATTCACATAGGACATTCCCACATAGGCCTGAAGGTATTTATTCCTTCTGATGGGGCATAACTTGCTTAACTATGCTAACTGGAAAGGCAGCTGTCATGTACTAGAAGGTGTCACACACCATCAGAGACCCCCAAAGTGCCCCTGATTTCTGGGGCCTTCCACATGAGGGCTGTGTATGATCTCCAGTGTGCAACATCCAGGAATGCTGTTGAGAGAGTGTCAAACTCCCTCTCCTCAAGAGGAAGTAAAGGGTATTCCACCCAAACCTAAATGTATATTGGCCTCCCTCACCACAGCAGATCAAGACTGTGACTATCATTTTGACCAAAACACATTGAAATAGCAACAATCAACTCTTTTCACTGAATCCACATGTGGTGACATATTTCCACAATCTATTTTTATAATTTGTTTTTATTTCTCTTCCTTATACATTTTCTTAAGTGTTATTTTGAAGCTTTTATATTGTTATACTACTAGAGATAATACCCAAAATGGCTACTTAATGTTTTCCATTGCAACTAAATTGTTCTAAAATAAATCCTACATATATATATGTTTATTTACAAATACTCGTCATTCATTTCGCTCTGAGCTGCCCCAAGGACTATTAATAACCTGATCTTCCCTTGCCTTCAGGGGTCCTAACAATGCTCTTAAATATGCTGGAATCCTCTAAATCCATTGGATACCATATTACCTGAAAATGAGCTATCAGACAGCATACTATGCTCACAATTTGCATCAAACCACTAATGAGATAATGTTTTCAAGATTATGTTTTTAAGAGAAATGGATTATACAAACAGTCTTATATTGTATGAATACTAATTGACAAGCCAGGTCATATTACAAAACCAGTAACAGGTTACTGCATATGTAATATTAAAGGAAACAAGTGTAGTAAAACATTTTGGGAACTTTAGATAGCTTTAAATATCGTAAATACGGTTGGTCACATAGCAATAATTAGAAGCTAGACTGGCAAAAAGTTTAGACAGCTTCAGAAAATTGTTCATTACTTTTTTAGTGAAGGTCTAAAAGAACTAATTTCAGATAACAAAATAGAAAAGAAATCTCTTGCTTTATTATGTCTTTGCTATCCTAGGAATAACATCATCAGTTTTTACACATCATCAATCATTGACCTAGCACTAAAAGAAGAAATTTCATAAGTTGTTTCAACTCTTAAGTTTCTTTTTAGTTTCTTCTTTTTGTTCCTAACATATTCTACCTTTGCTTCTTTTTCCAATGCTACATCAGATTATTGAGTCCTACACCAGTATCCTCTAATTGTTTTCTGATGATGAAACTTAATGACTTGATCATCCAGCCAAAGAATGGAATCTTATCACATCCTACCAAAAAAGATTCAGAGATTTCATATATTTAATAAAGGCTCAAATGATGTATTTTCTAGGCCCAGCCTATAGAAATCCAGATATTACATCCTGTTCAATACAGTTACCTCCATGTTTGTGTAAGTTCATAATGCATTGAACATGTCCTGGTCTTGATAGCTTAACACAGACTCTTAGTACTTTGAAACTGTCTTACTAAATGCTGTTTCTTTCTGGTAAAATCTTCTGCTTATGCTTTGACTATGATTTAAATATAAATTTTATCTTCTATATTATACCAGATTCTAACTCAAGTGAAAGTTGAAACAGATGAGGAGTCTTTTATTAGTATTTCTGTCTATTTGATTTTTCTCCTTCCCTGCCTCACTGTTTCAGAAGAAATGACAGTGGTTCAGTAAATTCTTAGAGCAGAAGACCCAAAAACTACAGAAAAATAGAAAATACAGTGGTTGTGACCTTAGACAATGGATACAGAATTTGAAACACAAAGATTGATGAAATGTTTTTGACAAAAAGGAGAGCACAGTACATCTTTGCAAATTAGACTTTGGTGCAAGTGTAGAGCTTGGTAAAATTAATTAAGCAATTATCACCTTTTTTACTGTGATATTGGATTTATAGTTAGGTGAAATCCTTATTTTCTCAGAGAACACAGATCATCTTAAAGACCATTTAATAACATTTTGGAGAGCTTGTGTTAGCACCATCTCTATATAAAAATAGAGAAAGTCCACTTCTTATCTGCAATAAAATTTCTATGTCACAGCACTTTTCTGGGAAGCTGAAAACACTCTGAGAAGAGAGGTCTGTATCTACAGTATTTTGGAAAATCAGCATGTTTCTCCTGTTGTCCAATTTACCTGCTGCTTCACTAAATATTTCAGTCAAATAAACCCTCCCATATTTGTTAAAGAACAGTATGGTTCATTCCCAGCATCAACTCCACCCAAACTAGCAAATGCATCTGGAAAAGGCAAAGTCTAAGCACAGTGGTCCTGTACGAATCTCCAAAATTTACAGGGACAAAAGCCTGGCTTGCTGCCAGTCACCTTCTGATAACCCAGAACTTAAAAGCTCCTCAGCTTCTGACATTCACGGTTTCTGCTCTGACTAAACCTGCTAGCTGTGGTTTTGCACTATTACCCTTTCATATTTCCCTTTTAAATTTCTTAATGTAAAAGGGAATTGTAGGTGAATAAGGAAAAAGACAAGAGTGACCACGAAGTACTTCATTGGCTTAATGATCTATGATTAGATGTCCTAGATCAGTATGAAGTGATATTGACAAATTTCTGAAAATAAATCCTCTTTTTATCCTTCCTCACATTTTAGGTTTTTATTCCATTTAAGACACCTTCTAATCCTACCCAGATATCAAGTCATTGTGACAGTAAAGGATAAATTTTCCAAAGAGAAAAAGATATGGATAACAGCTGCATATCACAGTGCTCTTGCAAAACAAATATAGTGCATGATGCAATCATAAACAAAAGTCTAAAAAGAATTAATGAAAACAGTTTAATGGTAAGAATTTACTAATTTTAACTTTATATCTATTATTATTGTTGTGTCTATAAATACATAGTCATTTTAAAACATATATTACAGAAGTTTGCTTTTGTTCAAAACACGTCCAAGAAAACTTCTGGTTACATTAAAAATAATATTTTTGGAAGCTGAATGCTTTTTATCTGTTTTTTATTTCTGGTAGCAAATGTCTATTTCCTTTACCATTTGCTGGTTTTGTGGTGAAAAAACAAAGCAGGCAAATGACTTTCACTTATAAAGATCTTCTCAAAGGGGCAAAGCAGCTGATTTTAAAGAGTTCTGGCTATAAACCAAACAGTAAGTTAAAACGTTAGCAAAGTTACAATAAAATTTTTGTGTGAATTACTGTCAAAGGAGTTGACTCAATTTCACATTCTAATTGAGTGTTATATTTTCAAGAATCAACAAATAACATACTGAAATCCTAATGCAAAATTATAAAAATGCCCTTGAATTTAAATATTTCAGTATAATTTTTTTTTTAGGTAAAAAGTATATAATAGAATTATTCTTCATATTTCAATTCATTTTCTAATTGTTTTTTTGCCTGGGAAAAGTTTTGAAAGAATGTATCTCTAAGTAATTCTGAAGTATATCAAGCTTTAATGTGTTAAATGCATCAGAACACCTCATGTTTTAGTATATACAAGTGCACAATGTAAATCTCATGGAAAATAGTTTTAATTACATAAAGGTCAGCCTAGGCATTAATAGTTTTATCCAGACTACAATTAAGTACCTTAAGGGATTAGCTGATGAAGTGTTATTGCTGATAAGTACCCAGAATAATGAATTATAATTTTAAAACATCCATTTAAAAGATTCATTGTAACAAATCTAAAAAAGTATAAGCTATTGTTGCTTGAAGCTCAGAAACATACACAGAAAGATTACTTAGGTGACTTTCCCATCTAGGCCTAACTACTAATCTGGTATTTATGTTGTTCTTTCTTTTCATAGAAATGTTTGTCTAGTAAATTAAATACTGAACAATTTGTTATAAATACATACAAAAATCCCTCCAAACACAAAGAAACACAAAGGGACTGTGAACCAGTGAAGCAAGTTTCCTTCTATCATCTCCAACTTCTTTCCTTTATTCATTAATTATGGTAATAATGAAATTCTGATTTGTTCAGCTATTCAGGATCAATATAGATAGTTACTTTAAAATTACACTTAAGAAACTGAATATAGAATCATACACATGAAAGTGGTCAGGTATGGTTTTAAAGATTAGACTAAAAATATTTATCCATTCATTTCATGCAGTAGTTTAGATTTTACTAAACTATAATCGTTCATGCTTATGATTATGCTGGTGTTACAGACCATTTAATTTCACAGCTATCGTAAGTTTTATTCTATAAAAAGAAAGTATGAAGCAGGAATGAAAAGGGAAGAGGAAAGTGAGAAATTTGGATCCAAATACAGAATTTAAAAAGCACAGAGACAGTAGCAGGATATTAGCAGAATATCCCTACTACTAGGAATAACTTCCAAAGTGCTTCAGTACATGCTTTGCATGAGTAGCTGCATCTAACAAACATAAAACTTCCCTTGCTTTTCTGAAAATCTTTTGCCATTTATAAGATTAAATTAAATTTATTTCCACATGTAAATGTGAAGAAAGGTCTTTATGAGGTTAAGGCTGAAACACTCGGCTCTGGTTATTGCCTTGAGCATACTGGATAAATAAAATCTAGGCTCAAAAAGTCTTTAAGAGTCTTCAAATGTCAACATTTCTACAGAAAAATCATGGTTTTAAAAAGAATTAAATGATCATTTGGTCATTCATAAAATGAAAAAAATTTAGAGTAAACAATAAAAAAACTCATGTGATGTTTTGTAATAGCAACATAAATGTAATTGCAATTAGAAGAAATTGAATGGTGTTATTTCCAGCAGCTTTTACAGAACATTGTTCAACTTCTATTATCAATACAGATCACAGTACCAAAAAGATTAGAAAAGAATGTTTAAAAGTTTAACTGTTGTGAAGATAAGGAAAGAGTTTGAATTTTTTGGTATTGTCATTTTCCTTAGGAAAAGTATTCCTTGTACTAATTTTTTTTTCTCTAACAATTACACAGGTGAAAAGAGATTGTAAACCTAGAAATAAGGAGTAGGATCAACTCAAGTTTCAGGGTGATATGTACATTTTGCAAGTTTAGAACAACAGTCATCTGTTACAAGACTTATAATAAGTATTCACATAATTGGGCATGGACATTATATGTGCTCAAGAACATAAGTCTGCATACATGAAAATCTTTCTGAAAAGCCTGGTATTTATTTACTGTGAAACACACCATTAATTAGCAATTCTATCTTCTGTAGTAAGCCTCACCAAACTCCTGTTGATGCAACTTCATGTCACAATCAAGAAGAAATCTTTTTAGAGTGTTATGCAGAATCATTAAAAATGGTTCACTACTTGCTCTGCTCCATATGTCAAGACTACTACATATATAAATGTGCTTAATATATGTTTATGGTATTTTAAAAGTGCATGTTTTAAAGTGAAATGTTAGTCCTTCTCTTGATAATTATAATCAGAAATCTGAGGATATTTTATTTCCAAAAGTTTTAATCCTCATTAATCCTTAATGCAGACATTTGGATTTAACTGATTTATAGGCATAGTATGACTTCCCAGATATGGTACTGCATCCAGATCTGGGGCCCCCAGAACAAGAAAGAACTGGATTTGTTGAAACAAGTCCAGAAAAGAGACACCAAGCTGATCAGAAGGCTGGAGCACCTCTCCTATGCAGACTGGCTGAGAGAATCGGGGTTCAGCCTGGAGAAGAGGCTCCAGGGAGATATTAAAGCAGCCTTCCAGTACCCAAAGGGAGCCCATGAGGAGACCAGAGCGGGGCATTTGGCAATGGCATGTAGAGATAGGATAAGAAGGAATGGCCTTAAACTGAAGGATGGAAGGATTAGATCAGATATTAGGAAGAAATTCTTTGCTGAGAGGGTGGCGAGGCACAGGAACATGTTGCCCAGAGAGGCTGTGGCCTCCCTATCCCTGCAGGCTGGACGCAGTTTTGTATGTCCTAGTCTAGTGAAAAGTTCCCTGCTTATGGCTGGGAGTTTGGAGACAGATGGAGTTTAAGGTCCCTTCAAGCCCAAACCATTCTCTGACCCTATGATTCTTGAGTTTTTTGATCCGGGTATATATGCAGTTTGAGAGGAGGCAGAAGTTATTTTCTGGGAATGAGCTCCAACTTTAGCATTATGCTTCCAAGAACCTCAGATTGGGAATTCTCACAAGAGAATTGCTGGGATAGTCTCAGGGCTATGGATTGGTGAGAACAAACTTTTGGTTTACCCTTTGCTCATGTCCTGCTGTGCACTCTACTGACAGAACATCTGTTCTTTGTGTAGTTGTATTAACTATGTATGGAGTCTGTCATGCTGTCTAGTCTCTGTGCCAGTACACACATCAATTTATTTTTTTTCAGTTTTTCTTGTCTTGTAGGCAGCTAGACATGTTCCTTACAACTCTTTTTTATGACGTTTTTGCTAACATTGCTTTAAATGTTTCACTGAATTTTGCCAGCTTATTGTTTCACAGACTGCAGAGCAAAAAGGATTTATTTTTACAGTTACATTTCCTTATAACTGAGAACTCTATATTTTCTCTAGATTAAATTAATCACTTACATCTGTTTTAACTGTACAGTTTTAGCCCTCCATACCTTTGTACAAAGCCTTTTCCTTCAGTACATAGAGCCTTTGCTTCAGCTAAGCTTGTTAATTATCTCCTCTGTTGACATAATAATTGTTTCCCATGTAGATTTTAACATTTTAGGTTAATTGCTCTGTAAAGAGCAGGGGAAATGGAGGAACTTGTCATGCACCTGACTGGACAGAAAACTAGCTAGGTGATTAATAAGCATATGATCAGGTACATAGCTGATGTGCCCCAGCAATTACTTGTTTCTTCAGGCGTGGGGTTAGTTAAAGAGGACTGTATCTCACCCCAGAGCCTATGTAGGAGTCCATTATCAGCAATTGCTACCTGATAACAAGTAAACATGATCACAGGAGCTGGAAAGGGAACCCTGCTGTTGCAGTAGCTTACTGCATAAAATCTTGCCAAGAGCCAGAAGTATTTCTTGTACTGAGGATCTACCTGTAGGTATCTTTTCTCTTTGAATCAGTGGCTATACCTGACCCTTAATATATTAGTCTCTAAAATATTACTATAAGGAGTGTGGAATATGGAATATATTGTCAATAATGACAATCTTCAAGCTGCTGTAATGATACTTACCAAACTTTAAGACATCTTCTCAAGACATATATAGTGATCTGATATTCTACTACAAACCGTATGCAATTTTTTTGCTGAGCAGATAACCTGGTACTGCTGTAATTTTTATATTAGAATATAAAAAAGTGAAAAAAAAATCATGACAGAATGGTTATCAATTGCAAAAGACTTTACTCACTATGACATTTTGGAGCACAATAATGGCATTAGTAATGCCTAGCTGACATATTCCAGCACTTAATATTGAATATTGACTTAGTTATAATTGCAAACATATCAAAAAGGACTGGAAACTGTCATCAAAGGTTGGCTAAGTGTTTATTTGAGTCCCAGACTACCAGAGTCTTGTGAGTTCCTGAGAGGAAATCTAAAGTGCTAAATCTCAATTGCTTCAATGGCACTGCAACACGCAGGAACAGAGTTCTGCCAGTACTGAGAAGAGTTCTGATTCACATGAGGTTCAAGGTATTAATTTCAAAATTTGCTAAGAGGAATATATCCCATACAATTCCCTTCCTGTGGTTTTCTTGCACTCACAGATTTACTTTCATTGCAGTCCCAATCAGATATGTAGGACAAACGTGTGGAAAGGAAATCTAAAGAAGCAACAAAAAGCTGGACAGACCTCACTTCATTTTCAGCAAGCAGGAAGGTTGTTTATTGCCTAGATTACAAAATATCAATACCCTTTACTTGCTTAATCATACTTTCCTTACATGGCCTTACATGAGTATTTCAGCTACTGCATGACTGCTCCATCTGTTCAAGATACAGAATATTTACCCACAAATAAAGAAATATAACAAAGTTAAAATCATTCCCATATTTCTCAGAATTCTAAAAATCTTTTTAAACTATTTTTAATGGGTTACCTAAAACTCTGGGTTGGTAATTTAAATTCTCTTTGTCACTCTAAGTTAGTCATCATCTGTCTCTTCATAACAAAACATAACTTTGTTGTAGAAATCCTGATATCAAATAAAACTTGCGCAAGACTACAAAGGAAATGTGTTTCAATAAAGGGTTCTCCCTACACATGTTCCTACTGCCTGGAGAGATATTCTTATTTTATTTTAGAAGCTCAGAGTGGTTTTATCAGATATCTATAAGCAGGGGTTCAATGTTAGTATATTAAAGCTAGCCAAACTTCCATAAAACTTGATTACTATTCGCAAATAGGGAAAAATTATTGTTTTAATGGCTTTTAAAAATCTACTAGAAGAATAAAAATAGCTTTCAGAAATGTTTATTTATACAATAGTTTACAAAATTTTTCTCTTTCCTTCCTCTTCCCTGATTCTAGTAAGTATAAGAGACCTGCCTCATCCTTGTGCAACAAATCAGAACAAACATTTTTAATCCATTTTACAATGTTTTAAATGAGTACACAAGAGAAAGCAATGATCAATTAGGCCCCAAGTGATACTTGCTTCAGTTGGAACAAGACTGTAAGATCATTATAAGAAATGCTGATGCAACTAAAACTCTCAGAGACAGAAGCCAGTGAGTTACACAGACACACCTAAGAGCAGAATTTTGTCTGTACACTTTAGCCAACAATTCAAGGAAAAGCCATTGCCCTATGTAATTGGCTTGCTACTGTTAAATTCTTTTACTTGTTAGACTTCATTGGTCTTTTACCACTTTACTGATTTGTGTTGATTTTTAAAATAAGAACTAATTTCCTCTTTGTTTTAGTTCACTTGCTTTGATCACTGCTTACTCTATAGTATTAATAATTGTCATTAATTGGAACAAAACCATATTCTAAACCAGACTCTAAATAGTTTCGGTGTTACCAAAAAATTTTGCATTTTCCTATTTTTTTAAAATTATTTGGAGGAAACAGGTAGCAAACTGTGCACTAAATAAGTCTTAAAAGTAAATCCTTTTTCAATTCTCAGCCATCTGTCTTGGGGAAGCAATTCACTTTCATAGTATTCTGTAACAGTTTTTCCTGCACTAAGACTAAAGAGGAAAATCAAACATTTGTTTTGTTGGAAGAAAGATCTTTAAAGTAGATTTAAATCATTTGATGTATCTACTACAAAACTCTTAAAGCTTAAGTGTCCTTACACAGAGACCCTTTTCCCTACTCTGAGGTGACAGATTCTAAACAACCCAGAAGAAATCGATATAGAGGCAGAAATGGCCTTTTGAGAAGAAAAGGTAAGTATTCAGCTTTAACTTTCCAAACAAGATAAAATATTTGGATTTGGTCTTGTACTAACAATCAGAGTGTGACTATGACAGAGAAATGTACCCTAGTATCCAAGGATGTACAAGGCAGTGAAAGGATCTGAGAAAGCACTAATACTGTTTTGTACTCAATCTGAGTCTAAAATTGAATATTGGTAGTCCTAGAATTTGTCAGTCTAGGTATATTTTACTATAGCTAAAATCATATTTCGTGTTTGACTAGGAACTTCATATAGTCAGTAAATCAAATTGTAGGGATTTTTGTTTTATTAATGTAGTGAGGGGACAGGTAATACCTTGGAACAAATTCTTCACAGCTTGTATATTTACTACTGTACTACAGTGTGCTACAATTATTATACAAAAATATAAAAGTGAAAATTAATTCTACCAGAAGTGGATAATTTTCCAATAATGGGATCAAAATCCCATTACCTCAAATTAATCAATTATTTTTTTGTATGTAACCAACATTGTCCAGGATTTTGTCTACTCAAATTTTTTTTCAACAGACTAGACTTTAAAGTTGGTTAAAATCACTGGCAGAAAAATTATAGAAATTATTAACTTTAAAGTTCTGATTCATGTGAGAATTTTTTTTTCTATTTTTACATTCTTAAGTTAGACGTTTTCATTTCAATTTCCCTTGCCTGCATTTGGTTAGATTTTGATTTCATCTGTTTTTTGATAAAGACTTTTTAATGTAAATATTAGTCTTTATTCCTACTTCTCCTTTTATTTTTTTAGTTTTGTTTTGTCTTCATCACACTTCCATTTTCTCTTTTTTTTAGTTAAACTCATTTCTTTCAGTTGTTATTTGGGTTTGTTTTCACTGTCTACATAATTTTTCCTCACATTTCTTGTTAGGATGATTTTTGTCTGTGTATTAGAGAACAGCAGGAGCAGTGCTGCTCCACAGAGTATGAGCCATGAACAAAAGGTGGCCACCGCCCAGACACTGCTCTCTCTAGGAGGGCACAGCTGTACAACACACAGAGCAGGCTACTGGTCACAAGATCCATCAAGAGACCTGGTTTATCTGAGCTCTTAGTCTTTAGTAAATAGAAAATTACTCATTTGCTAATAGCACTTCATTGTTATCATTTATAACTGTTTACTGATCCTCCTACAGGTTCACATGTGTGACTAGGAACATATCAAAAGGATCCAGCACCACAAAACATATCACCTGATACGCTCAATCAGGTACAAAAATGTTAGTGTAAAACTTTGTTCCCTTAGCCTTCTTACCTGGATTAAGCTATAATGCTCAGATGCCAGCTATCACCTTATTCAACACATGTTGAAATTACAAGAGAATCGGGTTGACCTGTATATTCCCACAATACACATTTATTTGTATATATGTTTTTCTAGTGCACTTGAGAAATATAGTTCCTACCAGTTGTCATGGTTGCTGCCTGCAATCTTAATAAACTTCCTAAAGTGTTTTGAAGAGTGCACAGAAATACCATCCTAGGCAGTCTGCCAGCTGGAAGGATATTATAAAATACTGCACTTGCTCACCAGGGGTTTCCCACAATATCTCTCCAGCTGGCAGCCTGATCTGCTAGACAGAAGCCTCTAGAAGAGCAACACTGTACCTGTTGCTGGCAGATTTGTTCACACTGTAGGGGTGAGAGTGTCCCAGGAAGAGCTTTTAACAATTTCTTCAAGCCTGGACACTTATGTGGTTTTACTTCCACTACACCTTTGTGCTTGACAGAAATCTGCCTGATACAAAAATAACTATAACATATGAACTGCAAAAATCCCTAGTTTATAGAAATATTTCCATAACATCTAAATTTCTAAAGATTATGATGCTAGATTTGGGAATAGTGAATCTTAAATTATTAGAATAAAAAGGTTAGTCTTATACCTCAACAGAGATCTATAGGGGAGATCACTCAGATTTAACTGACTGACAATTTTTAATATGGATTATACAGTGATTTAGCATCAGCAAGAGTTTCAGCTCTCTAAGTAGTTTAGAATCATAACTTTGCTTTGCAAAACAAAGACTAAATATCCCCCAAACTCTCTCAAAATCTCACTGAAGGATCTGAAGGTTACCTTTCTGTCTGCTTTTTAAAACTCTCAGATTTCTCACTGTTTTCAGGAGGAACATAAAGGAGGCCACTTGTGAATGAACATCCCTCTTCTGAATAGCTTAACACATACTAATTTATTGAATGACAATTCAGCAACCAATAACTAAATTAAAAAGCTGAGGTTAATCTAACAAAAATCTTTTCAAATATAAATCAGAACCAGTAACTGTAATTCACATCAATTCAAACTTTCCACCTCTGCCAAGAGCACAAATCTTGAAAGCAAGAACACAGCGTAACTGTTAAACTATTCATTTTCAAACATAATTGTACAAGATTGCACCTAGAGTAAAGTACATCTACAGCAAATAATTTCTTTCTCCTACCCAGCTGCTACTTCCTGGGCATCAATTTCTGTTCATTGCCTCTTGTGCTATTGCTTGGCACCATTGGGAAGAGCCTGGTTCCATCCGCCTGCCACTCTTCCTTCAGATACTGACAGACATTGGTGAGTCTCCTCTTGGTAGTCTCTTCTTGAGGTTAAACAGATCCAACTCTCTCAGTCTAATCCCAAAAACATCAGTCCCTTCATCAGCTTTGTCATCTCCTCTGGACCTGCTCCAGGAGCTCCACGTCTCTCTCATCCTGAGGAGCCCAGAACTGGACACAGCACTCCAGATGAGCTTCACCAGGGCTGAGTAGAGGGGCAGGATCACCTCCCTCAACCTGCTGGCAATGCTCTCCCTGATGCACCCCAGGGTACCCTTGGCCCTCTCAGCCACAAGGGCACTGCTGGCTCATGGACACTTGGTGCCCACCAGGAGCCCCAGGTCCTTCCCAGCAGAGCTGCTCTCTCCAGCAGCTCAGGCCCCAACCTGTGCTGGTCCCTGGGGTTATTCTTCCCCAGGTGCTGGACCCTGCATTTGCCTTTGCTGAATTTCAGATGGTTCTTCTCTCCAGTTGAGGTCATTCTGAAGGGCTGCATCCTGCATCATTCTGCAGATCCTGACAGGGCATTCTGGGCTCTCACAATAGGTGCAGAGACCTACCAGAATGAGGTACATGATTTTGTTACTGCCGAAGTCCTGGAATCAAGTTTTCAATAAGTATATCCACAGGAAAGTCAACAGGAATACAAAAAGTTTCAGGCAAATAATGAATAAAAATAAAAATAATTAATCAGTGATTGTTTTGTATCAAATTACATTAATTTAGTCTTCGAATTGCATAAAACAGTGTCAACAAACCAACAGTGGGCTTTGCTGGACATTCATTTTCAGATTTATACTTTTTATCATACTGTAAGCTGTAGTCAGACATATGCTTTGGTGCAAGGGCTCTCAATTTCATTTATTTTCAAATGAACTAATAACATTTTTATACTGTATGACATAGCCAATCTTTCACTTCCTAATGTGTAGTCTCTTTCAGATAGATCTAATTAACCAGATTAAAAAAAAAAATCAGCTCTCAGAGTTACACAGTCACAAGACTTTCACTTCAGTATAAAGAAAGCCAGACCTTTCAATATCAATAAAATTCAATTTTCTCCTGAAAAGAGGCCATGAAAACTTTTCTATCTCTAGGAGAAAAAACAATTTATGCCACATTACTTGATTTTTCTAAAATTTACCATCTAATTCAAATCAGTAGAAGAAAAATATTAAATATAAATGTGAAAGTCTGAAAAGACAGATTTTTACTAAGACAAAATTCAGTTTAGCTTCTTGGATCTTGTGCTTGTATAACTTTATCAGACACATCCAAGAATCACTTCAAGTGGAATAGTCCATAAGTTCTGATGAGGAGCAATATGTTGTAATAGTAAATATGATAAATACATAGGATATAAATCTCTTTTCCAACTAAATAGGTTGTATCCAAAGATGCCAAGAAAACCAATTAATGTTTTTGTGAAGATGATTGAAAGGTAATAGAAGAAACTGAGTGATGCTTTCAGAATGAAGTTTCTCACTCCGATGATTTAAGTTCAGGTATGTGTGTAACTTTCCTTTGGAACAAGCCTTTGCAATGAAGACAGAGGCTATGTTGATCAAATTCCAGAACTATCAGTCCCCTGATAGTGAGTTTCATTCCCCCACAATTTGCTATGAAAGAATTCAGAATTTTTATGAGTGAAGAAGCACAAATTGAACCTCCACAATTTGTCTTACAGTAGAGAGTTTCTAGAATGGTCATGAGGCTTTTTTTTTCTTAAGTTAAAAAAAAGAAAGGTATTTTATAAGTATAAATAAGTCTTAACTTGCATAACTTTAATTATTCTGTTAACATTCTCATTTTTGCAATCTATCTCACATTTTAAATTTCATCACATCTGATTTTATTCTAGATTGCAAATTATTAAACAAATATTATGTTTACCATTGTCAAAATTTATGTTTACCAGAGGTATGTACTGTGTATGATATTAACTGTGGTCTCTGTGGTCTCCATTAACAGCCATTTTTCAATATCTATTACTCAGGAAAAAATTAAATTAGGCATTTGGCTTCATCTAAATACTCAGTTTAATTGAGAGAGCTCAATTAAACTATTCTTGTGTCAAGCATATTAATTAAGATGACATCCTTAAACTCACAAATAATTATATTGCTGTTCATAGCTGACTGATATGGAACATCAAGAGATTCTTATTTTGGGTGCTTTTGCTACTTTCAGAATTCTTTGTGATTATATGAATCAAAGGAGAAAATAGACTTGCAAAAGTAGTCAAGGAAAAGCATAATTCTTGATACACTCCATTTATATAAATTACTTTAAAAGGACATCTCAGTGGAGTTCTTTTAAGTGCTACAGAGCAAACTATGAGAAAGCAACACAAAAGTAGAAAGAGACTAATTCCTCAGAGGGTAATTTTACAGTGTTCTGCTGTGGGACTTGCTCCACCTTAGGACAACCAAAATATTATATCATCAAAACAATAGAGAAGTCCCACACCTACAGAGGATGTTTCCTGAGCTAATCTTCTGGATGGCCTTGTGGGGAATGTGACTAGATTCCAAAAATATTCTAATGCAGATTGGCACAGAATGATTTTATTTACAAAAGGCATTACAAAGAATAGTGCTTTTCACTCAAAAAAATCTAAAGAAATTGTCCCTAAAAATATTGGACAGACTAAAGAATACTACCTTTAAACTACAAAGATTAATATTCATGAGATGCCAAGAGAAACTGAAGCATTTACCTTGATCACATCCACTAAAAAAGACAAGACTAAACACCTGCTTTTGTACAGCCTATTTCTGTCATTATTAACCTGACACAACTGGAAATTCTTTGGAATATTTCAATGTCATTTAACTGCAAAACTGTACTGTAATCACAGGAGGATTGATTTAAGGTAAGTAAGCTTAAATTTAATAAACTCTAAATGACAATGTACTTCTTCAGAGCCTCTGTATCACCCATTCAATCTATACAAGGACTGAAATGATGCACTCAATTTACTTTAACCTCCTTAGTTATTAATTAATATGTTCTCACACTTACTTTTTTCCCTAATATGAGCTCTAGTTTGTACTTGTTAGAATTTTCTGAGTTCAGAGACTTTTGCATGCTTGATAACTTTGCTAGAGTACAACCACTATTGGTATAAAGCCAAATAACTATAGCTTTATGTCTTAGTTTGAAACCCAACCCCCAACACTTTACCACAAGCAAAATGGAATATACTTGAAAAAGGGTTTTCATACAATATCCTTTTTTTATCTTTTACCACCTTCTGAATAGGAATTATTTGAGTATAATGCATTCAAGTTTAAATTTGATCCTACCAGATTCTGGAGAAGTAATTAGAAAGGCATCAAATGTTTAAAATAAATCCATAATATTATTCTGGAGATGATTTTGCTTTATAAAAATTGATATTACTGAGAAGCAGCTGAGTCATCTAACAAAATAATCATAATTATATGGCTTCCTTAAAGGTAAAAGGAATCCAAACAATATAGTCTTTCAGTTATTAGACAAGAATTTAAAATACTACACATAAATTAAATTACAGTTTTACTGTAAAATACCCAAACAAACAAGGAAACGATCCCTTAATTTGTATGCATTTAAAACTACTGTCCTAATGCCTACATACAGGAACATCAAATTAAAGCTACAGAAGTGTTAGGCCTGTCCTTTTCACATACTAAGTGAAGATGCCTAGCTATCATGCTGCACAGTATTGCTTTGATAGTCTCAAAATCAGCAATATCTTTAATATCATAACACTCCCCAACTGATTGGTGATTTCTGTAGGGTTTATTTTCTCCCAAATTACACAGTAACTTAAGAGCTAATAAAATGCATGTCAATTATGTCATGGTGACCCCAGAATTTTGGGGCTAACAATGGTGTTTATAAATGTGCCATGATATATAATTTTAAAAACTATGAAATACACTTAAAAATACATTCATACAATAATCATGATTTGTGTGAAGTTTGACATATGTGACAGAAAATTACATATATCCTTCAAGTGGCAAAATCTACTTCTAATGTAATACAATATCATAATATAAAAATGAAATTTACAAGCAAAGGATGTTTCAGAGCACTGTATCATTTCAGATATAATTAAGATGTGATTTCAGTCTGTGCTAAAGCTAATAATGTTTGTTGGGAATGTAAACTATGAACAAATATATCAAAATGAACCCGTATAAAGCATTCCAAAAATACACTATTCTTGTTTTTAACAACTTCAGAAGGTTGAGAGATTAATAAATTGATGTAATATCTATCAGTGTTTCATAAACAGCAACCATTTATAGGAAAACTATAAAAATACACTGAAAACTATATCTACTTGTTGCAAAAATACATTCTAGAGATTAATTTTAAGATCTTAACAGGCTTATAATTCAAAAGGTACTTGGGTCTGAGGAGTTGTTCCTAGGTCCTGCCACAATAAAGCAACAAAGGATACTGAGAAATCTTGGCAAAATCCCAATATATTAACTTATTAAAGATAGATTTAAGTATATCTAAGATCTTGCCAATATTTGTTGAAATATTGAGAGAGCAATGGTTGTTTACTTTTCTACTTTTTCTAAATGTATAAATGTTCCAAGTCATAATACTCTCTACTGATCTTCCTTTTCAAATATGTAGTTTGAGTGATTAGGGCCAATAAAACATTTCCTGCCAACAGCTTTTCAATTAGAAAAATGCTAATTTGTTTAAAAAAAAAAAAACTGACAGAAAGCATTTTTTGCTATTACTATTCTTTAGTGTAAATGGTTCTATGCTGCTGCAAGATACAGTTTTAAGTAAAAAAAGGAAAAGATTTTTACACAGAACAGCAGTCAGATTCAAAAAGTGCACAAGCCTGTTAGATCTCCTTATTTAGGAAGCTGAGGGTTTAAATGATCTTGCAAACACATAAACACTTTAATCAACAGGCTCACAAAATGTTTCATAAAATGTGTCTCTCAAACTCTCAGAAAAAATATTGTCTACCTGTAAAAATAAATACTACTATAGTGGTTAAAGAATTCATATTTTTTAAAATATTTTTCCACTTTTAAGACTTAAGTGTCTAGTTCATTCGATTGCACATATAAAATTTTATTTTCCCTAGGAAGACAAGTGAAAACAGAATAACCAGTAGTTGCTGGACAAACCATAAGAACAGTGATATCAAGAGGCCCTCAGTTTAAAAACCGCTCCTTCGAAAGTACCAGATACTTAGTGTGATCCCTTTGATTTTCTTTTTCACACAGCAGAACAATCTCAATGGTACAAGCAGGGAATATTAAAGACAGCTCAGCCCTCAGCTGGTGCATCAATCTCTTACTTTTTCAGGCAAGGTGAGGTTCACCAGTTCTTTGTACTCTCTTGCCTAACAGTGAATATTTTTGGTTTTGGCTTGGTTAGTTTGTCTGGACTTTTACCATTACCATCCCCCTTCCTTGCTGTTTAGAATCCCCACATTGTAGTGGTACCGGGGAGCACAAAAAGCAGGGTCACCCCACAGGGAAAAGCAACCAAGAGTGTCCAGGGCACTCAGGGGCAGTGCCCTTCCCAATCAGAGTGGAGCAGTCACTGAGCTGATAGTGGAGTCCAGCATCAGTCCCAGACAAAGCAAGGGGATGAACCAGGGGCAGAGTTTACCCAGGGACCCAGTGAGGAGCAGCAGAACTCAGGACCAAAGACAAGACTGGAAACAAGATGTAACTACCATACGAGAGGTCCTTTCAGGAGAATTTTCAGGTTCCTTCCGTGCAGGTCCTCATGACACAAACGTAAACAGGACAGGAATGTTTCAGCCATAGCCAAGGCTGGGGGCTGGTTAATCAGGCCTCAGCTCACATGAGGCTTCTGGAACCCAATGCACATGGTGTGATTGGATGCCCCAGGTGAGGCTGGTCAGGGTTGTTAAGACCAATGAGCATCTTAAGAGCCCTGACAACTACAGCCTTTAAGCTTTTTCATGGCACCAAAACTTAGGAATACAACCAAACAGGTTTGTAGTCAAGCTTGACTCAGAAAAAAAAAATCAGCCTAACTGTGCTATAGGGTTTCTTGGCTCAGGCATCAATATAACACTGTTATATAAACATGACTGTTTATTTTGAAATTCCAAATGTATTGTTTACTAAACAGAATTTTAGTTTTGATAATACTGAGAACTCTTCAAGTCCAAGGAATGTTGAACAACAGAAGACTCAGATTAGGTCCAAGATTATCTTGTTAGTGTCCACAAGATAATTTTATGCCCACTTCTGCTGGAATTCTCACGAGCAAAATGAACCTATTGTCCTCAGTTCAAAGTTTGTCCATATAACAGGGAGAGGAATTATGAGTAACATAAATATCTATGAATTTTTTTTTAAATGTTGTAGTTATCTATTTGGATAGTAGGCAAAAAACAATAAAATAATTTTCAGTGTTTGCTTGAACAGCAAATGCTTAGATGGCCATAATGTGAGCTCTCCTCTTTTGTGAAAGATGTCCAGGATGAAAGGCAATGTTACGTGGAAATATCATACAAAGAGGTTCACTCCTTCTGACATTCAATAGACTGACGCATTTTTGTTAATACAAAGAGAAGAGTTTATATGAAAGAGAGTTAATTCTCTTATTAATTATCTGCTGTTTTATTCCATCATGGGATAGAGAAAGTTGCCATTAAAGTACTTTGCGGAAGGCATTACAGAGGAAAAAGAATAAAAATCTGCTCTTGATTTGACAACATAGGGCCTATCCATTCCTTTATCACATACTTCCAAGTCTAATTGTCACCCTCTACATTTAATATTTAGAACGTTGGACTAAATATTGCTTTAGGAACTATGTCAAAAGCTACCTTGTCTCTACAACAACTTCATACCTAAGACAGAGACACTTCATTCACAAAAAATATTGAGGGGTATAATTTTACTTTTCCAGCACAGACTACTCTATTTTTCACTGTCTGAATAAAAAATATTTATGTGAAAGACAGAAGTTTACATTAAAAAAAAGCTAAGAAAAATAACATCATTCATTATGAAAATAAACTTTTATGAAAGCAAAATTTTCCCATCAAGACTTTATTCTTTTTCTATCAAAATATATAGCTTTCTGACATGACAGAAAAAAATGATTGCTAGATGAAAAAGCATTAGTTGTGCCTAAGTATAACATCAATTAATGACCTTATGCATATTTTCCTTATAGAATTCAAAAGCCCTGTTAAATTACCTATATGTCAAATGTATTTACATTTACACCAATTGTAAAATTATAAGACTATAACACAAAAGGATCTTATAAATATTTTATCAAATTCATTTAGGATTAGAGTAACTTCATTAATAATTTTTAAAAATAGATAAATATAAAAAAACTTCTCAAAAGTTACCAAAATTTATTACAAGTCTTTAGTGTTTTATATTTCAGTAACTGAGATTAAATTTCTATATTTCATTCAAATAATAAAATGTTTTCATCCTTATAAGGGCAACTTTTTTTCTATTATGCCTATATAGAGAGTTTTCAGCAAGACGATTTTCTTATTCATTCTTTTTAATCACAAAAATTACCCCAAAATTTATTGTCTTCAAAAAATTTCTCTTATGCTTTGTAAATCAGAAACTGAAATTAATTTTAAATAAATATATCATTATCTTTGCATCTTCACCTCCCCAGAAAAATCTCACATTTCAAGTAAGACCTTACAACAATCAGTTCATCATGTGGCACTAGTGAGGGGAAAAAGCATCTGAAAGGAGATCAAGGATTTCTAATAACAAATCTTTAACTAAAATAATAGGTTTCAATGCCATTAGACAAAAAAACAAAAAAAAAAACCAAATAAAAAAACCCCCAAAACTTCAAAAGACACTATTGTATTGCTATAAGGTTTCACCCACGCATCTACAAGTGGGGCTGGAACATTTATCAGCTGTGAATGGGACCATGCTCTATGGGGATAGAAATTTCTTATGTGAGCTATCAATAGAAATGTCCAAGAATAAACCAAAGAGGTTAAAACAATTCTTAAAGGAATACTCATGATTCCTTTATGGTCATTGGAAAGGTGATCATCATTTAGAAGACCAAGGTTTGACTTTTTTTAAGTGACAAACAGATAAAAAGAGCAATTCTAGAAGAGGGGCAATTTGCTGTGTCATACATCAAAAGCACCAGGGTCCTTTTCAAAAACTACAGGTAAGAAAAATAGATTAATTCAGCAATTTATTTAGAAGATCAAAGAACTCATTTCTATTTGGTTTGATTTTTATTTGTCTTGAATTATATACATCAAAAGCATATATCTCAGGCTTATAAGAAAAAGAGAATAAGAATGCCAAAGCGCTGAAATTAGCATCAGGGGAACAAATCAGGAAACAACTTCAAGACCAATAAGTAGCTACAACTTTTTCTGTTACAAAGATAAACATTTTGACCTTTTTAAAATATGACTTCTGAAACTACAAGGGCAACATAATCAGGTCTTTTTCAAAGGACACTGATTCAATGCAATAAATTGAAGAGTTCTCAAAGAGCTGGAAAAAAGTGACATTAATAAAATATTAAAGCACAATTTACTTGTTTTCATAATCATGGCCATTTTAAATTCAAGTGTTAGAACACTGACTGGTTTCTGTATATTCTACAGCAAATTTCAAATCTTATTTGAATTCTCAATGCTGTGGAAATTTTTCAAGGTCTTGTAACTTGTAATTTTTGCACAATAGTATTGCAAATGTAAATGCAATACTAATGTAAGCTTATCACTAAGCACATATATTTTATTGAAGTGCACATATATTTTATGTATATAAATGAAAACATCAAATTTTAAACAATGCAGTTCCAAGACCTTACATGCTTACAGAAAACACGTCAGCAGAAAATACGATTCTGCTCTGAATAAAAAGCAGAGTAAAGTTTAACTTGTCATGGAAAAATAGCATGCAATGTGTCACCTCTCTGAAAGAGAGAACTGTCTGTGAAGCTGAGCTGAATAACAGCTGAGAGTATTTTTCTTTCCCCTGAGGCAAATGACTTATGATTTAGAAGAATCCTTTCTCACCCACTTACAAGTTGTTCTCTTGGGTAAACTCTATTATGGAGGTGTGAGCCAGCAGTTCCCTGTGGGCTGGGAACTGGGAGCCCTGGGGAATTCCCAGGCTGGGCAGACACTCCTGTCTCGCTGCCCAAGCCAGAAGGGGAGTAGGGTCACTGGGGGAAGCCCCAGGTGCCCCACTGAGCACCCTGCAGGGCAGGGGGAGGGACTGACTCTGGACCTGGGCCTGGACTGGCATGTGGGATGGACAGGGATGGACAGGGCTGTGGGGACTTGGACACCAGACCTGGGACAGGGATTGAAGGTCCCAGTAAGGTGTAATGGGGTCCAGAGCCCCACACAGGGGCAAAGAGAGGCCCCAGGTGAGGCTGAGCAAGGACAGTAAGATCTGATATTGTCCTTAGGGCCCTGACAGTGTTAACCTCTACATTTACATTCAAATGATCTATTCACACAGCTTCTATTTTCTCTCTGTCTTTTAATGTTTCAAAACTCTCTTAATTATCTTTTACTATTTTTTCTTCATTTTTCCTCATTATGCCTTAGTGTGTATGTGTTCATGGTGGCAATTTGCTAAAAAATATTCAAACAATAAAACTAATTAAAAAGAATAAAGGGAAAGGATCACATTCCTCTACCTGCTAGCAACACTCCCCATAACAGGCCAGGATGATTTATTGGATTATAAAATAAAACAGTATCACAAAAAATCATAATTTCTGACTCAGTGTTATGTATAGCTATGATATTTTTAATAGAAATGGTTAGAGGTCAACCTTAGTAGTGTAACAGCTGCGATTGCACTGTAATTTCAATCCAATCAGACAGTCAACATAGCTACACTACAATGGTTGTTTTGGCATTCAGTTTACAGTTTCCTTTCCTTAATTTAATGCCAATATTCTAGCTATGTCATGTTGTCCTGCACTAAATAATTTCTCTCTGACTTAATACTTCAAACTATTGGCTATTTGAAGCATGCTAATTCTCCCTGCCCCTTTTCATTGCTGAGTCAAGCTGTACATACTTCCTTCTTTTATCTTTCCTCAGAAATCAATCTCTCCCCTTGATCTGGAGTTTAGTTGTTTTTTTGTTTGTTTTATTTTTTGTTGTTGTTGTTTGGTTTGTTGGGGGTGGGGAGGACATTGTTACTTTTTAAACTTGTCTGCAGAACTTCATGCTGTTTGTCAATATCTCTTTTGGAATATATCTTCTAATATCAAATGCAATATTCAAGATATATTCACTCCAAAACACCACAAAGAAAGGGTCGTTTCCTTGGTTGCTGAAACAGTAACAAACTTTTTACTACTTTCTGACCATGTTATGCTCATTATACCACCTACAGAACCAAAGGAAACATTCAAGTAATTCATAACAGATGTGTACTTCTATCTATTCCCTTCCTGTCTTTCCAGACTTACACTATGGCAAAGTTACTCAGAATGTTAATGAACAAATCTCTCAGAACTGAAAAACGCCAATATTAAAGGCAAAGCACAACCAAAAGAAGCCACGTAAACACATTACCTGTCCTATGTTACCTTTACATTGAAAATTTTATCAGACTTTCTAAGTTTTGCCATTCTCTTCAAAATCTTACAAGTTACTTGCAGTTGTTAATAACATAAGATTACTAAGGACCCAAAAGGTCAATCGTATTTCCACTGCTACCATAAATTCTATTGTCAGTTAATTTGTTTATGAGTTTATCAAGGTCCATCTCAAAAGTTTTCAACTTTTCTGTTCTACATTGTAAATTATAACCATATACTGTGTAAAGGGATAAAAACTGCTACCTCTCCTTTGCAGACATGGCAGAAAAATGTACAGATTCTATGAGATTTTTCTGGTGGACCCAACTAGAATAGAGATTGTTGGCTCTGAGGTATGCAACTAGTATTGCTTAAGTCATTGGTACTAGAGTTGTTATGCAAAAAAAAATTATAAAGTGTACCAAAACTAAGTAATTAATCATGCTGTTCCTTTTTTTAAACATCAGTTTACTTATTAAAAAAAACATATGTGCAAATATTGATAGAGGTAACATGCGCAAAACAATAGATGTGTTGATAAAGAAATTAAAAATATCTCTAAATTACAAATTTCTGGGTTTTTTTCTGTTAAAACTACTCTTGTTAAAACTGCACAGTGGCAGTAAGAAATATTCTTATAAATGTCTACTCAATCAGATTAGAAGATTCTCTATACACATGTAGTCAGAAAATGACAATATATAACATGATCTGACTACTCTTAGCCTCAATTTCTTCTGTGTTATTGTAAAAAAAAGTCTAAGAGTCATTTTAATCAATCTATATACCTTGCAGTATCACACACTTGCTGGTGGGACAAAGAACTTAAGATTTTGTCGTAGTTAATAAATTTGCTTCATGCCTGTAATTAGAAAAGAAATAAACAAGTTTTTGCAAACCTCTGAAAATCTAAAAATATTTTTTTTGCTTTCATGTCATTACAAACTTCAAAATACAAACCATAAAAATTTTCTTTTTGTTTTAAGAAATCTGCGATTTTTTTCTTTTTTTTTTCAGTCAGCTCTAGTCCAACAGAAGGTTGTTTTCTTATGTCAAAAGGGAACTTGTCCTTTCTTGTTCTACAGGAGCTCCTGTTTTCTTCATTTATCAGCTATGATCACAACAAATAATCCCTATATGCCCCTAGGATTGTGATTGCCTTCTGTTTATTTTCCTTTATTTGTCCTACATGTGTAAGATATTTTCAACTCTTACACGCATGTGACATGCTAAGCCCACTACAGTTCACATAACCAGTAAGATAATTTTTTCATCATTTTTATATCACTCCCTCATCTTTTCTCTATTTCTCCAAACACATTCAACTGCATCAAAGTGGATTTCTTAGGATATACCTTTCTTTTCTTGTACAATTCGAATTCTATTTGCTTATATTCTCAGTGTTATATCACATCATTCTCTTCTAATAATATTTGTCTCTACCAGTGATAAGAAAATATTGGCTCTTTTAATTGTTGTTCATTTCTTACAGAAACCTGATTTTTGAGCACTGTTAAGCTATTCCAAGAAAGGAGATTCAACAAGTTCTTTTGTTTACCTGTTCTAGCATTATACTACTTAGTGAAAATGTAATTTTTTTTTAATGTCCATTCTGACCTCTTTGCAATATTTCAAGATGCTGACTTTACCATCTCTTACTTTACTCCATCATGTCTTTAACTCTCTGTCGAGAAGCTGGGATCTGTCGTGTGGCTTGCACCTTTGTCACTGTAGTAAACAAGCCCAGTTCTCTCAGTCTCTCCCTGCAGAATTCTGTCAATCAGTCTTAAATTTGTCAAGATCTGTTTGAATTGAAACTAGAGTTTGCTGTGTTTGCTGTGTTTCCAAATCTAGCATCATGCACAAATTTGCTGAAGGTGTATTTTACTTGTCATCAAGGTGGCTATTCCTGATATAGTATAATATTGACACAGAAAACACAGAAATACCCTGTTATGAACTGCCAAATGGCTATCAAGGCATTGATTTCTATCCTTAGACCCTTGTGATGCATCCAAATCTCTATCCATCCAATTCTTCAGATCACAATTCCTCTACTTCCAAATGGGCATACTGAAAGGAAAAATCTCAGAAAACCTACTGCAAAGTGTATTCTATTCATTGCTCTTTCATTCTACCCATTGCCACTCAATGCACTGTTGAAAGCAGCCAGGTTAGTTACCAGGCTTTGTCTTACCTGGTTACCTCGTGATCTTTTATTTTACATGTGGAAGTGTTTTTCAAAAGTAAATTCTCAATGATTTTTATAGGCACTGAGGTTGGATAGACCTGTCTAAAGTGTACAGGCTTTTGCTGTGGTCTTAAATATGCTCATAAAACTTATTCCATTTACCAGGAGCACTCTCTTCCCCTATCATCATGATAGGCAGCACACTCAGTGTAATAACCTAGTCTTTTCAATGAGTCTCTAACTAATTTTTCCTCACTGTTAGTTATACTTTACTGTCATTTATATTATTATCATTAATCCAAACACAATAATAAGTCATTAAATGAAGAATACAAAAAAGCAAGAGAGTCCTTTTCCTGCAAAATCATGTATTTTGTTTAAGAGCACTATAGAATTGGTTTATGTGGTTATTTGTCTTATTATTATGTGATAGAAATTTAATTTATCCAATATTTTCTGGAAAATTGAATTCCAATGCATACATGCTGGCCAGACTTGCTCAGGACAGGGTCCTTGTGCTTTTTTCCAGCATTATACCTTCTGCTGAGCCTAAAGAAAATTTCCAAATTTTGGAATATACATCTAGACATCACAAGATTCACAGCAATCCATAAACTGACTGGCAATTTTCATGAGAGTCGTGGTCTTAGAAATGAATTATTGAAGCAGTAAAATAGACCAGGTTATCACAAATGACTCACCATAACTGATTGCAATCAACAGAATACAGTGAAAAGGGCAATTAAACACATATTATATGTTTCTTTTGATGACTTTGGTCCTGTGAAAAATTATTTATTAATGAAAGTCATTTACTTTCCACAGTTCATTTTAACAAATCTAAACAAAATCCTAGAGAAGCTTGTAAAGGACTTATCAATATACAATTTCCTAATTTTCCCTTATGATAATTTATAACATTTCTAAGCAGACTGGAAAAAGAACCTACAGTAAAAATGGTGTGTCTTCTGAAAGGCTACAGTACTGTTGCAGCCTTTCAATATTAAATTTATTCCAATAGTGGCTGTGTGTGCTAGTTTTGTCTAGGATAGAGTTTATTTTCTTCATATTAGCCCCTATGGCTGTTTTGGATTTGCAGTGTAAACAGTGTTGATAACACAACTGCTTTCATCACTGCTGAGCTGCTCTGAGCTTTTCTGTTCCTTATAGCATGCCACCAGCAAGGAGGCTGGGGGTGCAGAAGAGTTTGGAAGGGGACACAGCCAGGACAACTGACCTCAGATAACCAGAGGGATGTTCCTTACCATATGGCATCATGCTCATCATATAGAACTGGGGGGAAAAAGAAGGAAGAGGGAGAGATTCGAAGTGACAATGTTTGTCTTCCCAAGTCACCATTACACGTGACAGAGCCCTGCTTTCCTGAAGATGGCTGAACACCTGCCTGCTCATGGGAAGGGATGAATTAATTTGTTATTTGGCTTTGCATGAGCATGCAGCTATTGCTTTACCAATTAAAAAGTCTTTAACTCAACTCACAAGTTTTCTTACTTTTACCATTCCAATTCTCTCTCTCATCCCATCAGGAGAAAATGAGCAAACAGCTGTGTAAGGTTTAGTTGTTGGCTGGGGATCAACCACAAGGCTAAGCAACTAAACATTTAACACTGCAGAACTTAATTCCAAAACAAAACCGAGTAAGTAAAATATGAAGGGAAATTTCCAAGACAAGGAAGTGTTTTCCCTTTATCCTTCAGATGTTTGTTTTGGTTTTTTTTCCTCAATAAACACTGCTTCTTAAAATATTGTCATAAACTTCACAGTTGGTATGTTTGGACATGTGGAATTTTTGCACTTTTTAAAGTGCATAATGGCTTATATAATGACTCCTGGTCAAAATTATTTTTTAAAAAAATACTTATTTTTTTTACTATGACAGAAGGCCACTAACTTTTTTTTTATTTAAACCATTTTGAAAGCTGAAGCTAATACAGAAGCAAAACCACTACAGTCCAATAATTCTACCTCATTATAAAAAGAAAGGCAAAAGCAATTTTTACAGATTTGTCTTATAAGGGTTTTAAATGAATTAGAAGTATTACTACTGCAGTCAACTTTTGTCACATGAAGATAAGGATATGGTTTGCCAGGGTCAATAAGAGACACCTTTTCTGTAAGTAAAGATTTTTTGATAATATTATTGAAACTTAAAAATGCAGTTTGAAAGTAATTTGAACTGATTAATGAACATCGTAAGTGTACAACTGCAAAGAGAAGAGAACACAAGTTCAGGAAGATATATTTCTAATAAGCATTAGGAGTGTCTACTTAGCTTCATTACATCAGGTTTCTGGGATTAAAAGACCATGCTCCCTAGATGGCATAATGACAATGAAGTCTAGTGATTTGACATCAGAAGATTCAACTTTTGTGTCTTCTTAAGAAATTGCTTCAGCAGGCAAGGGATTGTAAAGGTCACAGATAGAGTTAGTACATCTGTCTTCCTCTAGTATTCTGCAGGTCAGCAATCCTGTTCTGTCATGAGATTTGACAGCATCAGTACATTGTTATCTGCTATAGCAGATGGGCTTTAGCTGTGACTTCCTATATTGTGGAATTAAAGCCATACAACTGAAAGTTTTCTGACCAAATCTTTGAAAATATTAACTGGACAGAATTTCAGTCACAATATTATTCCAGGGATAAGAAAAAGTCTATCCACAACAGGTTCTCCAGAATTCATGCTTATCACTCAAACTACCCTGACTAAACCTACAGGACCAATGATTGTGCTTAGTGGTGTTTGAAAGTGACCACGATATGTGTCCAAGTTACTTGCATTAAGTAAAACGTTTCAAACAGCTCAAGTCAGGTACCTATTTCTCTAACAAAAACATTTTTTTTTCTTGCCTAGTAAACTTAACTTCCAATTCTTTATGAGAAATTTAAAAAGCTGCATCCTCTGTTTTTTTAATCAAGTTAGAACAAATAACTGGGTAAATGCAGTTGTCTGCAGGTCTCTTTAACTGCTGCCTGAAGGTGCCAGCAGTCCTATGCTTCAAGGTTTCAGCTCCTTGGCATAAGGATGGATGCTATAGTGAAAAGTACAAAAAGCATTAACAGAGATTAAAGAGCATGGGGAATTAGCCTAGTCTTCACCATATCCTAATTCTAATTTAATGCACTGGCACTCCACGCAAGGGATGCACATGTGAGAAAAATCTCAGTTTCTTCATCAAGTGGTTAAAAACAGAACTTCTTTTGGTCTAATCTCTAAAAAATCCTAATCAGGTGGCATGACAAAACAGTCCCTGACAAGACATACTGACAGATATAATGAGATCAACTTTAAACTGAAGCATGGTGAAGTAAGGAGCATAGGGGAAATAATAAAGTGGAGAGAATGATAATCAGCTGAAGATAGAGTTACTTTAATGGACTTTAAGACTCCTGAAATGTACAATGAGACAATGTCTGAATATATTGTTATTTTTTATCAACTGAAGAAAAAGACCTTGGCGTATTATATCATTCTAAGGTAGCTAAGTGAAACCTAACAAGTGAGAGTAAATTATTAAGCCTGAGGGGAAAAGGAAAATGATTCTATCCTACTTTTTAAAATTTCTTCTTCCCTTCTTTATGTAAACTGTCCACTTAGCTTCAAAGTAGCAGCTAATATTCTTGCATGACTGTAAAGTATCTAACACACTTCTATGGACCCTGCACAGATGCTCTAAAAGAGGGCTTAAATGACATTGTTTAGACTGATAATGATAATAATATAAAATATGAAAATTAACTCCTAAAATCTTTGAAGATGATGAAAAGATTTTGACCTCTTTTGAGGCAAACTTTCAGTCTAAATATAAAAATATATCTGTATATGAACATATATGCCTTATAACATTAACATCCCAAAAAGTATTTAACATTTTTTTCCTGTATGTAAATCTCCAAAAAAAAAAACTTTATGTTTTTTGTTCTCCTGAGAAATGTTATAATTTTTTAAGAACAAATTTAAATGTAAGGACTTGAGTCCTTAAGATTAAATTCCCATGGATCCACCTTTAGGGAAAGACTCTGTCCTGTCAACCTAGGATACTGTCTCTAAGCAGCCTCAGTTAAGCTACTGGGTCTGTAAGAGAGATTAAATCCTTGTTTTTAATATTCTCTCTATGGACTATAGGCATTTTTTTTCCCCCAGAAAAAATGTTTTTTATTTTCTTTTCTGTGGAATTCATTGTGAAGTGCTTGTTTTCCTTTCAGTGTACATGAAGTGGAGTTGCTCAATTCAACATTCAAGAATGGTCAGTGCCTTTTTGAATCCAGTCTTGAGCATTGATATATTCATAATGAAAACAAATACAAATATTTTCCAGCATCAGTCTAAGCTTTACCTTAATTGAAATAGGGAAAGCCAGAAAACCTTTTTACCTCAGTATCTTCTTGTTTAAAATGCATTGATAACATTCAATAAATACTGAGGAAATATTGTGAAAATTAGTTCTTCCTGTATTTTGAACATATCAAAGGTTATAAAGTGTTGCTACTATTTTTCATTCAATTACTGTTCATGCTGTACTTGTTGGCTATTGAAAATAATTGATCCTTTCACCTTTTGTTTGTCTCTTTGCATTTACATGGAGAGTCATTACATCTGCCCCTACCATTCTTTCCTTCAGACTGAAAACACACAGCTTTGTTTTAACTATCCTTGCAGGCTCAATTGTCAAAACTTTTCATCATATTTGGGTTTTTTTTTCTTCTCTATGTTCAATTTCTACCGTTAATTTTGAGCTGCTGCCTTCCTTACTTTATGTGCTTTGTTAGACCCCCTTGAGTTACTGTTTGTGTTCTAATTGTTAAACCAACATACTGACAGATGAATTTTAGGATACATCAGTTGGCCTATCCCTCCTACTGCACAGAAACAAGGTTATGAGTGTAGACACAAGAGATCCACAAGCAAAATGTGGGAATGGGGAAAGCATAACTATCCATTTCATAAGTGCTATATCCTTGTGAGAAAGTCACTAGTTTTATCTTAATGACACTTCCTCTTGTCTCTTTAGCCCTGATTCATCCTCATTGTATTTCTTTTCTTTTTAATAGCTGGATTTTTTCATAATTCATTTCACTTTGATGTTTCCATGACCAATTTTTTTTTTTCCCACAAACTCTTCCTAGGATTTTTTGCAATCTTTATGGTAATAGCTCAGAAAACCTAAAAGGATTCTTCTCTATATGGAATGAAAGTGTTATTAAATGAGGACAAAGACTGAAGTAAATATGAAAGAAACCATAGCTCCTGGCTCTATGCTCCTGTTGAGTTTGAAAGTCAGTGGAATGTTGGAGTCCTTCCTCTTCTCAAAGGTAAGATATTTCTAATCAGCACTATCATGCTCTAAGGCATTATCTCACAAACACCTATTAGTTGTAAACTCAGCAGGAACTGCAACTCCCTGCCTCTCAAAAAAAATCTTTTTTTCTTCTATGAGATCCAGATTACCCAGAAAAAGGGAGACAAGATACAAATTACACATGAAAATGTACTACATTCCCATTCAAGATGCTGTTGACAATATATTATACAAAAGTCATGATCCTACAAGCTATTGAATATTTTTCACTTAAATGAATTTTAGTAGCAACAGGATTTTCAGATTATTCCTCCTGTGTGCCATGAGCTCCAGGGATCAGGAAAGGATTGCTGCCTGAATTTTCTGCACTCTACTGGGTGTAAAACAGAACATTCTATCCTACAAATGAAAGCAAGCAATGTTGAAAGGGGTAGACCCATGCAGGTAAAATGATTGCTTTTTCTGAGTCTAGGAGCCCAAATTACCTAAATACATTGCTGATCTCCTCAATAGTCTTTTTTGGTAATGCACCAAGTAAGGACTGGCAAAAATTTGAAGCTGCTCATTTAGGCATAGTTGCAATAAGAGCAGACATTGATCCCCAACCTATCTTTTTGAAATGAATTGTCATTTTGATACAAGTATTATAAAGGGTTCAGATTGTAGTTCTTGTATTTCAATTCCTAAATAAAAAATAAAATTTATTATTACTGTTTTCCAAAGAAGTAGACAAGGGATAGACACAGAAGGAGCCAATTTCCTTGAGAATATCAGAGTGTGTCAGATAACCATTTGGACAAGAAAGGAGTCAAAAAAGACTTTTCTGTAGAAGAAAATAAAAATAAAACTACTATAAAAACTTGAATATTTAGATAGGAGCCACAGCTGTCTTTAGCTCACAAAATGCTACACAAAAATATAAAACTGGAGAAAATTAAAACTCATTTTTTTCTGCTTAGACCAAAGATAGCCATCTTCACCATTTGCCTAAAGAAACACATTAACTTTTTAGACACCTTAGAAAATTTCAAAATATCATACTTGATTTCCCACCTTTTCAAGTTCAAATACACCCTTTTTTAGCCAAAGCACTACAAACCCACAAGGTTCATTAAGTTATAACAATCATCATACAAAAATTTTTCTCCTCACAGCCCTCTGTCAATTATGCTGTCTCCAAGCAAGAGTTGACTGACTCAGACTGCATATATGCTCAGTATTCACATATTATCTCCCAGCTACATGAGAATTAGTGAAAATACTTAGATCTTTAGCAACCTAAAGAAGACTTGTAAGTAAATCCTTTTTTGTATTTTATTTATAAGCACTTAGTTTGGGACTAATTTTTCTCTCTTTGTATACTATGAATCTCTTACCTAGCTGGTCTCTATTTTATGGTAGCACCATAAGTATTAACGAGAGCAATGTAACAAGAATTCACTGGAGAATTTGATCTCAGGAAACCCTTTTCCTCCCCTCTTATGGGCAAGAGCATTCACCTCTCTTTTAAAAATCTTTTCTAAGACTAACAAAAGATAATTGCATCCTGAACCTTGTCATTGTACACATCAATTAAGAAAAGGTAGGACTCACAGATACTCATCCCTCATGTTGTTGTCTTCTAAATTATATTAAATGACATACTTTTTTAGTCATACTTGCTTTAGCAACCATCATTCTGTTTAAAATATTTTCGCAAGTGCAGTGGGATTTTTAATGTTTCAATAATTTTAAGGGATTTTAAGAACGTTAGACATCTGTTGGATATCCACACTAACACATCCTTGAAATGAAAACTTTAATGTGGAAAAATGGTGATCATGATTTTTTAATTAAAAATGCAACAATTCTAAAAGGAAAACAATGCAGGACATATATTAAAATGGCAAAGGGTTCAGCACACCCTGTTGGAATGTGTCAGTCAGACTGACTGTCCAATTATTACATTCCTGTTCTGCATGATGATCTTCTTGCCACTGCTCTCATTGAAAGGCAGAGCATGACTAACAACATTCAAGCTAGAGGAGGAAGGAGACAGAAAAATTCAGTTTTATTTAGGTTTCTGCTGTTGACCATAAAATTCTTGTAAACCCTTATAACCCAGCCTTATTGGAAAAAGGTTAAAAATCAAAGTTCACAAGAAAGAGATGACGTGAAGGGCAACAAGGAGAAAAGTCACTCCTCAGTTTGTGTTTTTTCTTTTCTACACTTATGGCAGAGGGTACAAGATCAAACGCTCTTTCCTTCTTCATGTGGCTCATCTTCCTTCTCTCCTCTGTATATATTGTAGATGGCAAGGTGCCACTTTGTGTCAAATTCCACTTTGTGTCTTTGTCCACACAAAATCTCAGATTTGAGAGTAACTTCTAAGTGATATTCTCAGCAATGTGCAACTAAATCCTATAAACATGCAAATATAGCAAACTGCATGCAAAATCTGAAGTACTGTCTTGAGAAAGTTGAAGATTTTAACATTATGATGAATATGTTATATAACTGGTAACTATTTTAGAAGCTATCCTAAATCAAAATCTCTCTGCAAGTACAGTATATTTATACTCATATGAGCAACTAAAAGAAAATATTTTTTTCTGATCAAAAATATTCTTACTTTCCCTAGTTTAAATAAACTTTACCTATGTTATTCCTGGTGGATTTTATGCTTTTCACCTGATTATGAATGTATTTGTATTTCCTCATTCTTTAGTATCTCAGTTTTCTATATTTTTCATAGTCTAATTCAAATTCTGATCATCTTATAAATAAGAATGAATTAACACATCGTAGAGAATATTCTTCACTGCTAGATAGTTGCCTTCACCTGTCAGTGGGCTGAGCTCCTTTTTCATTATCTCCTGTCACTTTTGGGCATCTCAGTAAACTATGATTTCAGAGTTCTAAAACAAACTCCAAAGCAGGGCCACGCCAGGTTTCTAAAATCTTTATGCTTCATTGAACCAAAAGTATACCCTTAAGCAAATATATATAAACCTGAATGAGAAAGAACACAGAAAAAAAAGAAGACAAAAAAAGGGGGGGGAAGAAGAAGCAAGCAAATATAGTTCTACTTCACTCATTCACTCAAAGATCACAGATACCTTTCAGTTGCAGACATTTTTTTTTAATTTTTGACTACGTGCCCTGCTATCACAAATATTAATAATACCATACACAGTATTTTCAATATTACTTTCCCTCATGCTTAGAAATATTCCTGAAACATATAAGCTACATTTGATCACAAAAAGTTTATACCTTTTTGCTCTTGTGCAAACATATTTTACCTTAAATCAGTCTTTTCTCTGGTGTTTATTTCTGGAAGGCAGAACATATCCTCTCCCAGATTTTACCTCACAAAACTTTCTGTGTTCCATAAGTTGCCTTCAATAAAAAAAAGTTTTCCTCCTTCTTGTCACCTCACCTTTAAAAAAAACCAATTTTGTCCAAAACAATATAAAAGATTCAATATAGGATTTTAGAAATACCTTGTAAAATGTTACTGGCATTTCTTTTTCTGTTAACAGAAATAATTTTCTGATAGAGTCTGTGGTATGTCCCACCCATCACCCATCACCTCTTCCTATTCTGCCCTTAATACTCTAGTCATTCTGTAATTGCCCAGAATGTTAATTTCTGTGACTGGATCTTTTGAAGTAGAAAAATTCCATTTTATAGCAGAAATTATATATTTTTTAATATAAAAATGGATGATTACCCATATTTCAACCCATTTCTAAGATCATTTAATTCTTTCCATCAGATATCCTGAACTACTTCTGTATTGATATTAATTTCCAATTTTCTGTCATCAGAAAATTTCATGAGTACCTAATTTTTTTGTGAACATCAATGAAAATCAAATTGCTTTCTCAAATATCCAATAAGATAAAGGTAATCTAATGGATAAAATCTTGGCTTTCCAAAGGTTTGAAAAGGTTCTTGTCAAATGCCTTTAAAGAAACTGATCAGCAATGACATAAAAAGCTTTGCAAGGTTAAGTTATTTAGAGAAAGACAAGAAATGAAGGTAGAAAAATTCAGTTCCTGTAGGAAAGAGAGGTCAACTACTGGTGACCACCAATCACTGAGTAATTGAAGATGAGTTGCACTGACATAACTTGTGAAAATATTGATATACAGTTTAGTAAATGTGACATGACAAAGTTTGTTGGTGACAAGAGCTTATTCAAGATAGTAAGGATAAATTATGGTTGCTAGTAATTGCAGAATGAACTGAGAACTAGCAGAAACTAGCTGCTAAAATGGCAGATGAACTTCAATATGAATAAAGATAAGATTAAAGGCAATAATAATTGTCTTTATAATTCTAATAAAAAATTTAATAAACCAGTCTAACTTCTCATAAAAAATGATCAGCTCTGAGCTGACAATCAACCACTCAGAAGCATGGTTAGAGGTTACAAAAGCAGTTATCACAAAAATCATTAGCTTGATATTCAGGAGTGGCCATAAAAGCAAATCAGGATATTAGAAGTTAGTGGGAAAAAAAAAAAAAAAAGTGTTGTTCTTTTTTCATGTACAAATCCAATAGTATCCTGCATTTTCAGTACTATGTAAAATTCTGTTTCATTCTCCTCAGTAAGAATAAAATAACAATGGAAAAGAGGATGGAAACAAGATCAAAAGTATAGCAAAAAACATCCCAAAGATCAAAATCTTAGTATGAGTAAAAGGAAATGAATCATAAATATTTTAAATACAAATACATATAGCCAAGAATTTTTGTTTATAAAAACTGAGCAATATAATCAGGCCAAAGCAAGCAGTAATTATACCAGCAATCATGAATAAAAACAAATAGAGAAAAATCTCATTATTAATAATACTTCTTGTTGCTGTACAAGAAAAATTAAAATATCTTTCTTCCTCTCTAATACTCATCCCTATAAAGTCCATCTCGGTCCTAAGGTCTGTGCCACAAATCTTCCTCAAGCAGAGAAGAGGTGTAATAACAGGAAATCACTGACATCCTGGAGGGAATGTCCCTTCTTTAATGTTGACATCCATATAGGGATTATTTTCTGTGTTTTCTAATAACAGTCCTCTCCTTCTCATTGGTTTCAGCAAGTTTCCCCTCCTCTGGAATAGGACTGACAAAACTGACAGTTCCACTGCCACCCTGCCGCCTGAGACACGTCCAGCCTGCACACTGATGTACCAGCCTGCCCTTGGTTTTCCTCCACTCCCCTGCCCTGTCCAGCCATCCCAGGTCTGACACCAGTTACCCTTACTGGGCCTATCCTGACCCATATCCTGGATGATGCCTCAACTTTGTGTCATCCCTCCCTGGCACCATCAGCCTCTGATCACATCAGCATGTTTCTGCCCCGTCACTATGGCTGACTAAAACAAGCTAAAATATCTCAGCTTATTAAATTTCATTTAAATTAATTTATTGCCAATTATCAATTTTTAATTATTTGTCAAAGTAGTGAATAATGAAGTATCTGGGGAAATGCCTTCCTGAAAGTGTCCTTCCTGAAAGTCTGGAAGTGTCAAGACCTGACCACACGCTAGAGATTCACTGAAAGCAACAAAGCAGACTATCTGAATTGGAAAGTTCAAAGATGAAAAGATAGAGAACGGGTAAGCATTAGGATGAAGCATCTTATGTTTTCTATATTCTCATTGTGCCCTAGATAAATACAGAGTCAGTGTTGAAATGGCACATTTATGAGGACATGGACATCTCTTACACCTACCACAGCCATTCACATATTACTGTGTTCTAAGGCTAATAACTGGGAAAAATGCCTCATAAAATTCTCATCATCAGCATTCATATTCAAATCTTCATTTAAAATATGAAGTTTCTGAGGCCAAAAGTAGGTAATTTTTAATTCCACACCAACTCGGTCCATCAATGTCTAATTTTTCTTTCTTTATTCTGTACTTATTGACACAAATAAAATATAATACATAAATTATTCATCTGAAAAAAAAGTGCCCCTTGTTGTATTTGTGTGTTGTCTATTAAGATGTTTTTTTCCTTTACAAGTAAGCCCCAAATATATTTTTAATTTTGACCTAGAGAAATTTCATAAATTATCCCCATTCACAAATCTATTTTATCCCTCTTTTTTAAAGAGAATCCTAGAACCAGACTTGTATTTATTCTTTTATATAAAATATATAAACAGAATCCTTATTTTCTACATGATTTAAAAAGAAGCACTTTTAAAGAATGGTGTAGTCAGTATATTGTTCTTAATTTCACTCATATTTATTCTATCTCAGTGTTTCTTTATTTTGGAAAATACTAAGATTGTATTTTCTGTTATATCATAGTCTTGTAATCATATAATAGTTTGTGTAGAAAGGGACCTTAAATATTATGCCATTCTAATACTCCTGAAATGGTTTCTCCACTCAGCCTGCTCATCCAGGGATTGGGAATCCACAATTTCTCTTGGCAACATGTTCCAGTGCCTCACCACTCTCACAGCAAAGAATTCCCTCCTAACATCCAATCTAAACCCATCCTCTTTCAGTTTAAAGCTCCCTGTCCTATCACTGCATGCCTTTGTCATAAGTGTCTGTCCACTCTTCCTGTAGGCCTCCTTTATTTACCAGAATGCTGCTATAAGGTTTCCCCAGAGCTTTCTCTTCTCCAAGCTGAACAACTCCAGCTCTCCTAGCCTGTCTTCGTAGGAGAAGTGCTCCAACCCTCAGATCAACTTCACAGCCCTCCTCTGAACTGGCTTCAGTAGGTTCCTGTCCTTGTGTTGGCAGCCCCAGAGCTGGATGCAGCACTCCAGATGGGGTCTCGTGAGAGCAGAGTAGAGGGGAGAATCACCTGTCTTTACCTGCTTGTCACATTTCTTTAATT
Source organism: Thryothorus ludovicianus (assembly GCA_013397245.1). Lineage (NCBI taxonomy): Eukaryota > Metazoa > Chordata > Aves > Passeriformes > Certhiidae > Thryothorus > Thryothorus ludovicianus. The sequence goes on from VZTB01004940.1 coordinate 133,377, forward strand.
GTCTCCTCAGTTTGCACTAAGATTGCCCTGACCCAAGTGCAGGACTTTACCCTTTACCTTGTTGAACTTCATTAGGATCAAACAAAGCCATGTCTCAAGCCTGTCAAGGTCCCTGTAGATGGCATCCCTTTCCTCCAATGTGTCACCTACACCACACAGCCTGGTGTCATTGGCAAACTTGCTGAGGTTTCACACAGTTCCATTCTCTCATCAAGAAAGGTATCAAGAAGTGTAACACCCAATACTGACCCCTGAGGAACACCACTCATTGGTAGTCTCCACTTGGACATCAAGTCATTGACTGTAGCCTTTTTGAGTCCACCCATCCACCCAATTCCTTATCCACTGACTTCTCTGACTGTCAAACCCATGTCTCCTCAATTTAGAGACATCCTGTCTTTTTTACCTGACTGTCTTTGATGGGATGCATTGCTCCTGAGGAGCCATCCCACCATATCTCCATGCTGCCAATAAGGTCATAGCCTCATAGTTGTGCAGTTAATCTCTATCTCCTCTTATTTTTTCCCCATGTTACATCAATTTGTATAGAAAGTTGGGTCCCCCCTAAAGGTTTTTACTTTGCTTGAAAAAGGTCTGAAAAACCTTCAAATAATTTCTTAACAAGTTTCAGCAGAAAGACAGTAGCTAATGGGAGAAACCATCTTCTATAGTTTAATCCAAGGTGGTATGTCTGTATATACCTTGATTTCCACCAACTAAACATTTGGTCTAGACATCAGATTTAAACACAGCAGTGGCCTATGCACCTTGCTGTCATATTACAATCCCAAAGGCTATTCATCTTTTTCATCAAGTGGTTTTAAATAGTCTAATGCAAAAGAACAAGAGAGAAATTAAAAAAAAAAATACTATATGAATTAAAAATCCTTCAAATTGTTTTAAACTGATCTTATGAAAACCAAAGTAAATGATGTATGGATTAAATGGTTCACTAACAGCTTTTGTGAATGTATCAGTCTTTCACTAAATAGCAATTAATCTCCAAAATTAATGTGGTATGTGTAGTAAAACTACCTTTCACTCCAGTATTACTCAAGTATTTTTTCCTACTCATTATTTCGGAATAGAGGTAACATCCCTGAAGACAAATCTGTAATCTTTCTTTCAACTTTTTTATTAACATATGGGTGTTTCCTCAGTGAAGATAAATTTTATCACTGTTTCATTTGGTTTTGTATGGTAAAGTTTTCTCTTTAACAGAGTGAAAGAGAGACACAGTTGATTAGAAGAGAACAACCTATTTTGCTAATGGGCACAAGGTAGGCCAGACTAATTTTCACCTTAAGTAGAGCCTCTCTCTGCAATCACTTTATTGGGTAAAGGCCAACTCAGTAACAAAGCTGGGCTATTACTAAAAAGTTGTTCTTCTAATGAAGAAATTTGTTCTACCCATGATATCTGAGTAATTACTTTCCAGAATACAGTCATTCTGTGGATTTAGCCAGAGGCATAAATCTAGCAACTTCATCTCAATCTCAAAATCTACCTATCAGGACTATCTATCGTCTAGAATATTAGATACAGTTCAAATCCTGAATCCATCCACAGAAATGTAGGCACTGGTTTTTTAGTGGCATACAATCAGTGAACTTCTTTGACCTATCTTTGGTAGAGGTAGGACCCTTATTTTGTTTGGCATGAAATTTTTTTACTTAGATAGAATGGTAAAAAGCTGGCATCTCAGAGGACCAGTTCCAACTAGCAAATAGCATTCAGGAAAATGTACTGGTTCAAAGCATATTGATCTAGAAACGAGTCTGTGAATTACTCACAGAGAGAGGTTTCCTGAATCAATATGAATTAAGCATTAGAAAGCATCCACATTATGTTGAAAAAGCAAAATGGAGCTATTTTTTATTATTCCAAAATTCAGTCATATTACTCAGAATTTAGTGAAAAAAATCTTATCCTGGTATTATTTTTTTTAATAGAGGTAGTTAAATGAAATTCAGAAAGAATCTTAGAAGAAGAGAGAATAACTCAGCTTTCCATCCTGTCAAAATATTCAGCCAGTAGTTTTCAATATGATACTTCCTTACATTTCTTCTCATTTTTGTAACTTTCCCTCACATTCTTTCCCCATAAATCTTATATTCTTAAATATGTAGTGATAGATTAAACAGGAAAGTTGGAAATCCCCCTCCTTTTCATATATGTCTTTCTTCTTCCCTTTCATAGTTGGCCCACAGTGCAGGATGTTGATTGAAGCATTAAGTTTGGGATGAAAGTGAATCTGAGTGTCTGAATTTCCTCATTCTGAAAAGATCAGTGGTCTGTCAATACCATATTTTAAGACAGTTTGCTAACAATCCATGTAATAAGGCAGTCTTTATTCAAGGAACTACATTATAAAATAATCTCCTAAAATAAAAAAAATAAAGTCTTTCAAGAGAAAAGTCACAAATACACTTCCACAATTAATGTTTTCTGTTATCAGACAGAGAAGAATACAGACATAAAAATACTTCCTACACTGAGCCATTAAGAGGATTTAAACAAATGGAACTCTGAATCACTGATTAACTAAATATGTAGGTGTGTATTCAGCTGGCAGAGAACATTCTAGCAATAAATAGATGAAAGAGTATAGGAATTAAACATTGACATTTTTGCTCCCATGCACCACTACATGGCAGAATACTTTGCTCAGTTAGATGAGTTAAGGCAGAGTTTACATGGAGAACAATTTTCATATATGCTCTTTAGAAAATTGACTAATTGACTAATCTATTAGACACAAAATAAGAAGGCAAATCCTTCTTATTTTAAGTAAGGAGGCACATTTTTTCATTCATTGCTCAAAGTCAAAATTTAATTTTGAAGTAAGAGAGCTAAACCAAGCTCCATGTATTCTGTATCCTAACAATCACCCAAGATACATTTTTTGCTTGACTTACAAACAATTGAATGCCTATAAATACCACTGAAAGGTAAAACATTCTAAACAAAGCAGATTTCCTTTCAAAATTAGCTCAATAAAAATACCTAGATTTACAAATACGTCTAAAATTAATATAATACAGAACAGTGTGTTTACTTCATAAAAACCCAGACATAGATTTACAGTCCTCCAAAAACAAAGAAAGAATGGCATCAATTCTGTTCTTTACAGACAAAATTAAAATGTATGTATTTACTAGACTGAAGAACATCTATCGTCAGATATCTTCTTTTCTATAGATTCTCACGGACTCTACAGAGAGTTTTATATCAATTTTTGTTAATTTTTGGTTTTTCTCATCAGAAAAACGTCATCATCCAGGCTGTATTTGAATTTTGGGTACCACATATTTACAAGAATATTCAATTTTGTGATGCAAGAAAAGATTACCTTAGGAGGAATGTTCATTGAATATCTTATTAGGACTAGGCAATTTTGATTGAAAAGACTATCAAACCTTTGAATTTGTGGATGAGTATACAAAGTGTCAATTTTTGATGTCTTTAATATTCCCAAGGTACTCATTTTCTGTCAACCACATTGCCACAAAAATCTATCTTACTTACAAATATACAGTTAAAAAAAACATATATTAGGTGATGTCATCAAATCCAAAACTAGTCTTACTCTTCTAAAGGTGGCCAGCAGTACCTACTGACAGTTCAAGACCAGAATCTCTCCTCCATGAATGAAACCTACATTCAGCAACTTTTGTAGATGTCACAGTCTATTTGATATATATAAGCTTCTTTTTAGATGCTTATTACTCTTTTATTCTTTTCTTTTCCCAGAGGGGCAGTCTGACTCTCAGCCTTCTATCTTAGGCCAGCAGAAATCTGAAATAGAACTACACAGCAATGTTAAGTAGATGGTTCCAAATAAAGCCCATCACAAGGTAATTACACATTCAAGAAAATATAGTTGAAACTATCTCTGTAAAACGTAAACAAAAGAGTTTTAGAAATTCCCTCAGTGGCATGAGTTCAGAAGTAGAAAATATTTGGCAGATATTTCAGGCATAGTCCTGAAGTGAGGTTTATGGAGACACCATCATAATATCAGGAATATTTTTTATTTGGATAGTTCTTCAAATTAACTGATTTTTGGGTTAGTCATTAAAGAAATGTGAAAAACACAAAGCTTTCTCACCCCTTGGCTACTAATTGCCAAAGGTTGCCTCAATCACTCCAGCCCTTCAATAAGACAGAGGAGAAAATGCTTGGGGAGTGTTTACAATCAGTGCACAGTGGGTTTTCTCTGTTGCTCCTTCTGTCTTACACTTTTCCTCTAATCTCAGGTGAGTCCTTCATGGACTGCAAGTTAAATAAGTTCTTCAGTAGCTGGAAAACCTCTTACTCCTTCTATGTTCTGTGACTGTGATGTGACTGTGTCTGCTGTTTCTCACTGTGTTCTCTCTGCCTGTTTGGAATTTTCTTCCCATTCTTAAATGTGTTTTCTAGCAGCACTAGCAGCTTGACTGATGGGCTCAGCTGTGTCCTGTGGTGGGTCTTCTGGAATCACCTGAAATCATCAGAATGGACCCAAGACTGATCCCTGGGGGACACTACTATATCCCCTTGACTGGCTGGCCATGCTGTGCCTGATGCATCCCGGGACACGATTGGCCCTTCTGGCTTCCAGGGCACTGCTGACTCCTGTTCAGCCTTCAGTCAAACAGGACCCTCACATCCCTTCCACTGCACTTCTTTCCAGCATCTCAACCCCCAATCTGTCCATGCAACAAGGATTGCCCCATGCCACATGCAGATACAGGCACTTCCTCTTGAGCTTTCTATGGTTGGTGATTGCTCAGCCCTTTGATTTGTCAAGGTCTCTCTGCAGAGCCTACCTGCCTTTGAGGGAGTCAACAGCTCCTCCCATCATCTGCAAACTTGTTCAGTATCCCTTCCAAGCCTGTGTCTAAGTTGTTATGAAGATATTGAAGAGCACAGGGCCAAGGATGGAGCCTTGTGGAATGTCACTAGTGACAGGTCACCACTCTGATGTCACCCCATTCACTGTAACCCTTTGTGCCTGACCCGTGAGCCAGCTGCTCACCCATCACATGATGAGTTTATCCAGCTGTGTGCTGGACATTTTGTTCCAAAGGATCCTGTGGACTATTAGCTGGCTTCCCTTGATCGTCTAGGTGGGTTAAGTTCTAGGTCGCTAGCTTTTATCAAAAACTCTCTTTATAAGAAGTTTAAGATATAGATTGAAGCTAAGGGAGTGTTCTCTCATTTACGTCTAGTTTCATATTTTTAATTTCTTTGTCATATTCACTAAGTGATACATTGTTTGAAAGTACTTTATAGTCTCCTAGAAAGGCTAATAAAATATTTTATTTCCCTTGCTCCCCAGATGATCATTAATGAGCAGTAAAATGATTCGAAGCACTACATATTGGTAGAATATCTTTTAATTCTTTCCAAGGCAAAACCACAAGATGTAATTATTAACATTACAAGTGTCTGATTGCTAGCAGTCTCACATCTCTAGATGCTTGTAATTATCCACTGTAATTTGTTAGCTCATTTGATTAATTCAGAGACTCTATGTTTCATCTCATACAGAGATATATGTAATGGTATGGATGTCTTACTTCACACAGTGTACCAATGGCTAAATTTTGGGTTGTGTAACAGTATAATAACATTTGAAAAATCAGTAAAGAGATTAACTCCCAGTCCAAAGACAGAATAATTAGTCTTACAAATTAACTAGCCTTGTCTCCCATGAAAGAAGAAACTGTCTAATTAATGGTCAGTTCATGCATAAAAAATTAGTATCAGCTGTTCAACTATTATTTGAAGATATTTGCAGTAACAGGTATGGTTTATCTGAATTTTAAATGGAAAACAATGTCAGTGAGACTGTAAAATATATATGCTATTTAATCAATAAAATTTATGAAAATACTGTCATATACAGTGTAATTCATTGTAAAATAGAAGTACAGAGTGTATTAGACACTAAAATAATAAGCATCACATATTGTAGTTTTTTTTACTGACATATTGGGTTTTTAACTTGAAAATGTCCCAATTAGATAATTTAAAAATACTTTCAAGAAAACTTAACAAGTAAATGTAGGTGTGCATATATAAGCTGTAATCAGTAGTGAATTTTTGAAAAATTAGATCTAGATACATAAATGATGTTAGAGATTTAGTTATACAGAGAGCAATTTAAACAGAATTGGAACATCAAACTACAAACTGTTTTTCAAAGTTCCATGCTTACATATTTATCTATCAAGTAAAGCAGGTTTCCTCTCATTTGGGGAAGCTAATCAGTGCTTTGGTGACTACTTTATCCCCACTTATTTGATAAACCAATTGTTAGAAAACTGTATCAACTGTTTGACTTTTTGTGTTATTTTTTCATTTTCCCAGCCACTTCTCATTTTCTCAGCCAGCAAGTCATTTAAAAAGAAGCCTACAGAACCAAATTCACTTTTAGCCTTCTGTTGTGGGCAAATCAATGTTTAATTACTTAATGTGAGACAGAAAAAAATGGTTGAACTGCACTTAAAACAGGTGTTTAGGCATATACTTTTAAGAGAATCTGCTAGTAAAATTAAATTTCAACTCTTACGTTTCATTTCCATATAAAAGCAGAAAGTAATCAAAGATATATATATAATAACTTGTTGTGATCCAAATGTGTAATGACCAGCTCCATCAACAGCAAGTTTTACTTGGTCAGATAAGTAGTGTCAACCCTATTCCTGAAAATATGTCGCATTTTATTTAATAACATACAGATTTCTCTACTACAGATTAAAGAGAGAAAGGAATTTGCTTTTTCCTTGTAAATGGCTTTGATTTTTTTTCAGGAGAGAAAATTAAGGAAATATTCAGTAATTACTATTATTAAGAACCATTTGTTTCACTTCATGGAGACATTAGACAGGCAAAAATATACCTTTTCTTATGGCTTGATTCATTTAACCAGAATGGTACATAAGCACAGAAGCAGATATAAATATAGAAACTATTTATTAAAAATTTAATTGCAGCTAGATATCTTGGAAGCATGTAAAGAAAAATAAAGATTGTCTTCTACTAAAGATGATTAGTTAAACAAAGTATTAAGTTTTAATCACAACACTTAAAACAAGTTAAATTCTTTAAATCATTTCTGTGCCAATGTCATGATTATTATTACCTCCGGTCTTTTCTGAGGGATATTGTACTCATGCAACTGTTAGAAATATGATTAACAGATCTGTTTTAACACTGAGCTAGGAAGTGTGCATGTGACAAAATCCTTGAGCATTTCCTTGTGAGGAAGAGCACTGTTTCTCAGAATGACTTTCTAACTTGGTTATCCTAGCTCAGCCAGGGATAAACAGTTATTAAATATCTGAAATAAATCTCAAACTGAAATTGCAATTAGTACTTTCAAGCAAAAAAAATAGAAAAATGTGACTTGTTGGAAATATAGATAAACACAGTTTATTTGGATAAAAGAATAATAAATAAAGTGCAAGAGAAAAAACTATTAACCCAAATAACTTCCAGAATGAGAAACTAATTACAAAGACATCCAGCTTGGGAAACTTTTACAAAGGTTGAAGAACTCATATAATTCTCTTCTCCTAGTCAATGAAATACATACCAATTTATCACGTGAAACTTGAGAGGAAGCATATTATGCATTCATATTTATTCAGCTGGTTTATGTGGCTAAATGTGCATTGGCTAATTCTTAAAAATTCCTTTCCTTTGAACAGAATATCCTAAAACTTAGTTAAACTGAACACTTTTGACAGTGGAAAAAAATAGGCTGCTTCCTTGTATTTAAAAGCCACAGAGGTGAATTTATGTCCACACTACCACAAAAAACTTGAGATCATTTTCTGATATTGAAGCCAGTGAGGGAAATGTCTCACAATGTTACTTTCAACCTTGGTACTCTCCAAAACAGGTGTCTTCCTTTCAAGGATTTTTCTGTGACTTACATTAGTTTCCAGAATGTGCCTAGGACTGCTACATTTCACAAAGCAAAAATATTTCAGGGATTATTCTAGCTTTAAATTATGAACAGTAGAGTTTCAGAGTCTGGAAGTATCCCTTTACTCTAATTTACCAGACTTTCTACAAGCGATCTTGCTTCATTAGCTAGGAAAATCCTGTGACATGCATCAAAATCATGAGAAGATAGCCTTCACCTGGAAAGTGCTAAGAGTCACACAAAATTCCTGCATTCTGTTTAATTTAAAAGGTAGTCTTTTACTGTGAGTTCAAATACCAAATATATTTTTAGATGGTTCTCTAGCTTCTAGATTTCAGGGTGCAAATATAATCTCTTCTGTAACACAGATAGATCCTGGGAAAACTATAAAACCACACTTAATGAAGAAGAATTAATATTATTGAATATGATTGAAAAAACTAGACAAATCCAGGTTAAAATTAGAATTTCTCCATTAATTAATTTTACTTTGAATCCCAGATGGTTTTTCGTTCTTTGGAATTCAATCACACGTGAAGATAAGTGTAAAAAATATGTATATCATCAAAGAGAAACAAATTAAAGAGGGACAAAAATGTAGCAAACCTGCATCATACTGGATGCCTCTGTAGGCTATATTTTCTGGCAATGTTTGGTATGAAAAAGCAAATTTTGGATAAAGGGAGAGAAGGAGATACCTATTTAACAATTTGAAAGTCATCCTAAATTCTGAAAATTATCTTGTGATATAAAAATGGATTTAGTATTTGTTCTGATTTTGTGGGTTTTATTCATGAAGCCAATTTAATATTTTATATTCACATTGTAGATCCCATTGAGTTTCCTCCCTCTCTCCCAGGGGAAAAAAACAACCAACCAACCAGCCAACCAATCAATCAACCAAGCCAAACCAAAAAAACCCCATACCATTTGCTAGAAAAGTGCTTCCGGATCTAAGAATTATTGTGTCATGTCTATTGCACAAAATGACCACCAGTTGTCAGGTGACACACAGTAAATCTATACAAATAAATTGTGGCTGGATAAGATTGCTAGTCTTTGAGCAGAAGCTACAAATATTCTTCAAACGTGCTTCCCTGTAAACACAATAGAAGGAAATCCACTATTAGCAGTGCTTTGTTACTCTGAAAATCAGAATAGAGATGGAGATAACATGACTACTAAAAAGGAAATTCAAGACCCTCTAATCTACTAAAATAGTAGATAAATGGGAGATGTTAAAGTAATTTTTTTAGGTCTTCCAGAAATATTTAGCTAGTCCTTTGTAGAAACTTCCTACTCATGTGAAGAAAGGTAAAATGCTATGATACATTTTAAACAGATTTAGATATTGAAAGTAATGTATAAGAAAAATTATCAATTTTCAGCATGATGAAAAAGATAATAACTGAATTTTCCAAAATGTTGTATGAGGAATGTGGTTGTTATACTCACATATAATCAATACTGATAAAAAAGATGTTGTGGAGGAAGATCATGATGTTTTCTAGGAATATAACATTATTCAGACTAGTCAAGATTGAAGAAATTGTATAAGATTTCCAGAAAAAATGAAATTTACTTCCATAATGACAATAAAAATCTAATTCTTATAAATGGAAGTTCCTAAACACATGATTAGCTTGCAATCTTAAATTAGTTCTTTCTACTTAAAAAGTTTGATAGCTTTAGAATCTATTACCTGGAAAATCCTTCTCAATTACAACAAAATATAAAATTGTGAAAATAAATAAAAAAATAATAATATAAAATATTGTGAGCCCATGACATAAAATAGCAATTTCAATTTCCTAACAGATGTTTATCAGAAAAAGTGAAAAGCAATTTTTGAGTAAGACTGAGGTTTGGGTTTGTATGTGTGATCAAGATAGAAACAAGAATAGAAATATACTATTCATGTTGATGATACAGATTATTTTCATACTGTATAGCATAACAAATGTATAAATAGATATATATCTATAAATATTTACATGTATTTTGTTTCATTACAAAATATGCTTTTCTGGTTTTGTGTGGAGACATTAAACTTTCAAGTCCTAGTATTTTCTGTAGAATATAAAAATGAAACTTGCTAACCAAATTTAGCAAGCTATTACTTTTATCTATTGTTAAAATTTTATCTTCCTCTTACCCACAAAAAATGTAATTTTAAAAAACAAGAATTATAACAAAGAAATTCTGTCTTGTTCACAATACTTTATGAACTAAATTTACTTAGCAAACAGTGAAATGGAAGTTTTAAATAATACTTAAACAAAATGATGGAGTCTGACACTGTCTTTGAACATGGTATATACATATGTACAGAAAATACTGTATATGAAGTAATAAAAATGAATAATCCTACACAAACTTATGAAATAGACTTAAATGTAAAATCTGTTCATTTGACAGGCAATTACATGAGTGTGAATTAAATGAAAGTGTTTAGTTGTTTGATCTAACTTTTGTGTGTGGAGAAAATTAAAATATGAGTAGATATAATTGAATGATTGTTAAATGAAGCAATGGCCTCTGCACTGAGCCATGTGGGGCAATGTCACCAAAATGAGATGGCTGGAGAATAGGGTGAGCCTGCTGTGTCCCTGCTGCACCTTGTTCCCTGCAGCCATCAGCTCCGGGACAGGCAACATGGACAAGAAGAAATTATTTATCCTGAAGGTGATGAGGCACTGGAACAGATTTTCTTGAGAAGTTGTGAATGTTCCATGCCCAGAATTGTTAAAATCCAGGCTGGATGGGGCTCTGAGGAACCTGATCTAGTGGGCAGTGTCCTTGCCTGTGGCAAGGGGATTTTATCTTCATTGTTCCTTTCAACACAAACCAAGCTGTGATTTTATGACTCTATAACATTACATTGCAGATTCTATTACAATAGTATATCCTAATATAATATGTACAATTATTTTTCTATTAGTTAACCAATATTTTAGTTTGTTAACCTAATTTTTCTGCTTAGATAACCATATTGGTATAATGCAAAATTGTATCAAAAACCTCTTTTCCATTAGTGATAAATGGAATCAGAAAATAGAGAATATTATTAATAACTTCAGTTAGACAACTATATTTCATTCCTCTTTTGTGTGTAATTGATCTGTATATGCTATGCCTAGATCAAGAATTTGAAAGTTCAAAGATTTTTTTTCATTCAGGTAAAAATTTGTATATTTGGAGAGCTTTTGTTTTCATTTATTAGAGGCACCCTTCTACATAAACAACCTTAGTTTTGCTTAGACTTCTTGTTAAACTTCTCCCCTTGTAGAAGGTTAAAGTCTCTTAAATCCCATCTTATTCACAAAATATGAAATATTCCCTACTGATGTCTTTTTGTCTCTATCTTTTATTTCTTTAGATTAAAATGAAAATTAACGATTTAATTAATTAAAAGATCTTTAGAAGTAAGGAAAAATAAAATTCTTCCACTCCTCATATATCAAAAATGAACATCACTTTATGCAGGAAACAATAGAACAGTTTTTTTTCAAGACTTTAACAAAACTGTGCAAATGTGTCTTCACTAGGACTTTGTTATTGTGTGTTCTACATGCTTTGACACATTGCTTTGATATCAGCCAGACAAAAAAACCTCATGAGACATTTGATCACTATTTTATTTAAGAGTCAAAAAAAATTTTAGAAAATATTGTAGAGGAACCACCAACAAGAACTCAATTCAGATGCAAATTCATAAGTCCAAAGAGTTTCTGGGGGAAGAATCTATAGGATATTTTTTCAATAGAGCAGCAATCCATTTTTATTTCTCTTTTTAGTGTTAGAAGTATGATTTGGTTCTGTCAGTAAAAGTATTATGAAAAAGAGGATTGTAAATTATTTTTAAAATAGCAATTAAAACATCTACTAAATAATTTGTTATTGTTGGATCATAGCTTTATTTATGTATATACATTTATGAATAAACTTTATACTGTTATACACCAGCAGCAGTATGAAAATCAGGTTTTGTTTTCAAAACTGAACTAATTTTTTTTTTCCTTAAAGAAATATAGATGTCCAATATGTGAAAACACATGCCTTAAAGAAGCACTGCTGATAATGATTTCCCTGGAGGTAATATTATCTGGTATAAAAAATGATAAACCAAACTATCTATCACACTCAAATGGACAGAGGTCAGAGTAACATCTGCCCTGTCTATTTTCAAATTGTTTCTGAATTCATGTACAGTGCTCCTCAGTCCCAAAATTTGTTTGAGTATAAAACTGCAGTACCAATGAATTGAATCTTCACTTTTTGGGGGTTTTTTGTTTTTTTTTTTTTTTTAGCTGATAGTGGCAAATTGCTTTCCAGCTGCAAAAGCAGATTGTTTGAGAGTTTTTTTCCAGCATTGTTAGAAGTGAATAAAGTGGCCAGACACTGAGTACATTACAGTGACCTTGCTACTAGAAGTCAGCGATAATGAGCAATTTATGAAGTATGATACCTATGCTTCAGTATCAAAAGTAATATTATCCAATGGATTTTTCAATTTGTACAGTAGCTTTTTTTGCGCCTTTATCAGTTTTACTTTGCTGGTGGCACTAGCTTTTGAGGCCACCCTAACTTTTAATCCTCTTTTATAGCAGGAATCAACTAGTACTCAGCTTGCCTGTCTACTTCATTCCATTCCTATAAGAGAACCTTTGAGAAACATAAAGAACTCTGGACTCAGCACAAGTTCCTGTCTGCAAACCTGCAGGCTGCAACAAACTAAGTACATACTTATCTGAGTTTCATTTTTGCAGACACTGGAAGAAATTTTGAGTAACTGGAACCAGAACAGAAGCTTGTTACTATAATGAATTTTATTTTATTTGATCACTTGTTACATTGATAACTTTTTACTTGGTGATTTGAGTCTTCTTTTTTTCTTTCATGCTTTACTAGCATGAAAGAAAATGAGTTTGGAGACTGAATCAGTTGCTGCCCATACCATTTTAAAATTTGCAAATATATGTAGAGAGGGAAAAAAGAGAAAACCACTATAACCACTGGGCAGTGTGAGATAATTTTGTATATAAAAGCTAACACTACTGGGCTACTTTGAAAGGCATCACCCTTTTCAACACATATCCAAAGTACAGCCCTATAATAGCTACCATGAAGAAAATCAACTATAATCCAGACAATGCCAGAAAACATGATCCATATTTGATTGTATTTATTATTGTGTACCATATTTAATGGTGTGACTGAGCACCTGTAAAGCTGGAAAAACTTGTTCAATGAGACTTTTAAAATGGTTTATGTGTGTTCATGTACTCTGAGTTAGATACACAGGAGAAATACTCACAAGATATTCTCAAGAGGTCAAAATAGCAAAAAGAACTTCACTGACAACCTTGTAAAATCAGATTTTGGCAAAGGCTTAGAGCAACATTCAATCAACATAAAACTCTTCTCGAAGTATTAACTTAGTCTATTCAACTTAGCAAACTCCAGGCCCATTTGATTTTAAGTTACATAAAAATTCCAAGAATAGAGAATTAGGGGAAGAAAGAGCAGAAAAAGACAGAAAATATACAGGAAAGGGCACATACAGCTACCAGTCCTTGGGTTCTAGCAGTGTTCAGCAGGTAGAAATTCCAAGAGGAGTTAGTGTAAAGACATGTGCTTGCCTTGTGGTCAGCTATAAATACCCTTTGACCTTCCTGGACCCATCCCTCAGGAAGGATTTCCAGTCGTCTGGCCACAGAGAGCCTGGCTTAGGGGCTCCAGAGACAGGGGTGGAGCAGTGCCAGGGATTCACAGGCACAACTGGGCTGGGTTCCAGGTTCTAAGGGTGGGGATTGCAAAGCAAGGCATTGCCTTGCCAGGGTAAAGCCTGACTTGCCTCTTCCCCCACACACATGCATCCAAAATATCTTGAGACACCAATCCTTAGTCTCTCACAGCACTTGTACAGTTTCCCCAGAGAGGCTCTGGAGTCTCCATCCCTGAAGATTTTCAAAAGCATCTCAAAGAGGTCCTAAGAAAACAGTTTTTAGTCCCCAACCAGAGTAGGGGAGTTGGATGAGATGGCCTTCAGAGGTCCCTTCCAGCCTCAACCGACGCTGTTATGGGAATGGAAAATTTGAGAACTGTACAATGTACACTGCATATCTGCAGAAATCCTATCTCCTTATATCTCCTTATGTTGTTCTGTTGGCATCCAGCCTATGAGGATTCAACTTAAGCAGCAACTTCCAGAGACTTCTGCAGTGAAAATATTTTACCTGACTAAGCTGCTGTGGATGAGCTCCAGTAGGCAGCTCAGTCCCATTCACTGCTCTGCACCGGAAAAGCGGACAAGGGTTCAGAAACCACTTCTTGAGCGTGTTTAAATGTAAAATTATATAATTTTTAAAATCCAGTAGTAAATTTTGCTATAAAATTAACAAGGTATGTCTCATAGGAAGAATAACTGTCAGTAACAGAAATTGAAATACCAGCAAATGAGAAAACATTTAAAGGCATAATGAACATATAATGGGGGAGGGAATTTTTTTCTTTTTTTTCATCCTGAAGATAAGACTAAAAGTTGCAATAGATACGTCAAGAGCAGATCTTGTCTAGAAATGTGCAGCACTTTCAAAAACCAGTGAAAATTTTTGGACCCAAGGGATTCAATGTATATTGGTTTTATTGCTTTTATTTCTCCTTTGCTGGCAAGTAAAGATATATTCCACTGCCTGTAGCATGGCGTAAGGAAAGTTAAACATTAAAGATGAATAGAAAACTGAAATGTATAATTTCTGAATTCAGTTGTTTTGTGTATATAGAGTTCAATGACAATGAATTTATATTTTAAGATAAGAAGAGGTGGTTTGATAAATCAGTGTTTGTATAGACAATAATAATTAATAAAACTCTTAAATATTATTATATTTAAACTAAGCTTCACTTTTACTCTTTACATTTTTCTCTATATTTTTTATTTATCTATCAAGAAAATTTTCCCTCCTTTTGCACAGTTCTGGTGCAATTATTGAAGAGGTAGAAGCACCCAAGTCCTCAAAGGCATTTTTTTTTCAAAAAGAACTACATAGATGTTCCCTTATTTTTATAAGGGAAAGACGCTCACTGCAGCCTGTACCAATCTCTACACAGAATCTAGTGGTTATCAATATACTTTACCATAACAGTAGTGTAGGAGATGTAATTATACCTATGAAGTAATTTCTACTCCATTTTGTAAATTCTTGCTATGTTACCAAAATATTATATATACATATATACATATATATAGACATATATATATATGTCTGTATTATGCATTTCAGTCACTCCATGTTGAGACTTCACAGCTTCTCCATACTTTAAACCTTACTTCATAATATGTCTATGTCTAGAATATACATCTTTTTAAGATATTTTATACCGATAATGTGAGAATTGAAACACTGGTATTCTCACCCTGAGAAACTGAGCCATAGACAAGTATGTTTAAATGAATTCTTAAATTCTTTTTATCAAAAAATGAAGTCTTAGGAGAATTTGTGTTGGAACAATAGCTTCTATGACAACAAAAATATCATAAAGATTTTAGCAGAACTGTTTGTACCAGTATTTATTAAGGTTGGTTCATATCTTCAGTTGATTGTAACTTTGACATATAACTAGGTTAAATGGTCTGATCTCACATTTTAAATGCTAAGTGAACAACTCAGGATGGAATCATTTTCCCTTTTTCGGCATTTCTGCCATAGATGTTTAATCAAACATATCTGCTATTCTCAAGAAAGTGTTTAAAGAAAATTAGGCAAAATTAAATATTATTTCCTTTTATAAAAATCTGCAATGATACACATTTTTGAGAACAGACTTTTACAAAGTCTGCCAAGAATGTGTCTGTTGTTCCATTAATATCTTCAAGTCTGCTCAAGGTATAATACTCTAAAAAGTTTTCACTACAGAATGGATAACAATAAGCAGTACAGAACTGACCAAATCTTTCCTCAGAAAACTATTATTGCCTGGAATTCCTGATAGCCATATTGGTTCTAAATTCAGGAAACTCACTTTCTTAGGCCCTTTTCCATTAGAAGGCATATAAGACTAAAAACTGAAAGAGAAAAGGTCAGTATGTGGACAGAAAGCAAAAGCTTGTGATAGTAAATAGAATTGACAAGGAAAGATCTGAGAATAAATAGAACAAAAGAAATTGAAATGACTGACTGGTGAGGAGTCAATGTATTTGTATGAAGCCTAAATGATGACACAGAAAGTCTAGATGAAAGAATAAAGGATATGAGTGAAATAAGATGAGCTGGAGAACTGACAGAAGACAGAAAGGTTAATGACCAAATCACAAAAGAGAAAAACTCTTACTCTGTACCCTTCAAGTTATCAAGTTATCAAGTGAAAGCCAAAAAGAGTTTTATTCACATTTTGTTGATGAAACACTCTAAGATTTGGAAGATTGTGATTTCTACAACTCTATGATGAACTGAATTATCTGGCAGTCCATTGCATGTGTAAGCCATTGCATCTTGAGAGACTGAGGCTGGATTTTAGGAAAAATTGGTTTACTGGAAGAGTGGTTAAATACTGGAAAGAGTTCCCTATGGAAGTGGAATCACTATCCCTGAATGCAGCTGATGATCTTCAAAGTCTTTTCCAATCTTAATGATTCCGGGATTATATATTCTGTCTATAAGGGATTGTTGAACAAAAGGGGAAAAGGCTACTTGTTCAGGTTACTGCCTTGCTAGTTAAAAGGAATGCTTACAGGAAAGGGAAGACTGCTCTCTTAGGGTGAGCATCTGGTCAGCTTGAAAAATATCGTGGGAGGCAGGCACTGAGGGGTAGCCTACAGGATAAGGAAGACTGAGACCTTGTTCAGAACAAAGGGCTTGCTGAAAGTTAGAAACAAAAGCCAAACTTGTGCAAGAAAATATTTTTTGAAGACCTAGAGAGAATTTATGGGGTTTTCTGATTCAGAACATAGGGAATTCTTTGATTCAAAATCAAAGCAAGGAAAAAGGAGATGGTGGAGTAAAAGGAGAATTGTTTAAAAACTTCTCAGGTAATTTTGATGTTTGAAACAGACATCTGGATTTTTTACAAAAAAGTGTTATCTTGTTTTAGTTCATATATTTTCTAAATAATCAGTTTTTAAAGATTGAGAGCCTTTAATGTCTTTTGGTGTGTTTATTTAAAGAAAGAAACATGGAGAGCTACTAACCTCAAGATTCTCCTTTAGTTGAGTTTGTCAGAGTACAGACATGTAAAAACTTCATAGGGCAAAGTAGAACAGTTGAATCACACCATTTACACCATTTTTTTCGTGCAGCAGATTTTGAGTTCCTCCTTTTCTGTGAGTACAATTAATGCCAAGAATGGCTACCAGATGAACTACAGGGCACCAGCAGCAGCATTTGAAGGTACTGGGAACAGTAGCAAAAGCTAAAGGGCTAAGTACTCTAAAAATAAGTTTCTAGATATTCAGACCAGTCTTTAATTTAGTAGATAATGCACCTCAGTGTTCCAGTCACAAAAACGAGGATAATTCTACCTCTGCAGTTCTCCAGCCCATTTTGAACATAAATTCAATACTCTGGTGTGAGGCAGTGAAATACCATAAAGTCATGGGTAGTGTAACAGATGATGCTAAGATTATTACCAAGCCTGTTAATAAACCAAATCAGAGCAGTTTTTTGCTATTGTGAATTGAATAAAACATGGGCATTACATTGAGTAATCCTCTGCTCAAAGCATTGCATGTGAACTTCCATGAAGACAAAAACACAAGGAAAAACAGAACAAGTAAAACAGGACAAGAAGAGAGGTCTCCTACTTGCTAACTGATAATTATCATCACAAGATGAAACCTACACATTTTGTGTTCAAAGTGTAGAGTTAGCTTCAAGTGCCAGCTACCTGAAAATTTCATCCATCAAGAGACACTAACATTCAGTCTGTACTCCATGGTTACTAAAATATAGTAATTAGAGCTGTAGCTTTAATCTTGTGCTCCAGATAAATTTCATTAACAGAAATATATTATTCCATTAATATTTTTCAGAATTACAAAGAAAGCAGAAATGTTCATTCTCTAGTGTTTAGATGGTATTACATACTGACCTGGTCAAACAGAGAGGCTTTCCAGAATGGACCCAAATAAGAATCAAAGGCCACTCTTGAATGGGATGGGGAATGAAATGCTGTCAGCAACAGTTATTTATTTCTACATGCAGTAAATTATGACAGCTAGCATATTTTGAGACAAAGTGAGACAAAATAAAACTATACATGACCTCTATGATTTCTTTTCCTATCAACTTTTTCCAGCAGTATAAATTAGAAAAAAATAAAATATTTGTATTTAAAAAAAACCCAAAAACGTTGGGGGTGATATGTGTACCTTCATTTTATGTTTGTATTCTATTTCCAAGGGAGATATAGATGTTTTTTATCTATACACAGCATTATATACTTTAGAGAATGATATTATTATTGTAGTCATCCCTTACTTTAATTTCTCTTTGATTCCCCTAAACAGAACTTTGTAAATATTTATCTGAATTTTAAACAATATTCTAATATAGCTTTCAAAAAAGTTCTTTGTCACTCTTTTCATATCTTGCTCATAGTGACAATATTCTTTCTCAAACAGTTGCTGTATATGCAATTCTAAAATCTGCTTTAATCCCTGAAAGAAGCTTGTTGGAGCTTATCAGAGAGCATTTGGAAGATATGTATAGCCAGCTCTACACATGATTAGAATCTGGGTCTGTAGACTAAACCACCTGACTCTCCTTTCTTCAGCAAAATACCTTTTTGACACTGTGACAGAACATACAGCATCAGAGCCTTACTTAGAAAAACTTAAATCCTTCTATTTTCTGAGAAAACTGTGTCATTTTATTCTCACATAGATGTATACTCCATGTACCTGCAGTGGTGACCTTCCTTTTTGTCAGTGAAATATCATAATCACTCACAAGCTGTAGAGATACAGACCTTTGAAACAGAGGTCACAGTACAATTAAAATAATCTGACAACATGTAGCATCTTAAACTCCTGTCAATAACGAATTATAACCAGTGCTTTTAAATATAATATCAAACTAATTCTATGGATGAACATAAAATTTAGAAAATATTTTCATTTTTAACCTCTTTGTTCTGTTGCGTAAGCCCCAGAATCAATGTGAGAGGTACAAGATTCTCTCTATATTTCTTGATACAAGAAATTTTTTGTTCTGTGCTTCTGGCATTCAGATTGAATCAAATTTGCAGATGACATTATTTCAAATGATGTTAAAATGCAAGTAAAAGTGGAAGCAATATTGTTACACTATTGCTAACTTTGCAGGCACAAGGGAAAATTCTACAGCCTGGGTAACAAATACGTTTTAACTACTTGAAACCAGTAAGGCTTTCTGCACAGAGAATATGTATTAATAATGTATAATTATTTTATAATAGGTGCACTATACCTGTATGAAGTCCAGGTTTAGTTTGCAAATCACTGGATGCAAAGAAAATATTTTTCATGAATGCTTTGCCATCTCTAGTAATGCAATTAACTAATTACTGGGAGCAATTACTTAGAGATGTAAATATGTACTACTTTGTGAAGTTAGTTTACCCTTATAAATATTAAATCACATAAACAAAGTCCTATCTTCAGGCTAACTTCAATATATTAAAAGAAAATTCAGAGCCAATTGAGAGTCTTCTTCTGCTGTTTCATTGCTTTTAAATATTTTAGACTGTAGTATAAAATATTTCTATTACAGGGTGAACAGTAGCAGAGCTAAAAATATGCTAATATTCCTGACTTGTATTATGTACTCTGTAAATTTGTTTCAATATTTTGCTCCAATAACTTTCATTTATTTCATAATATTTCATAATATTTCATAATATTTCATTGAAATATTTTGAGCTACCACTGCATCTGACTTAAAATTCACAGTGTATTGGGCAAAACCACTCAATAATGTGTGATACTGCATTTTCTCTTTACATATTTTTACAGTGTGTTTTTATGATTAAAGTGAATTTAATAGGTTAGAATTGAATAATGCAATAATAGAAAATCTTAGTATTAAAACTATAGAACTGAAAAAAGTTCAATTGATTGATTGACTCTAAAGAGTTAGATAGCAAATATTTTCTGTTCCACAAAAGTTAGCCTTAGGAGAGATAGAGAGATTTCAGAGAAGGAGGAAGTTAAAGTATAATTGGATTCTTCTAACAAAGATATAACAAAAAGAATAAATTACTAAAAAGAACCCCAACAAAACAAAATAATTTCTATAAATGCAATAGGGAATTAATCAATGGATAAGAACACTCAAATGCTTATGGCCCAGCACTTGAGAAACAGCTGAATTCTTTACTTTGATATGGAGATTTGGGAAGACTTTTTGGAGGACATGGTTTTATGATTTTGTCACCTGGAATTAAAAATAATTCATGTGATACTTTATTAGTTACTATAAAATATAGGTTCTACTTGTAAAATAGCAACATTAATAACCGACAAATGCAGTAAAATGCATATGTCATTCAAACATACATTAAAACAGCACTTCAAACACAGCTCTTGATTTACCAAAGTACCTCCTGAACACTCTGTTCCTTGACCTGTCAGTATTTTGTCCGTGATCTTGTCCAAGACATCTAATTTCTTTAAATCTCCATTTTGTAGATGTAAAACATTAAGTAAAAATATGTCTAGGTATTTAATATTTAATGTATTCATCTGGATATGGGAGATGCACAGAAGCAGATCTGACAGTAACAGTTTATTTGAGTAATATGAATAAAGTTTATGTTTTAAAATATGCTTTATGTCTAATCTTCTCAGAAAATTTCGGAGTGGGCATAACAACTATTGGAAAAAAATATTTTCAGTAGGGAGGTTATACTTGTTAATGACTCTGTACTTTAAAAAAAACACTTTTTAATGGTACTTTCCCCTACAAAAAACCCCAAATAAAACAAAACGCCAAACCAAAACCCAACCATTAAAACCATAATGACTCCTTTACTTTTTTAGATTACCTGGTAGCCACCATCTATACCAGAAGACATAAAAACAGGTATTTTTGTGTTTTAAAAGGCACTCTAAGTCTAATCTAACTTTTAGAAGACTATCAAATTTCATTACTTTTTTACTTTTCTCTTTTTTCTGAAGTTTGCAGGTTCAAATTTTCTGCCAGAATCAACAAAACACTCATATCTTAAGTTCCCTAACTGAGTCTCTAAAGGAAAGGCTGTAGCCGCTACAAGGACAATGGTACTTAAATCTACTGTAAAGTATTAACTTGATTTTAATTTCCACCTCATTCGCAGTGTAAACTCTGAAGCCCCATTTTCAAATCCCTCTTACATACACCTGATGTTGTATTTATTCTTTATGTAGTCAAATGCCAGTATATGTGATGAAAATAAAAATCTACTATCAGATCTAAATAACAACATTCCACAAAACATTGCTTAAATGTAACACCAAGCAAAAGGACAGTGAAAAGCAGAATTAACCTTGAGAAGTGTGGTTATCATTCAGTAATAAGATGAATTAATAGATTAGAGGGTTTACAGGGTTTCCAAATTTCCTGTCTCTTCCAGGTTCTTGAAATTGAATAAGCAGAGTCAGGTGTCTTTTGGCCTATGATATATCCTAGGGATGAAGATTGCATACCCCTTGAAAGAGAAGTCCTGAATTACTGTTTATTCAGAGATTAAAAGAGTAGCTGAGTTCACACAACGTTATTGAATGGACAATCTATTCTACATTTCTCTAAGGGACTGAGGGAATGAATAAACAGAATGAAAATAGAAACCTTCCTAAAGCATAGTAAAGAGTTTCTGGGAAAATAAAATATTAGTATACTCATTTATTTGCTTGATTTATATTTTACAGTACTACAGTAGCTTAACTTCCACCTGTGTGAAATTCACTGCACTACTGCATCAATAATTCATTATATGAGACAGCATTTTAAGTATATACCAACTTGACGCATATTCCAAATTTAGTATATACCAACAAATGTATCCCGAGGAGGACCTTGTGAGATGTTTCCACAACACACTTGTCAGTGATTGTTTCACCTGCTATCGCCTTCCGAGCAAATGGCTGAGTTTACCAAGGAGCAAAATCGTAGCAAATGGAGAAAGATCATGACACACATGCACTAGGACAGACCAGTACTAGTACTAGATATTCAGCCACATGTCTGCAGTGTGTCTGCAACTATTTTCCAGCATATCTTCCTTGCATTCCGGTACTGCTACTTAAATATCCTACTTGAATAATGACATCATACTTTATTTTTTTCTTTGTTATTATTACTGCTGTTGAAATTATTCCCTACCCCTAAATGTTATATTGTTTTGCTCACAGAGGGAGGTGAAAGAAATAGTGGAATATCTTTTCCTCTGTGTCTGATTCAAATGATTGATTTGATTCTGTACAAATTTATCTTACTCTTTAGTAATACGTACTGGTTTATTTACATGTGAATTTTTCATCTAGCATTGTCATCATATTCCCTTGGGAGATTATTTTTTTTCTTTTCCTACCCTTTGATTTTATACTTCCTCTAACTCTAATTTTTGAATACTTTTTTAGTGCTGCAAGTACTGTTTTCTGCTTTATAAGACATTCAGCATCTCAAAAAGGGCATAGGACATAGAAAAATTAAAAGTTTTACTATGCCTTGCTTACAATTTCATGACTTTTTTTCTTCCTTTCCTCATGATCAATTAATACTGAGGAGTGCTCTCAAATCAAGGGATCTTGAAAAGAATGTTCATAGATATATTCAGTATAAGGCTGGTACTTAATTTCCTTTCTGAAGCAACCCTAATTAAGTAGTATATATTACAGGGAAATAAAGGTTCAAAATATATGCTATCAAAGAAGAATCACCCGTATTAAAAGCTTTGGCTGTAAAAATCAGTCATTACATCCTTTTAGGTTTATATTAATTGGAAACGTGACATTTGGAAAATAACTGTCTTTTTTATATCAGCTCTATCTAACAATAGAATGATAATTAAAAACACTTAGAACAGAACTAGAAGATGAACTATATTCATAAGAGGAAGCAAACATTAATTTATCTATAATGAAAAGAAATGTGATCTTGAATGACTGCACATAAAAAAAAAAAAAAACAAAAACCAACCAAACAAAAAAAACAACAATCAAAATACTGGACCCATATAACTCATAGGGGTAGTAAAAATCATGTGAATTTCCTGCAGCTGAAAACTATATTGACCTGAATTTTTCTGCTGACGTAATTTATTCATTTTTGTTTTGCCTGCTAGAGCCAAATGCTTGTCTCTATATGTAGCCCTAGAGCCAAAAAGAATGCACAGCTCATGTAATATGGTAAGTGCTATCTCCAGTCAGGAAGTTCCTCCTGTGATATTTAAGTGCCAAAAAAAGATGATCTGCAAAGTGAAGACAAGTACATAGAATTCCTGAGTATCTGAAACTGCCAACAGGACAAATTGTTTTTATAGTAAGTGCCTAAGAAATGCATTAGTACCATTTCCACTTGGAAGCCAAAATGAATGCAACATAAGAGCAAAACAGTACAATCTGTTGTAAAGCAAGCCTGTGGCAGACAATGACACTGTTGGCACGAGGAGCATAGAGAAGGAAATGGAGAAAAGTTGTCCTGGGCAGGGAGATAACTAATTCAGTACTGTTAAAGTGAGCTGCATCTGCAGCTTGGTTTAGTTTTATAAATACACACAGAGGCATCGAATCCTGCAAGCTGCAGAGCAGGAGCCCAAGACTGCATATTCTGAGCTTCTACTCATTTCCTTATGCAATACATTTTCAAATGAATTAATGTCAGAGTGCAACAAATACATTCAGCTTCACTGGATAAATACCTTTGCTTGTTTGACGCCTCTGGTAATGAGTTAAGTCCAGAAATTAATAATGTTAAGCAATGAGAAAACCTCTTGTTTATCTTTGGTTTATGTTCCATTTAACTTTCACAGTGATTTTATCTATGAATTCACAGTATTACTGATATTTAATAGTTAATTAAAAGTGAAAATTGAAGGCATTATTTTTTAGATAACTTTCAAATATCTTCAGTTTTAGCTATCTGAATAAAAGGCCACAGTCAAAGTGCTCTTTATTTGCTTATGTATCTTTTTGAAAAGTTCCTAGATCACTTGGATAGATATCTTTTATATAAATTCAATTATCATTGATGCTTTTTCAACTGGTTTTGCTGACAGCTAAAAAAGATGCAATATTGTGTGTGTTTAGGTATCTTCAAAACTAAGAGAGCAAGAAAATTCAAGTTCCACTCAATAGGTTATTTTCATTAAAATAAAAAAATCTATTGAAGGATCAGACCTTTTAGACAGTTTGTTTGTTTTCTCATTACAAGTTTATTACCCAACACAGTTTGCTAAGAATTGGAAATCAGATTATGGACTTAGTCCCCTGTGACTAAGAGCTTTGCATTTCTGGTGCGAAAAAAAAAATTTGGAAGCAATTTTCTTTTAAATTTTTTCCTTTATAATTGGATCAACATTTTTAATATGTTCACTAATGTTTGTGCTAAATTTTTAATTATATTAGCAAATTTTTAATTTCTCTGAGCTTATAGCAAAGTTCTTGCTCTGTTCATTGGACATAATTATGTAATTTATGCATTGCTCATGGAAGGTCTTTCATAATATTCAACAGATGGTTCAGAATTTGAAAAATAATAAAGAAGGAAGCAATAGACAAATATTTTCACTGCTATAGAGAAAAAATATTGTATAACCATTCAATAAAAACATGGTAGAAAGCCCAGCTAAAACTTTTCAGTGTATCTCCGTGTATATCCATGTATCAAGAGCACATTTCCAGGTCACACAGAACTTCTCATCCACTAATACCCCCACGTCTTTCTCCTCAGCGCTGCTCTTGATCCCTTCTTCACCCAGCCCATTACTTGTGCTTGGGATTACCCTGACCCAGCTGCAGGACCTTGCACTTGACCTTCTTGAAATGCATGAAAAATGCGCAAGCTCACCTCTCAAACCTGTCAAGGTTGCTCTGGATGACATATCCCTTCCCTCCTGCATGTTGACTGCGCCAGACCGCTTGGTGTTGTTGAGCACTGAGAGTGTGCTCAATCCCCCAGTCCATGTCAACAACAAAGATATTAAATAGTGCCAGCCCAATGCTGATTCCTGAGGAATACCACCCATGCCTGGTCTCTGCCTGGACATCAAGCCATTGACTGCAAGTCTTTGAGTGCATCTATCCAACCAATTTCTTATTCACCTCATATTCCCTCTGTCAAATCCATGTTTCCAGTTTAGAGACAAGGTTGTCATGTAAAACAGTGTTAAATGTTTTGGACAAGTCCAGGTAGATTACATCACTTGTTCTTCCCATATTCACCAATGCCTAACTATGTCACAGAAGATCACCAAATTCATCAGGCACAATTTACCCTTAGTGAAGCCATATTCTCTGTCATCAATCATCTCCTTATTTTACCCATGCCTTATCATACTTTCCAGGAGGATCTGCTTAATGATCTCTCCAGGCATGAAGATGAGACTGGCACTTGTAGTTCTCTGGGTTCTTCCTTTTATCCCTTTTTAAAATTTCTCTGTAAAATTTCCCCTTTTCCAATCAGTGGGAGCTTCACTAGAGCAGTAAAAATTGATATATATAAAAAAAAAATTCTGTCTCAAATATGACAGATATCAGCTTAGCCACTTCGTCTGCCTGCTGCCTCAGTACCCACAGATGCATCTCATAAGGTTCCATGGTTTTGTGCACCTTTAGGTGGTCTCAAACTCAGTCTTCTCCTACAATGGGAGATTTTTCATTCTCCCAGATTTTGACTTCATATCCTGTGACTCAGGCAGCACGGCTGGCTCATTTGCCATTGAAGATGAAGGCAGAAAAGTCATTGGGTAACTCAGTCTTCATCTCCTGAGTAATCAGGTCTTCCATTTCCTTACAGAGGGGGTTCACATTTTCCTTAATCTTCCTTTTATCACTAACACAGCTATAGAAGCTTTTCTTGTTGCCCTTGATGTTCACAGGTTGGGTTAATTCCATCAGGCCTTTAGCATTTTTATACTGATCCCTGGCTGCTTAGTTAATCTCTCTGTATTCATCCCAGGCTATCTGTCCTTGATTCCACCTTCTCTAGTCTTCATTTTTGTGATTGAGTTTGACCCTGTTCATCCAGACAGACCTCCTGTGTTTTTGCCTGACTTTGTCTTTAGTTGGAAGGCATTGCCCCTGCATGCATTGGGGAGCAGATCCTAGAATATCAGCCAATAGATTGACTATAGGCTGATAGATATAACATACACATAGAGAGAGAAACAGATACTTTTATATAACAAGGGATATACTTATATAACAAGAAGTTTTATCTGGGCGTTGTTTCTTATATATTATGAAATATGTATTCTACATAATCGTCATAATTAAACAACTAACAAAACAATTTTTTAATCAAAATGTACTTTTTCGTGGCTTCAAAGACAAAGGATTCTCAGAGTGTTATTCATTCTTCAAAACAATAGCATGAGCACTAAAATATATAGTCAGTCAACAGTGTGTGCAGGAAGTCTGTGCTGCAATTAGCATGTTTGCAGTACTAACTCCTTGATTTTATTGCCTGCATGTTAGGAGGTGTTTAAGTGGAAGGAAGCTCACCAGAATTAGAGGTAGGGATACTTTGCTCGAGGGCCTTCCTGGTTGTCTTGTCTGCCACCTAGTGTCAAGCTAGCTGATCATTCTGATGCTGGAGGGGGGATGTTAGTATTTGTTTGTTAGTTATAAATCATTTGGGGGTTCACGTTGAAAAAAGCTTCTTAGAGTCAAGACAACACTAAATGCAAAACAAAAAATATATTGGGCTTTGATCCAACATCTTCTGAAACTGATATTTAATATTTCAAATGTAAATTTTGAAAGCATGAAAGAGATAGGAGTTAAAACTCGCAGCAAATATGATTTTCAGGCTAATTTTGAAATGGAAATTTCAAAATTTAGGTTAAAAAAGGGGCTTATAGGCATATGAAAAACTAAGTAGCCTAATTTTAAGACTGATGAGCACTCATAAATCTCATTAACTTCACAAGATTTATGGATCACATCTGTTTCAGAATAGGAGAAAATAATGATCTGTGAGAAAGACTTACATTGGCAGTCCTTATTTAGTAGCTCCTTATTTTGTTTCAGGGCTAGTCAGATCTGGTTACTTTTAAAGATGCATTTTAACTGTTGCAAAATGATTAAAATATATTTTTCATATTTGACTGCAAAAGTGGGAAGGAGGCCTTGATGGGTCTTGTCCCTATTTTTGTTACAAACATCCATCCTTTGTACTTTTATATACATAATCTGATCTCACTTGTCAACTAATTATGAAGAGTTTTATATGTTGATCAACTCACAGACTAGGCACTGAGCTGTGTAATGTCTAAGCTTCTGCCAGTTTTAAAAGATCTTTTTCTCTTTTCTCTGAAAGCTTGCATTTTCTGCCTTTCTCTTGTCCCACTCTAGTCTACAGAAAACTTTCCTGAAAACCTGTACTTTGGGAAGTTCTGAAAGAGCAGTATCTGTTGTCAGAAATAGCCTGGGTGTTCAGATGCAATGCCTACAGGATTTTCTCTTCCTCTGCAGCAGGCAGCTGCAGAAATTGCTCTTGGTCTGGCAGAAGGTGCCCAATACAGAAAGCCAGATACCTTTCTTTGATGAAAGATGGCTGTCCCTTGGTTTGCACGTACCAAAAGAGCAACCAACTGTTGCTCAACTCAAACACAGAACCAAACTGTTCTGGTTTTGAAGTCATTCTTGTAACTTCATGAGGAGATAAATTGAAAGTAAATTTTTTGTCGTGATCTCTGACTAAGCTTTCCAAAACTTCATTCAGACTTTTGTGAAAGCATCCTTTTCAAAAGATTGGGTCTCCACTGGCTTTTTTTAGTTCAAATGAACAAACTCTGATTGCGCCTCTAATATACACCTCTTATGTTTCTAAACAGAATCAGTTGATCTCAGGACCTGACACACAAGTGTCCCAAAATTAGAATGTGCACCTTTCTGAAAACAAAACGTGATTTATTTACATGCAGAGGGGGTATTCACTGACATAAAAAGGAAAAATTGTGTATACTCTCCTGCCTATGCTTAACATTTCCTTCACATTTAGATAAAGACACAGGCAGTCCTGCCTCTATTTTTGTCTGCTATTAGACCCATTTTCTTGCTATGTTTCTCAACCATATCTGTCATTCACCTGACTGATTCAGACTAGTCACTGACGTGTCCCATTCTGCAGGATAGAACTGTTTCCTGAGGGTTTGGGTGAGATTTTTAACTGCTATTAAAGTGATTAAGTCATAGGGTCAGCTTTCAACATCTGTTACTGTGGCTTTTGTGTGCAGATGATTTTCAATCTACTCCTCAGTCAAACCTTATAGTGCTTTACATAATTCCAGAATTTCCACATTGTGAGTCAAATATCATAAGAAAAACAAGAGATGTTTTACTTCATAGATCAGATAAAATATTATTTACCATCAACAAGTGTGTTCTGACTGCTGATACAATTAACAACAGACTACATTGTTCCTGAGCTAAAATTTTATATAATTTATTTTATTCAGAAGTTTTTCTCAAGAAAGAGAAATATAGAATGAATTGGAGTAATAAATTAATCTCAACTGTAGTTAAACAGTGACAATTCAATATAAGCAGAAGATAGTTTTGCATATGGGTAAATATTAAAAAAAAATAGTTAAACTAGTGTGGTGGGAATAAATATTATTTTGAGAATAAATACTATTTTGAGATTCTCTAAGCATGAAACATTGCCTCACCAAGATAAGATACAGATTCAAACAATTTCCCTCTTGAAGGGAATGCCTCTTTTAGGAGATTTCATTGCTATCTGACTTGAATAAAATAACTTAAAATATTCAGTAAAAAGCAGAGGATCTAGATATTTCATATTTAAAAGCAAATTAAACAAAATACTGAATTAGTTCAAAAATATATTTACTACAGTCTTCTTGCTTGACAATAATTATAATAGTTACTGACAAGTTAGAATGTGCACTAAAAACAAAGCCAAAAGTAAAAATTAAAGATTAAACTATTAAAAGATAAACTAATCAAAGACTAAAACTATTTCTATTGAGTTGATATGCAGGCAAAGCAGTTATCTGTGTATTGTTAGAATCAGTGTGGCTATGCCCTGGACTATTTCCTTGTAGACTGAGAGTGACTTTTCCTATCCAAATTGTAAGAGTACTGTATTTTTGCAAATTCTAAAATCAATTTTTTCTCAGTGAGAAAATAAATATATCTCCTAACAAAATGCATACAGCATATATTTGTTTTAGATTTCTCCTTCAGAGTCCCTTCGCCTTCCCCTTCCCCTTTTCCCCTTCCCCCCCCACTAATAAAAGGAAATTAATATAGGAAAAAGAAATGTATTCATGCTGTTTTAATGATTTGACTTTAACCCAAGAAAGAAGGAAAATTCAAAGATAAGGCTTCCAATTAATCTTTAACTTGTAACATAAAAGCACTGATTTCAAGCCTTAACAACATTGCAATTATGAAGGCACAGGGGGAATGTTCTGTGGACATAGTCAAAGTTTTAATCCTAAATATGTCTGGCTCTTGTGAATTTCTCATAGCTTTAAAATTTAACATCATTTCTCTGTGTGTTATAAACATATGTGTTCTTGACCCACTTCAAAAAACAACCACAAGTGAAATACCATTTCCATTAATCATTCAAGAGCTTTGCAAGAAGATTGCATCTCAAGAGATGACTTTTTCACTGAAGTTTACACTCCTCAGCTTGGTTTCATTATTTTTTACGTATATTGAGTTGCAGCTGCTTGTTGTTCAGAGCATTGATTTTAGAACTTATTCCCATCCTTTCCATCCAAATGCACACATTGTCACTTATCAACAATATCCTGAAGAGAAAAATTAATTTCTATGTAATTATAGTTTTGGCCTGACAAAAAATTCATTGTAAACTAATACCTTGCAAATGAAATTCTATTTTCATCTTTTAATCGCTTTGTAATGAGACTTCAAAGCAGATGTTTCTACTGTGTTAAAATAGTAAATAGATGTAACAATAATTTTTCACATTTTTCATCAGATTTTTTACTAACTTTTAATTGGAATATGGATCCACACTAGTGGCTCTCCCTGCAAGATTAAAATTTAAATCTATTATTTATTTGTAGAAATTACTTTTTCTATCCATAATATAATTTCATGTTATGTTGGAAATATTCTGTGACTGTTATTTGCACTAGTAAGACAGTATAATTTAAAGAATCATGGTCAATTAATCTTTTAAATCATATATCTGTATATTAGACACTGAAATTTATCATTGCTGCACTACACTTTCTTCATGGATCTAATTTTAAAATCCAGTACTAATGAAGAACATACTTAATTCAACACCGAGCGTGTTAAAATCTTTATTTTCTATTTACCTGTCTGTGCAATAAAAAGTATAAGAAAACTGAAAATTATCCATAGTTGAATGTTTGTGCTCACCCTAAGGAAGTTACATGATCTTGACACCTCAATATTTCTCAGACAAGGAAGATATCCTTAATCCTTGAATATAACAGTACTTTTTTTTTTTTTTATTTTACATAATAGAAAACGAGATAATAATCTATGCTTGGAAGAGCAAGTGAGGCAGAAAAATTTAAATTCAGTATGAAAGATGCAAATTGTAGGGCATAATTTTTCACTACAGTGCTTGAAATAGGGAAGCTCAGTGCCTTCAGGAGGGTCTCCAGAATGATAGATATTGCAACATTAGTTGATTATATTTCATAAGAAGTCCTCTTCAAAACTGACAGGATTGCTAGCATTATCCAGCACTGATGATTTTAGCTACTTCCTGGCTTAAGATATTTTATGATACTTATTAGTCTGATAAATTTTAATCCAAAATTTTGTTAGAAAATAAAGGGAAGCAAGTTTTGTGGGCGTTTTTCTTTGTTTGATTGTTTGCTTGTTTGGGTTTTTGTTGGTTTGGGTTTTTTGTTTGTTTTTTCAGGGATTTTTTTAATAATAATTATTTAGCTGTCTACTCAAATGGTTACCTCAGGTGCTGGTCATCCTCCTTGTTGGAAGAACTCAAGTATCTCTCTGAGGAAGAGATTTTCTGGAAGAACTGCACTCTACCATTCCTCAGACAAACACACCCACCACCCACTTCCTCAGAAGCAATGGATGTCCCACCCTCTCACCAGCAGGCAAAAGAAAGGGACCTCAAAGGAGGGAAGGGAATTGAAATCATTTCTGATTGGGCTGGCAGGAAATCCCCTACAAGGGGGCAGAAGATCTGCATGAATGAACAAGGGATTCCTGTCATTCCTCAAGCATCAGAAAGAAATACACAGAACATGAAATCAGTCAGGCCACTTGGAAATTTGGCAGGAGGTCCTAGGCTTTAGGCAAAGATATAGATCTGAAAACAAATTCTGCCAAGTCTGGAAAAGACACAAACATGCAAGAATTACTCTTCATGCTGCTGACTACTTGAGAGTGTTTACCTAATAAGTTTATGGCTATTTTTCTCTACAACAAATACGCGCTTATCACAGTTCCAAGTGTGATCACCAAAATACGCAGGAAATTAACATCTAGCTCAGAGGTAAAAGAGAGCAGGGGGATTTTTTCTGCTCTCATCTGCTCTGGATTAAGCTCCAGTGCTTGAATTAAAAGATGAGAATCTGTTTCTCCTGCATCATCCACATCACTGATAAAAAGAAATTATGAAAGATTAACACCTTTGATTCAAATATATGGGGATTTGGCCTGGAGAAGGCATTAGACTCCTACAAAGCCTTACAGAATTATTAAAATAAAAGCAGAAACAAATTACTTAGAGTTCACAGTATGTTGACTCCTTGCTGGCCAACAGCAAAGTCCACATGCAGTTGCCCTCTAACTCTTCCACTCCAGCAGGATACAGGAGAGAATCAGAAGGGGAAAAAAATTGACAAAAACCTCATGCATCATGATAAAGACAACTTGATAACTGAAGGAAAGAAGGACCAACACACAAGTGATTTAAAAGGCCTTTACCCATCATAGCTGATCCATTCATAGACAGTCCTCCAGGTATCATTGAAAAATTACTCCCCCACATGGTAGTTTTATTGCTGAGCACCATCTCATATGCCATCAATATTCCTTTGGTTACCTGGGGTCAGCTGCCCTGATTTTGTCCTTTCCCAGCCTCTCACCTACCC
This sequence comes from Thryothorus ludovicianus, assembly GCA_013397245.1. NCBI lineage: Eukaryota > Metazoa > Chordata > Aves > Passeriformes > Certhiidae > Thryothorus > Thryothorus ludovicianus. The sequence goes on from VZTB01004940.1 coordinate 165,577, forward strand.
TCAATCCACACTCTGGCCACTGGCTGGGTGAGAAACAACTTGACATTCTGTAAGCACAAATCAGTAATTGCTACAACATTGGTGCATTAATCAACACAGTTTTGGACATAAAACAAAAATAGAGCACCATATAGGATACTACGAATAACTTTGACTAATCCTAACCTGACCTAGCAGACAACTGTGTTGTACTTGACTGGAGGCTGCTAAGTAGGAAAATCAGAATCAAGGAACAAAAAACTATAGTGCACTGAAAAAGGAGGCTCTTCAATGAGCAGCCTGAATTTAGCTCACTTTTCTCTCCCAAGTGAATGATCTAAAAAATTATTTACTGCAGTCTGANATATTTTAGCTAATTCACAACATCTGTATGAGGAAATGAAAGATTAAGAATAGATGTCCGGTAGTGAAAAGAAACACAATATTTAAGAAATATCTATAAATTTTAGGTAATCAAATTTGATATTCTTTGCATGAATTTCAGAGTGCTATTATCTCATACTTCACATGTTCCAAACAGATCTCATTTCAGTTGCAGTTGAGTTCATATTTCAAGATTTCCAGTTATTGTGTTACTAAAAAAATTTGTTTAGCTACTTTCCTAGGACAGTTAAAGAAATACTATGTCAAAGACAAAAGATGCAATTCCAGTAGTCTAAGAAAATATCTGATTTTTTCCTAATTTTTGATATCTAGAAATGAAATAATCCAGCTTCATTTAAAAATATAGAGCATGAGAAATGTGAATGTAAAACTTATGAATGTCCCATGGATGATCACTCAATCCTAAAGCATGAGGAATGCTGTAGTTTTTTTTGTTTTTGAAGTAAAAAGATTCAGACAGTACCCCATGAAAGAAGACCTTTTGTCTTTGGAGCTGAAAAGAATAAGAGCTGTCCTGCTGAATGACAGTCGGATGGACATGGGACAGTTGGCCTTCCCATAAAGGCTATGAAGTGATGCCAAAAACCCTACCCACCCATATATTTGCTTCGCACTATAGGCACAACCTCACAATGCTGCGGGTTTTTTCACAATCAAAAACATAGGAGTCCCTGAATTAGTGTCTTTCTCCTTCCCTAGTCAGTGTCATGTTTTTATATGTTGATAATGGTGCCATCAGTGAAATTGTGCAATGGCACTGATAGAAAAATATCAGTTTTATTCTGGAGTAACATTACTATAAAAGTGAACATTAGTACATAGTGAACATAATTTGTAACTCTCATTTTGATTTGCATCTTTCAAAGAATGATTGTTCAGGTAAGAAGAATTATTTGTACTAAACCTCAAATTCACTTTTCTTGATATTATCAGCTAAGCCTTTGAAAGAACATTAAAAGCACCTGTATTTTAAATTGCAGCTGATAAAGCAGCAAAGCTCTTGCTGAAGATAATGACCTAAAAAATGATAACATCACAGTCGACTCAAATAGTGCCATTCAATTATCTGTTCTGCCTTAAAGAAATGTGCTGTTACTTCTTGATTTAAGATTATGAAGAACAATGCTCAGGTAATATCCAGAGTTTTTGGAAATATTTTTATGCATAGAATTAGATAAACAAAATGCTATCTTAGGCTGCTGAAAGCCTATTGAACAGAAGAAACTGTCTTTTCAGAAAGTCAAACAGTAAGCTTTCTCACGCTGTAAGCATATCAGCATGTAAGTCATATTCCTAAACTCAAGCCATAAATAGAGGTCTCATTGAGTTTTAAGATGACTGGTTGTCAGCATTAGAACAGCAGAAAATAGGACAAATGTACAATTTATTGAAAGCAATTTATTCATAACAAACAGAAAGGTAGCCAGCTACTTTGCAGAAAACAACCATCTCTAACTGGTTCAAGGGACAGTGATTTTGAAAGTCTATACCTTTAGACAATAAATGTAATCCTTGGAAATACTTAGCAGTTGTGTACTCTATTTATAAAAGATGAACTTATTAATATTTAAAGAAGAAAAACAAAGGAAAAAATCATGTAAATTCCC
>VZTB01004941.1:0-13599 GCA_013397245.1 Thryothorus ludovicianus
GAGCTGCCACCCACCCAAACCAGTCCTGTCCCTCTGGAGTTCCACACCTGAACCTCCCCGAGCAGCTGTGGCTGAGCCAAGGACAACATCTGCAATGTGAAAGGAGAAATGGAGCAGGAGCAGACGTCCTCTGGCTGAAACTTGGGGACAAAGTCACTGCAGGAGCTCAGGCATTGGGAATTGGGGTGCACTGCTCAAAAATTGGGGATTGCTGCTCAAAAATTTGGGATTGCTGCACAAAAACTGGGAATTGCTGCACAAAAATTGGGCACAGCTGCACAAAAATTGGGGATTGCTGCACAAAAATTGGGGATCGCTGCTCAAAATTTGGGGATCACTGCACAAAATTTGGGGATTGCTGCTCCAAAATTGGGGATCACTGCACAAAAATTGGGGATCGCTGCTCCAAAATTGGGGATTGCTGCTCAAAAATTGGGGATCGCTGCTCAAAAATTGGGGATTGCTGCTCAAAAATTGGGGATTGCTGCTCAAAAATTGGGGATCGCTGCTCAGAAACTGGGGATCGCTGCAAAAAATTTGGGATCACTGCTCAAAAATTGGGGATCACTGCAAAAAAATTGGGGATTGCTGTACAAAAAATTTGGGATCACTGCACAAAAATTGGGGATTGCTGCTCCAAAATTGGGGATGGCTGCTCCAAAATTGGGGATCAGTGCACAAAAATTGGGGATCACTGCACAAAAATTTGGGATCAGTGCTCAAAAATTGGAGATCACTGCTCAAAAATTTGGGATCACTGTTCAAAAATTGGGGATTGCTGCACAAAAATTGGGGATTGCTGCTCAAAAATTGGGGATCAGTGCACAAAAATTGGGAATTGCTGCTCAAAAATTGGGATCGCTGCACAAAAAGGGGTTACCTGGGGCTGGTCCCTCCAATCCCGTGGTGGCAGAGCCAGGATTTCTCTGACAAATCTCATTATTTCTCGTTCACCAGCAGGAAATTCCACCTGATTTTATCAGGGATTTATTAATTGGGTCGGTGCTGGAGGTGGCTCCTCAGTGGGAAACACAAAGGGCTCCCACAAATCAGAGAACAGCGAGGTTTAATCATCTCCTGGAGCCATTTCCCTCTGCTGAAGCAAATGTCAGCTATTGATGAACGTTTTGCTGATGATCTGATCATTGGGAAAGAAAAAAAAACTTCCAATGTTTCTGTATCGATCCAATTAGCACGAGCTAGGGAAAGTTGTGGATGCTGCCATAAATTAACTGATTTATTTGTGATTTGGTTTTCGGGGTGCTGAGCATGGCTTTAGGGATCTGTTCCAAAGGTCAGCAGTTGATCCTTCACTGATATTTCCACCCAGGAATAAGAATAAATCTATTTTCCCATCAAGGTCTGTATTTTTGTTGATGAAACCTTTTATTTTAGTCAGAGATGGGCGTGAAATCAGAGGATGCAAAACCCTGATCGTGGCAGGAAAATCTGACAGCAGCCACAACATAAAAAATAATTCTGGTTTATTCCAGGGGGAAGAAATTGTAGCTTTTTTAAATTATTTTTTTTAGTTCTGCTCAGATGTGGAGCTCTGCATTTCCAAACCCACCTGGCCGTGGGGACGGGGGCCATGTGGCTGCTCTGAGTGAAATATCGATGTTGATTTGGGCTTTTCCATCCATTTATCCCAGCCGAGGGCTCATTAAACCAGAGCAAACGCAATCAATCAGATTGAAACGCTAAAATGCGACGAGAAATTCCGCGGGGAATCCAAACCAGGAATTCCTGGAGGAGCTCTGAGGCACAGGGAGCAAAGGGCTGGATCCAAACTCTGCCTGACTGGCTCAGGTGTGGCTGGAATTCGCAGCAAACTGAAGGCCTTGGGGTCAAACTGGATTTGAAAGGGGAAAAAAAAAATAAATAAATCAAGGTTTAATCTGGTTTTGTTCTGTTCTCTTTGGGATTTTTGGGAGATCAGCTGTGGCACTCAGATCCCACAGAGGAGACTCAAAATGTGGGGGATGAGAATTGTCAGGGCTCTTCAAAACAGCTTTATTTAAAAGGGAAAAGGATACATTAATATTTTGTAATAATAATAATAATAATAGGATTCATACAATAATAAATGATAAAAATACTTTTGTGATCATCCACATTTCATTTGATTTATTTATAATGCAGGATCACATTGAATTCTCCTATGGAAAATGTTGGCTATTGCTGCAGATCTGAGTTTGCATCAGCCTGGAATTTTTCAGAATAATCTCAAGGAATTTAATTGAACTTTCATTGTTTAGATCCTGTTTTTATCCCTCTCATGCTCCATTTCCCCTAAATTTTCTGTTGTGAGCATGGACTGAAAGCTCAAGGGTCATTTCTACCCCTCCCAAGCCCGACTGGGAGCATTTTTAAGACAAATAACCCCCCCAAAAAGCAGATATTTCCTAATAAAAATAATGATTTTGCATCTAAGTATCATTTATTTTCTCCTCAGATTTTCAAGGATGCTGGGCTGTTTCTGGTTTCGAAGTGTGGTGGCATCCCAAAGGATGTTCCTGCAGGTCCTTGGGCTGATGTTTACCCATGGAAATTGCAAAGCTCCAGGCTTTAATAATGCACAGCAAGCTCTGCAAGCCCTGCTGTAATTATCATAATAAATAGCTGTTGTAGATAAAGAACATCCTGCAAATAAATAGGAATTTCGGTGTAATTTCATTTTGGCTGGGGAAAGAAACACAGCAAAATGCCAGGGATGTCTTTATCCCTTGGTTTATTTGAGGCTCGCAAATAAAGCCATTTCTTTTTTACAGATGCATGAAAATTGGAGACACAAATCTTAACAATTTCAGTGTCACTTTGCCCCAGAACCTCCACTTTCCCTGTAAAAGGCAGAGATCAGACAACCTTAATTCTTATTTCTGCCTTGTGTTGGATCCCTGGGTGAAGCAGAGCAGCTGGAGTTAATTGGCATTGTGCAATTAAAGTGCCAATCAACGCTTTCACTTCATTTGGATAAAATAATCAGGTGTGGTCTGAGTGCCTCTTATCAATAATAATTTCTACATAACTCTAATTTAAAGAGGGTTTTGCTGGGTGAGCTCTACGCAGTGAGGAATGATGAGTTTGTCACCCACCAGCCTTTCCTAAACCACCCTCAAAAATTCCGAATTCCTGCGGATCCCTTTTGAATCAATGGGGTTTCAAAGGGATCCCTGGAACCCAAGTGTTGGGTTCTCTGCTGTTTTGCAGAAATTCCCCTGAGCTAATAAAGTCCTTTTTTCCACACCTGAGAGGGAAGAAGAAGCAGAAACTCTTCAGGTTTCGTTCCCAAGGTTGTTGATTTTATCTTATCTCAAACATTCTCTCTCTGCCCCACCGAGCTCCTTCCAGCAACAGTCGAAGCCTTCTCCCCCCTCAGAGGGGGTGTTTATCTTTTATACTAAAAATTACCTTTACATTATTTACAATGATTTTCCAATCCCTCTCACCCTTGTTACCCAGTCTGTCTCTGCTCTAAACCAATCACCCGTGCCACCAGCACAGCAGAAATGGAGAAGGTGAAGAAGAAGGAAGAAACCCAAAAAGCCACGACGTTCCTCCATCTTGGCAATACCCACCCCCTGTACCAAAACCCAAAATCTACTTTTACACCCTGGGACAAACTCACTACTGCTCTATTGAAACTCTTGTGCCCTGTAATTCTTCTTTGAAGGTTGGCAATGGTTCCCATGGGCTAAAATCCAACCCTCAGGTGTTTTGGGCTCTGTGCCAGGGTCTCTGAGCCCCCTGCCCAGGTCCCTGCACCTTAAATGCAGCCAGAGATGAACCCTGGGTTGCCACACCCAAAATCTGGTTCTGCAGTTCCTTTATTCAAGGGGAACCTTTCCTTTCCCAGGGGATCGGTTTCTCCTCAGATCTCTGCACACAAAGCCTGGTGCTGCCATCAGAGCTTTCAGAGCTGCAGGGAGAGGTTTTCTGGAAGTGGAGTAACTCCTGCTCCTCCTCCAAGGGAGGAAACAATTCCAGGAAACAAAACGAAAGTTTGGAATGGGAATCTGAAATAAAGACTGGAGGCTGCTGCTCCTGCGAGTCCAAGGCTTCCTTTCATCTTTCCTGATCTTGGGAAATGCTCATCCACGTGGCACAGCATTCATGGAAGCAGTTTTGGGTTTGCAGAGTAGAAATCAAAACCCCTGTGGAGCCTGGAAGAGCCCTGAAGGGAAGGAGGAGCCTTGGATGGACGCTGTGAAAATTGTCTGGGCTGGGGCTGAGCTGCCTCACCTGCTGCTCCGAGCCCGGGATGCTCCATCCCTTGGCATGACACCACCCTTGGAACCAGAAATAACCCAGTGGATCAGCAGCCTTGGAAATCTGAGGAGAGAACAAAAGAATTACGCTAAAATGCCAAATCATGGCATCCATTAGGAAGCACCTGGGATTTCGGGGCTTTATTTGTCTCAAAATGCCCCCTGGGGCTGGGCAAGGGCAGGAATTCAGAGCAGAATTTGGACAATTTTGGTGTTTGTGTAGCTGGGCTGGGAAGGGGTAAATTGGAAATCCAGGGTTTGAGTTTCACTGAGAACAGCCAGACACAGCCCGGGCTCCGAGCAGCTCCTGTGCAGGGTCAGAGAGGATTGCACGGCCAGACAGGGACATTGGGAAGGAATTCCTGGCTGTGAGGGTGGGCAGGGGCTGGGATGGAATTCCCGGAGCAGCCGTGGATGCCCCTGGATCCCTGGGAGTGCCCAAGGACAGGATGGAGCAGCCTGGGACAGGGGGAGGTGTCCCTGGGCATGGCAGGGGAGGGGTGGGACGAATTTAAGGTCCTCCAATCCAAACCATTCCAGGATCCCGTGCTAGCCTGAATTCCCATGGCTCTCTCCTGGCCAAATCCATGGTTTTGCCTGGATCTGCTGTGCAGAAAGGGGAAGCTGCCAGAGAACCCAGCTCTGGTGCCTGGGAAATGCTGAATCTGCTTCTGCAAGAGAGGCAAAACCTCTGAGACACAAATCAGGTGCTGCACAAAATGCATCCCTGCACCATGACAATTTTGGTTTTATTAACCTATAAATTAACAAGAGAATGCAGCTGTGGAGCAAAGAAAAAAGAAGGGAAAGGGGAAAGACAGACACTTATCTCCCACAGTTGTCAGGCACATGCAGATATTGAGTTATTCTACTTATCAAACTAATTTCTGTAATGAAAAATAACAGAAATCATCCTTCAGCAGCCTGTGAGGTTGCTTGCTGACACTCTGGGCATCCTTTAGTTTGCCACTGCTTTAATCCACATTCAGATGATGACAAACCAGACACAACCCAGAGCTCTCTGTCTCCCTTTCATTGGGATAATTTCCCTCAGATAACCATTAATTCCCCAGCTCCTGGGGTTTCCTTCCAATTCCTTTGTGCTGTCTGGGTGTTTAGAGGAGAAACGCGGGTTTGAGCCCTGATTCCAGGCAGAGATGGAAATCAGGGAATAGAAACCACCCCAGCCAGAAATCCTCATTCTGGCCCCGGGGGAATGACCCAGACAGGGTCAAACTCCACTCGTGCACCCAAAAAGCTGCTCCTGCTCTGGAGTGATGCGGCCCTGCAGGCACTGGAGGTAATTCGGGCTGTAATACCATTAAATGGACATTTCCTCCCTGCTGTTCTGCCTGGGAGCGGGGAGGAGTGATGGCCCTGGGAGTGAAACACGACTTAAATCTGCACTTAAATCTGGCCTGGAGAAACGGAGCACAGAGCGCCAGTGCTGAGTCAGGAGAGGCTGCAAGGTGTGAAACTGTCTCGGCGAGGGCTCCCAGCCACATCTGTCACAGAAACGGGGATGTGCATCCTCTGAGGGGCTGCGATCCATCAGCAGGCTGCTAAAAATAAATTAAAATTCCCAAAGCGGAGCTGCCCCGAGGTGCCACTGCCCTGTCCCTCCTCCCTGCCAGCCCCGAGCAGGGACAGAGCAAACTGGGAGCATCCCTTTGCTGTAAACGTGTGCTGAGGGATCAGCCCCACAGCCTGGAGAGCTTGTAATTAATCTTATAAATCACTTTATTCCCGGGGAATAAAACCAGGGCGGAGACTGAAGTGAGAGCGCTGCCGTTTTCCACAGGAAGAGGGGCCCTGCTTTATTCTGGGACATGAAACACCGGGGAAAATGTCATTTATGAGCCTGCAGCACTACAGTTTGTACTTATTGTTCAGTTCCTGCTGCTGATGTTTTCATTCCAGCCTGCCTGACCTTGACGAGCAGCACACGGCGAGTTCGGGCTCCAGGCAGTGCTTACCCAGGAAAATGGGAATTTTTTCCTGCTGCCTGGGGAGTGCGTGCTGCAACATCCACAGCAGAGCTCCAGAAATTACCGACCCCTTCATTAGCACAAGAGGCTGCAGGGTGGAGCCTTCCCTTAATTAGCTCGGTTATTAAGTGCCTGAGATGGTTTGGAGTGGAGAAAGGAGCAGAAAGCAGGAATTAAAGGGGAAAAGGCACAGAAACAAACCCTGAGCTCTGCGGGATAGGCAGAACCGGTGGGATGGAGCCTTTCCAAGGCTCCACACTGAGGTGAGAAAAGGAAAAAAAATATAAAGGAAATACCTTTAACAAACCCCCAGAATCATCAAGTGAGAAATTAGTTTAAAATGACAGAGTAATGTTGACGTGTACAATAAATTATTTGATAACACCAAGCCCTGGAGGAGCTCTGCTGGTTGTGTTTATGGTGCCAGTGGGGTTTTGTGCTCACTGCAGCTCAGAGGTGCTGCTGGGGTGATGCAGCACCCTCAGAACATGGGCAGGAAAATCCAGGCTGCAGCTCCTCCTCTGCTCTTTGTGCCCTCAGATGAGGCATTTAAAAAAAAAAAAAATTTGGTGATTATTCCAATGAATGCAGCAGAAAGAATCAGTCCCAGGGGCAGCAATTGGTTTTAGTGGCGTTGGTTTTAGTTTATTATAAATTAGGTTATTTACAATGTCCGGATGTCCAGAGCCTGGTGGGGCTGAAGGGGGGTGGATTTAGAGGGGATTTGGGGAGAAAATCTCTGCAGCCAAAACCTTGGGGCACTGAGCCCATCCCTTGGGCCAGGAAGCACAGGGAGGGTTAAAATCCCTGCTGGAAGTGCAAAATTTAACCAAATTTCAGTATCCTGAGCCTGGGGATCTTGCACTGTTTTGCTTTTCATCCTTCTCCTGGAACTCTGGGGGATGAAGCTGAATCTGCCCTTTTTCCCCAGGCTGGGCTGAGTGGAAGAGGCTCTGGAGAAGGAGAATCCTGCAGGGCTGGGGCTGCTCCCGAGCCACCAATCCCCAGGGAACGCTGCCCAGGCTGGGCTGGGGGCTCCCCAAAACCCAGAGCAGGGACTGCAGCCCCTGCAGCTGCCTCACTCGGCTGTGCAAGGACAAAACTCCTGCAGAGCTGCAGGATTTCCAGCTGGGGAGTGGCTCCTCTGAGGAGAAACCTTGCTGAGGAGAAATTCTTGTTGATTCTGCGATTGTTGCGCCAAGAGTCGGGGGTCTGGTGCTGCTGGTGCGCTCTGAGGGGATGCTGAGGGTGAAACCCCAAAATAAAAGCAGGTTTTTCTTGCAGGCTTGGCTCTTGCAGGGCCCCTGAGCAGCAGAAATCGTTCCATGTAGACATTCAAGCGAAATTTTACCCACGCAGAGCAGTTTTCTTGCTGATCCCTGCTGCTGTTTCTTGTGTTATTTTTAAATCTTCTCGGTGTCGTGGCAGTGAGGGAGAAGCTGCCTTAATTACTGCAGATAAAATAAATCAGGGGAATCTCATTGCGAATGCAGGGAGTCGAGACAAGCCCAGCTCCAGCTCCCTGAGTCATCCTGCCAATAAAAGGTTTATTAATCTCAGTCTCAGGGAGCAGGGTGAACATTCAGGCACTTTGGGGAGGCATTGCAGCCTTCGGGATGCTTGTGCATCCTCACGGCTGCAGGATCCAGACAGATGATGTCATCCCCTCCTGGATGGGAGATGCCAAAAGGAAGAGATGTGGGAAAAACTCCTGAGCAGCTTTTAAGCCTGGTTTTACTTTGTGGTGAGACAGAGTCTCTCCATCCATCACGTGTGTGTGTATCTTTAGAAATCCCATTTGTGAAAGGCAGTTATTGTCAGGAGATCTGTCAGTCCTCGGGTGCAAAGGTGGCTTTTGCTAATTTGGGTGTAGAAATATACGAGCCTGAGGTTGGGGGATTCTGACTGAAGCAGGGGGTTCAAGGAAAAGGGAATTTGGATTCGTTCTCAATCCTGGCACACATGGAAGTCACCTTCTCCCTGATTACCTCAATTTTTGCTCTTTCCCTGTCCCTGAGCTGCAATAACACCCCCTGGAGAGCCAGCAGGGGTCCTAAACCGTGTCCTTCAGTCCTGGGACTTGTCCTGGCCCCAGAATGGAAATGTTTCCAGAGCTTTTGAATAATTCAGTTTGTTCTGGGATCAGGGCTGGGTTTGCAGAGCTTTGGATGTTTCAGGGATCAGCCAACAGGAGGAACGATAAATCTGCCCTAAGAACCTTGAGCTTTTTGTCCAGCTGAAGTTTAGGACCAGGAAAAGCAAGAGAGGGTGGAAAGAACCAAGGCTGGAGGTTTGTGTCAGAGTCAGAATCAGCTCTCCTGCTTCAGTCAGTGCTGGACGTGTGAGGGGTCCTGCTGCTCCTGGTGGCAGCAAATTCCAGGAGCCTCCTGCTTTGGGCAACAGCAAATGCCAGCCTGGCCATGGCTGGGCTTCATGGAATCATAAAATTAATTTTGGAAAAATCATCTCAGATCATGGACCCCAAGCTGTGCCCCCACTTTGTCACTGGGTGCCACCTCCAGGAATTCCTGGGACACCTCCAGGGATGGGGACTCCAAACCTCCCTGGGCAGCTCCTTCCAAGGCCTGACCACCCTTTCCATGGAGAAATTCCTGCTGAATTCCACCCTGAGCCTGCCCTGGCCCAGCCTGAGGCCGTTCCCTCTCCTCCTGTCCCTATTCCTGGGATAAAATCCCAAATCCCCCCGGCTGTCCCCTCCTGTCAGGAGTTGTGCAGAGCCAGATGGGTCCCCCTGAGCCTCCTTTGCTCCAGNGCCTCCTTTGCTCCAGGCTGAGCCTTCCCAGCTCCCTCAGGATTCTCCCGCCCCTTCCCAGCTCCCTCAGCCCCTCCTGGGGCTCCAGCTCTGTTCCCTTCCCTGGATTCACTCCAGCCCCCCCAAGTCCTTCCTGAATCCAATCTCCTGTGACATCCGTGGCTTCTCCTTGAACAGCCACACTCGGATTTCTTCTTGCCTACTCTTATTTTTTAATATTTTTTAATATATTTTTTTCACTGGTTTGTAAGTGTAAATTGTCACTGTTTTTTTTAAGTATTTTTTTCTCTTTAGTTGTGTTTTTTTTTCATTTTCTCCCCTCTCTCCCATGGCTTACAGGAAGTTCCCTCCCATCTGTTCCCTCCATATGTTTTGGATGGCGATTTCCATACTGGCTTAGAATGTGGGGATGGTAAAGGAAATTCAATCTCTTGGCCAAGTGGGGTTCAGATGCACAAAAAAAAAAAAAAAAAAACAAGAAGGAAAAAAGCAAGCTTGGTGTTTTTCATGCATCTGCCCAGTTTTTTTACACACTTACGAGGGAATGGTTTGGGTGGGAAGGGATCTTAAATCCCATCCAGTGCCATGGGCAGGGACAGCTCCCACTGTCCCAGGCTGCTCCATCCTGTCCTTGGACACCCCAGAGATCCAGGGACAGCCACAGCTCCTCTGGGAATCCCATCCCAGCCCCTCCCCACCCTCACAGGGGAGAATTCCCTCCCAATATACCCCCAAATCACTCCTCCTTCAGCTCCATAAAGCTCTGGATATCCAGGCGCTGTAAAAAACCCATTTCAGCTGCATTAATTGCAATAATCAGCAGGCTGTCATTTTTTTTAAATCCTTGTCGAGGGTAGGGCGTGCCGGGGAGGCGATGAGTGCAGGAGGAGCTGCAGCAGAGGAGCTGCATCCTGATTAATTCGGGCCGTGTTCTGCACCTGCTGCATCCCTCCAGCAGCAGCAGCAGCGTTTTTGTGTTTTTTTTTCTGCAGTGGAACAAGAAAAATCCCCACACCGCTCCTGCACAGCTCCAGTTTGCAGCTTTTCCTGCCACTTTTAAATGAGTTTTTCCACTTGGTGCTGGTGGGAATTTGCTGCTGCCATTCCCTCTCTAAATTCCCTCTCTAAATTCCCTCTCTAAATTCCCCCTCATCCCAGCTCGGCCTGGGCCTGTTTCTCTGCTCAGGTTTTGTTTTCTGCAGCCAAACTCCAGCGTGAACATTTCAAAGCCCCGGGCGGGGTAGGGTGGAAGAGGAGCGCAGAGGCAATGAGGTGACAGCCCGTTAATTATCCTAATTAACGCTGCTGAATCCTGCCAGGAAACCCTCGCGTTGGGTCCCGAGTATCAGCCAGAAATTTGGGGGTTTTGGTGAAATAAAGCTCAGCCTGGGGCCAGGTGCTGCTTCTGCAGGCAGGGTGGGGATTTCTGCTTTAAATTGGGGTAAATTCTCTCATTTTTGGGGTGAGGCGCCAGTGGAAGCATAAAAAGAGATAAAATCCTTCTGGACACCCCAAAGCAGGGAATGAGAAATGAGAATTGTCCACAGCCCACCAAGAAGCCTTTTTTGTTCTAAAACAAACAAAAAACCTACTAAATGCACTGACAGTGAAAGCAAATTGTGTTGAAACTGGAAATAAGTTTTTATTCTGCAGGAAGAATATTTGGGGTTGTTAAACACTGTTCTCCTGCTCTTGTTTGCTGAATGCCACCAGTTAATTTGGAACTCTGTGAAACACAAGTAGAAAACTGTCTCCAAAACGACTTTTAAAATTGATCTACATTACAGAAATACAAAAATAATCTGCATATTCTCTCACTTAAGCACATTTCTCCAAACCCACAGCCTCTCTCTGGCTGGGCAGGGTGTGATTATATCTTTAAATCTCTTTATTCTCCACCAGGATTTTTTTTTTTTCCCCCATCCAGAAACCCCACCCATCTCTCTGCAGTATCTGCAGCATGAATTAGAGAGTCCATGGGGACATCTAGGTCAGCATGAGCAGATCTGACATCAGCCTGCAGATGATGCCCACGACCAGCAGTGCTGCAGTTGTTTTTCTTTCCTCCCCCTCTTTGTACCAGGAAAGAAAAAAAAATAAATAAAATAAAACCCCTAGCCTGAGTGTGGAGTGGCAATTCTAAGAACTGGTGAGGAGCCTTTCCAGACAGCCCAAGGCCCTTCCCTGCAGCAGGAAACTGCCCTGGGTCCCCTGGGAAAGGTGGGAGAGCTGCAGAGGGATTTGGGGAATGCAGCATCCCCTGGGATTGGGGCAGGGAGATGGGAGCTGAGGATGAGGAGGGTGCAGAGAGGAAGGACAGAGCTGGTAACCCAGAGGTGGAGTAGGAGGGAGATGGGATCTGAGGATGAGGATGAGAGGAAGAACAGAGTTCATAACTCAGGGTGGAGGAGGGAGATGGGATCTGAGGATGAGGAGGGTGCAGAGAGGAAGGACAGAGCTGATAACTCAGGGGTGGAAGAGGAGAGAGATGGGATCTGAGGATGAGGATGCAGAGAGGAAGAACAAAGCTGATAACTCAGGGGTGGAAGAGGAGGGAGAAGGGATCTGAGGATGATGAGGATGATGAGAGGAAGAACAGTGTTCATAACTCAGGGATGGAGGCAGAGGGAGATGGGATCTGAGGATGAGGAGGGTGCAGAGAGGAAGAACAAGGCTGATAACCCAGGAGTGGAGGTGGAGAGAGATGGGAGCTGATGATGAGGATGCAGAGAGGAAGGACAAAGCTGATAACTCAGGGGTGGAGGAGGAGGGAGATGGGATCTGAGGATGAGGAGGGTGCAGAGAGGAAGAACAAGGCTGATAACCCTGGAGTGGAGGTGTAGAGAGATGGGAGCTGATGATGAGGATGCAGAGAGGAAGGACAAAGCTGATAACTCAGGGGTGGAAGAGGAGGGAGATGGGAGCTGAGGTTGATGAGGATGATGAGGATGATGAAAGAACAAAGCTGATAATTCAGGGCTGGAAGAGGAAGGAAATGGAAGCTGAGGAGGATGCAAAGAGGAAGAACAGAGTTCATATCTCAGGGTGGAGGCAGAGGGAGATGGGAGCTGAGGATGAGGAGGATGCAGAGAGGAAGAACAGAGCTGATAACTCGGGTGGAGGAGGAGAAAGGTGGGAGCTGAGGATGAGGATGATGAGGATGCAGAGAGGAAGAGCAAAGCTGATAACTCAGGGGTGGAAGAGGAGGGAGATGGGAGCTGAGGTTGATGAGGATGATGAGGATGATGAAAGAACAAAGCTGATAATTCAGGGGTGGAGGAGGAAGGGAATAGAAGCTGACTGAGGGTGATGAGGAGGAGGAGGATGCAGAGAGGAAGAACAGAGCTGATAACTCGGGTGGAGGAGGAGAAAGGTGGGAGCTGAGGATGAGGATGCAGAGGATGCAGAGAGGAAGAGCAAAGCTGATAACTCAGGGTGGAAGAGAAGGGAGATGGGAGCTGAGGATGATGAGGATGTGGAGAGGAAGGACAAAGCTGATAACTCAGGGGTGGAAGAGGAGGGAGGTGGGAGCAGAGGATGAGGAGGATGATGCAGAGAGGAAGAATAAAGAGGATAATCAGAATTTTTAGCAGCAGAACAGGGCCAGGCTCAGAGTTCTGCAGCTTTGCCACCTCCTGAGATTCTCCACCAGCTCCAGCACTGCTCTGGCTCCTTCCAGCCTGGAATTTGCCCTGAATCCCTAAATCTGCACCAATCCTGCTTCTGTCTCCTCTCTGCCAAGCAGGCCCCGCCCGGATTTTAATTTTCTTTTCCTCACGGATCTGTATATTAAGATATAGTCTGAATTCTCCAATTTCCTGTGCTTTCCCCACCTCGGGGGCTGTCTCCTGCCTCCTTGTGCTATTTTTACAGCACTCCAATTATTCTGGTCCCGATGGAATTCCGCCCGAAGGATCCTGGGGTAAAGCTGAACTCCAGCTCCCCAACTCCTGGCCCAATTATTCATTGGTGTAATTCCCAAGAATTAACCTTCATTTCCCACACTGTGCCTTGGGACAGCGTTCATCCCTCAGGATGTTGTCAAAGCAGAGGGGAAAGGTTTTGCACAGCTCTGAAGTGAGGCGGGAACCTCTCGGATTTCTGTGTTCCCTGTGGATGGGAATTAGGTCGGTACCTTCAGGATGGAACACCCAAAAATGGA
Organism: Thryothorus ludovicianus; assembly: GCA_013397245.1. NCBI lineage: Eukaryota > Metazoa > Chordata > Aves > Passeriformes > Certhiidae > Thryothorus > Thryothorus ludovicianus. Next base: position 13,192 of record VZTB01004941.1, read on the forward strand.
GTGAAGGAGAAATTTCTCCCTGGGAGGGTGGGGAGGGGCTGGGATGGAATTCCCAGAGAAGCTGTGGCTGCCCCTGGATCCCTGGAATGAGGTTTGGAGCACCCTGGGATAGCGGAATGTGTCCCTGCCCATGGCAGGGGAGGCAATGGATGGGATTTAAGGCCCCTTCCCACCTGAACCATTCCATGGTTCCCATTCTCTGATGAGCTCAAGTGACCCTAAATCGCACTCATGGGCCATCAACCTGCCCTAAATTTGGGTACAAATGGGTTTTATTTGATTTAAATTTGATTAATTCTGCAGCATCCAGTTTAGAGCTGCAATTAGAACAAAGTGCCTGATCTTACATGAAACTTTGAGCCTGGATGAGAACTCTTTTTGTTTGCTTCTCTTCTCTTCTCTTCTCTT
>VZTB01004942.1:0-199065 GCA_013397245.1 Thryothorus ludovicianus
ATCGCGGCTGGGTCTGGGCTCTCTGTCGCGCAGGTTCGCTTCTAAACCCCTGCTTGTCCACCTGCCCACCCGCCCCCCGTCACCGCATCGCAATGTGTTTGGGTTGTCTTTTTCCCTCCGTCGATTCTTCAATCAGCGTTTCTAAACACGGCACGCTTATAGGCTCCTTCATTAACCATTCATTACTTTGAACGTTCATTCTTAATTTGTGCTCGCCCTTGTGTTTATTTTGTGTATTATTCTTCATTCAAGGTCAAACCGTATAGAGTTTGGACTTTATTTATGTGAAGATATGATGGGGACTCTGTAATGCTGTTCCTTTCCTCCTCCTCCTCTCCCTCCCACTCCTGTGCCTGCCTGAGTGTTTCTGTAAGAAGGCTTTTAAAAGAATAGATGAGGGTCATAAAAAGTACTTGCTGACCACTGCCTCCAGTTCTTTTGTATAATTGAAATATATTGGTTTATTCCTTTAATGAAAACAGAAAATCGGCTTAAGGAGTTGATTGCCTGAGAATGTAATTTTTGGAAGAAGTTGTGCAGGGGATGTCTGATGTGTGTGCGGGCGAGTGGCATAATCTACCTGTTAGAACTGGGTACCACTGAAAGTACCTGAGAGAGGACGTGATGGCAGAGAGCTGCTGTTGTTTGTGCCTCGTGTCACACGGGTGCCTTGCACGGCTGCTCAACTTGGGTTGTGAAATCTTCAAACTTGAAGGAACTGACGGAAACTGCCTCGTTAGCTTCTGAAATGATCCCAGCGGGATTTAGGTAATGCCGTGTCCGAGATGGCGTTGAAGTGAGGTGCTGGAGTCCAGGGGTACATGCCGGGGAGGGCAGGTAAGGCAGTGTCGGGGTGTGCGGAGCAGCGTGGGCTCCGCTGGTCCGCGGGGCTGAGACCGGCTCAGAACCTTGTGTCTGTGCGGGGGCAGGCTCGAGGTGTTAAGTGCTGAATTCCCTAAGGGTGGAAGCAGGGGGATTCTGTTCCTGCCTGTACCTTACATAGTGCCGAGCTGGTTTTAGAGCATTGTGGAAGTTGCTGCTTTTGCTGCTGCGAGCACCGGCAAGGAGAGCGTGACCCTGCTGTAAGTTGTGACGGTGTTGCTGCTTGCTTTGGTGGGACTGGATAAAGTTTGCTTTGTTAATTATTACAAAAATTATCGAGACGCTGTTCTCAGCAGTCTTTTCTGCAGCACGAGGGAAGAGCAGGGGATTGTACACTCTGCCAGGGGAAGCTGTGTCTAGTCATCTTTGTACACGAAAACAAAGGATTTTTTTCAGATCACAGCATTGAAAAGCATTTTCTAAAGAACTAGAAGTAAACATCACTCATTAGTAAACTTTCTCTTCTGCTTTGCCTCAATGGTGTTTCAAAGATCCCATTTCAGTCTGGTAATGGAAGACCAAAAGAGCTGTTAAGCTCCATCTGTATGCATTAGGGTAGGTGGTTGATTTGTACCCTGGGGCCATATTATCTGCTATTTCATTACTTCTGGATCAGTAATGATATTCAGGAAAACTGTATTTGTAGTGACTGCTTTCTAGGGATGTGTGTTCACTAGAAAGCCTCCCCGATAAGATCGCACGCCGCGTGTTTGCTGACGTGCTGCGCTGGTGGAGGCACTCGGGCTGCTGCCTTCCGTGGCACAGAACTTCTGGGCTTGTGAGTGAGAAATGGGGATTCCCATGGGTATCCTTGCTCCTTAATATAATTCTTTTTTTTTTATCTAATCTGTTTTTGGTGTCTTATGTGCCCTCAGGTGAGCTGAGCTCTTGTGCCTGTTCACACACTTTCTCCTTTAGTGTTGGGGTACTTTCTGCTCACACACTTTCTCCTTTAGTGTTTGGGCACAGCAGCAAGTACCCCAGTGGCTGGGAGCAGAGGAGAGACGTGAGGAGCCTGAGCTGGGGCAGGAGAAACGTGCCAAATGCTGCAGGTACCCTGTGCCGAGCTCAGTGCTGAGGAATAGCACAAAGGTAGCTATGTGAGAGTGGGTTTGGGCAGTGGAGAGCCCAGGTGGTGGTTGTACTTTGGAAGCTTTTGCCTCCCAGTTTGGTAGGTGAGCAGAGGGGTTGTGGTGGAAGATGTGTTGAGATGTGTGGATGGTTTCATCCAGGTGTCCAAGGCAACTAAGCTTCTCTGGCTTTGCAGGCTTTAAGCAAAGAGTGGGATAACAAAATACCAAACAATAAACTACCCTGAATTTACGGTGCTTCACTGACACCACAAGCACCTGTGTCTGCTTTCCTGCCCTGCCGCTGGTGCCCCCATACCTTGACTGAAGTGGACCATGAAAGCTGAGCAACAGGGTTGCTGTTGCAGATTAAAGAGGTGATGGAAATGCCCCCAGGCTGTTGTTCAGGGAGGTAAGTTCTTTATTCTCCGTTAGAAGTCTGTGCTGTGCTTTAATGGGTTGTGCTCAGTGCTTCGGATGGGCTGGGTGGGGGAAAGCACAGACCTGTCTGTTTGAGTTGCCTGACACAGAGCTGGTTTTGGGAACTTCTCGAGGCATTTTTTAGGTGAGGGAAACTCTCCCGATGGACTACCTTCAGAGTGTGTTCAAAAACTGTCTGGTTGTCAGTTTTCAGGAACTTTATTGAATTTCGGGGGGCTTGTTCCAGTTCGGTGAGACAAAAGCCTTGTTTTCTGGAGGCAGAGCTGCTCTGTGGTTTGTTAAGGTAATAGAAAATGAAAATTTGTCTGGTTCTGGCAGCAGTTCACAGGCTCTGGTGCTACCGTATGTGGTTGAGAATTGGGAGTCCTGCTGGGGCTGCCTAGGGGTGAGAGCCTGTCTGTTTTTTCTCTAAACCTGAGAAGCTGTGGATGGGCTGTCATGCCTTGTTATAGCTGAGTTTTATGATACAGTGGCGTCAGACTTCATGGCCAAACTCTGCAGTTGTGATGTGGTTCTCTGTGTGTTCTGAGTCCTTCCACGCTGTTGAGTTTCTGCCCACACATCAGTTCTTTATCTGAACTTTGAAATGTTGATTTTTTTTTTCTTTTTTACCTGAGATTGCATTTCAGCTTTTCTGTTATTTGCCCCAGTGTCATAGAATGTCAAGTAAGTGTGAAGGTGTGGTGTGAAATGGGGTGTGATTGCCAGGTGAGACCAAGATGGAGCTGAGGGATGCTGAGCTCTGCTGGGCCCCTGCTGAAAGCTGGGCATCCCATCTCATCCAGAGCTGCTTCTAGGGTGGTGAAGTGAGTGCTGTGGGAGGGGAAACAGATGAAGAACCACAGGCAAAATAAGCACTGCTTCTTTGAGAAAAAAAAAAAAAATAAAGTCCAGGCGTTTGTGCCAGAGGATGAGAGCTGTGTGGGTCGTTTAGAAGCAGAAACTCTGCAGGGAAGGCAGGTTTCTTTGCTCACTCTCTGAGGCTGCAGAGACCCAGCCTCTGAGTCACTGGTGACCTGTCCTGCCTTACTTCTGTGCCTAAGCACATGTGCCCACTGTCTGCAGTCTGGTTTGGAACATGAGAGCAAAAAAGTACTGTGCTTTGGACTGGCAAGCTTATCAAGAACATGCTGGTAATGCTCTTTCTGCTTTGAAAGCTTCCTTATTGACTCATCTCCAGGCATTCTTTTGTACTCCTGCTGTACTTAGTTAAAACACTTGAGTATTAAGGACATGCTGCATCATTTTTGTTGGGAATGCTTTTAGTTGCGCTTCCTTTCTATTATGATTTTTATTTGTTAAGCTTTTGTTCTGATTGAAACAAAGTCTTCTATTTTTTCTTTTTTTTGAAAAGCATCTTGGTTTTTCTTTTCAGTCTCATCTCTAGCTGGTGCTCATATTTGTGTTGGAAACTAAGGTAACTACTTTAAAAGAGGGTTAGGGTTTTTTTCCCACATCACCTGCACTCACAACAGGCAGCTGTTTGGGGAAAGTGCATGGAGTGGGTAAGGAAAGAGGTCCAAGGGCCACCAAGAAAGCAAACAAAATGCTGTGTTAGTGATGCAGGGCCAGAATGGGTGTCCGTGCCTGTCCCAGGCAGGTGGGGAAGGAATCACACACAGGATGAGGTGCTGTCTGAGCCCTGTGGTGGCTCCAGTGTCCCTTGGCTGTGCAGACCCCCTGTTGATAAAAGCAGAATGTGCAAACCCATTTACAGTGCAATGAGGTATTTCATTGTGACCTGAAAAGGTAGAATGAAGCAGGAGAGAGGAAAAAAAGGGTTTTACAAGTGAAATGAGCTTTCAAAGGTACTTAAAAACTATGAGAAAGTGGAGAAATAGTCGCTCTCCTGACTCAGTTGCTTAAACAGAACTTGTTTGGGATCTTCTGGTGGTGAATAGTGGGTATTTTTGAAAGGTTGGAGGTAGGGTAACTTTAATGTGGCAAACTTTTGATCCCAGCCTTGTTTGGAGCATGGGGCATTTCCGGTTTCCTTATGTGTGTTGAGGTCGCCAGGAATGGACAGAAAGACACTGTGTGCTGTTTGGCTCTGTCATAGCCTTCCAAAAGAAAGATAAATGAAACAATCTCTCTACTCGTTAGGTGTAATTGTGGCTGTTTCTGATCCATCTCCCACAATAACTTGTAATTCAGGTTGGCATTGTTTCAGCACGTGGTGACAGCAGTGTGGAATCCTGTCTCCTGTGTGCTCAGCAGGGATTTGTGGGGAGCATAAATCCCCACAGCACATTGTGGGATGTATGTGTGTGTGCATATGTAAAGATGTAATTTTATGTACGTGTATAGCAGGATAGTGCTGCTGAGTCTTTAGATAGATGTTTTTATCTTTGCTTAAGTACATATTTTAACTGAATTGCTGGGTTTTCATTGCAAAATTGATGTCAGCAGATAGCAGAGAGTAGAGCAGAGAGCCTGAGGGCACTGCAGTGTGGGGGAAATGATTCCTGGGCATTAACATGTGCTTTCTGAGTCACTTCTGAGAACTGTAGGCTGCAAATATTTATGATTCTGTAATTAATTTCAGGTATCTGTACTAAACACAATATACACCTTTGGTAAAGGAGGAAGCAGCAGTCTCTGTGATTGCCGTTTTCTCCAGCAATGGTGCAGTTTATGGAGCATCAATTTTTAGTGTGTGGTATTTATTCAGGAAAGAAAACTTAGGTGGTGGGAGGCTTGACAGTCACGTCAAACTTTATTTTACAAAGTCATCCTAACAGAAACACACAATAGGATTTCTTCTGGTGTTTCTTTCTTTTTTTAATCTGTGTGTGTCTTGCTTTGCTATTTAAAAATTTATCTGTGTTCTGTCTTGTGAAATGTGAAACAGTCAGAAAAATCACCTGTCCTGTGTAGGAATATGTATTGAATTAAATTACTGTTAATAAAACAGAGAATACACCCACAGCACCAGCTGTAAGGGATGGAAGAGCAGCCTGAGGATGTGGCAGAGGAACGGTGAGCGCAATCCCACCATTAATGAATGGGATTAAAATTCGTGTTTATGAGCCAAGGAGGCTCTCCACTGGGATGGAGTCTGTCTGTGGCTGGCTGTTTGTCTCTAGTGGGTTGAAACAGAGCTCTCTTCCTGAGCTTTTGTGAAGCTCAGCACAGATGATTTGTGTTCTCCCAGAGAGTAATTTGTCAGGAGATGAACAGCAATATGCTCAGTGTTTGCTGCAATAGCAAAGACAAGTCCAGTTAAAGACTTACTTCTTGGGGTAAAGTAATTTTTAAACTTTCCATCATAAAGAAAGTCTCAAATATCTCTGCCTGGCCTAGATTTTTTTTTCCATCTCAAGTACTTTGGTGGCAAATTCAGGTGTGCAGGAAATGAAGCAGCCCAGAGCTTCCAGTTGGGGAGGACACAGGGTTGGTGCCTGGCGAGCACATTGCTCTGGAAGGTTGCTGTCTCAGAAATCAGATAATTTGGGAACTTGGAAAATTTGCCTAGACATTGTGATGTGTTTTTAAGTAAAACTTTGGTACAAAATGGAAATTGAAACAAAATAAGCAAAAGGTTAAATTTCCCTGAAACGAAGCTATAATTTTTCTGTATTAAAACTTGGCTGACTAAATGAAAGTTTTAGTGTTGATTTCTAACAGAGGCAAAACCAAAATAAGCATTCAGTTCTAGTTCAGTTCCTTTTTCTTTTGGAAAGGGAGGTGTGGGCTGTATGGCACTTCTCTTTTTCCTTTCTTTTAATTTTATTTTTCTTTTATTTACAGAGAAGTCAAGCCATGTCCAGCTCTCTGAGCTGGATTTCTGTCTTCCCATTGCTTCTTTGGGGCAGAGCTGGGAATGATTCTTCTTCAGTATTTGATGTAAATTAGGTTTTATGGCCAGGCTGGATGGGGCTCTGAGCAACCTGATCAAGTGAAAAGGTTCCCTGCCCACATCAGGGGTTTGGATTGAGACAATCTTAAGGTCCCTTCCAACTCAAACCGTTCCATATTTCTATGATTCTATTAAAATTTGGCATTGGGAGCAGGGAAAAGGGCTGTGTGAGTGACAACCAAGAGATGGCACCTTGGAATGGAGCTGTGATGTGATGGGAAGTTTTGGTGGGTGCCAGTGGAAACAGGAGAGGCAAGCAGGTGAGCTGGTGTTCAGGAATGGATTTGGACTGTAGATGTGTTCAAGAAAGCAAATGAAGCCTCTGATTGGCAGGGAGGGAAGAAAAGACATGAAAATGAGGCATGATGCAAGTTAGATTTTGCTTAACTGCAGCAAAAAAAGGATGTTTTGTGCCACTTTGACTGTGAAGGAAATAGGAGCCAGAAAGGAGAGGTAAACTTTAACGAGCAACAGGATGGAGACGGACATGATGGAGGCTTGTCAGGATTTTCTTTTTTCCCTTAAAATCTGTAAAACCCTACTCCCATCCTTCAAAAAGCCTCTATATATTTAGGAGCATCAATGGTAATATATCATGTCAAATTCGTTTGTTATATCTGCTTATATCATGTCTAAATTTGGCAGGAATTATAACACTAATTACATTTACTGTCAAGTTGATTGCCCCTTCCCTGTGCAGCTCTAGCTGAGCCTGTCTTGCTCTCTGTTTAAATAGGTATAACTTTTTTTCCCTGGCTATTTGGAAGAGTCTTGACTGTGGAATACCCTTTCTCTGGGTCTAGAGAAATATCAGCTTGTCAGTCTTCCAGATGAGCTGTAATGACTTTTCTTATCAGGGAAGGTTTAAAGCAGAAAGGTATTGATGGACTAGAATTATCAGATTTTTTTTTTCTTAAATTTAAGAGAGGGATTGGGATGGACAGGATATATATATATTTTATTTTGGGATATGTGTATGAGGTGTTTGCCACCTTGTAAAACACCACATGTGTTAATTACTCTTCGAAAAGAAAATGCAAGATGCTTTTGTGGGGCAATTCTGAACGTGACATGCTCACTTGGTTTTTCAGGGCATCAAATCAGCCTCTGTGTTTGACAATTTAAAATACAGATTAGATGAAGACTGTAAATAGCAGATACATAAAGAACATCCCAGAATGAAAATAATGACTATTTCTGAAAGAAGCAATGGGGCAGCTGAGTAAGAAGCTGTGGGGAAAAAATGTGAGGCAGAAAGGTTGAGTGGAGAGTGGCGTTAGCAGGAATAAAGAAAATAAAACTTGGCACTGTGGCTCCACTGAAAATAATCACAGCAATGGGCATCCTCTTGCAGAGGATGATGAGGGGGAATGCAGTATGGGAGGCAGAACTTCTATGAAAGCATTCTTAAAGTGTTCTGCCAAAATACCCCTTGAAGGCAGAACCTAAACTGCAGTAATTTGGAAGGGCAAAGTTTGGGAAGCATCTTCTCTGTAGAGGAGCACATTTGGAAGTGAAAAATTTGAAAATTACTTTTCCAAAATGGACTCCAATTTGAGGTTAGGATTAATGCCTGTCTGCCTTTAGGAAGATACAAATAGTTACTATTTTCTGCTAAGCTTGAAAAGAAAAATCCGAATAACACTACTGGGACTGAGAGTTAAAGGTCAGAAACTCTGAATAGCTGCATTAATTGCTCCCTTTAAAGGATATAAAGGATCAGAGTCTTTCAGGGCTTGCCTAAGGAGGAGAGCAATATTAATGTCAGTAAAGGATGATACAGCAAGACTCAAAAAGGGGAGAGGGGCCGGGGTTTTTTTGCTTGTTACTCCAAAATAAGATGAACATACAATTAACTTGGGTGTAACCTCTGAAGTGTTGCAGTGTTGCCTCAGTAAAAGGTTGTGTTTAATACTTTTTATTCCGTTGAGCAGGATCAAAGTGCAAGAAATATTATCAGCAGGTTTAGATGTTGCAGTGCACACAGGATTTTCTTGGTCCATCCAGTGCAGAGAACTTCTTTCCTTATTTTTTAAAACTTTTATTTCTTTGCTAGGATTGTTATTACAGCCTTTCAGCAAACGATGCCATGCTTGATTTTCCACGTTTGTAATCTTCAGATTTGAATCGTTGTCTTTGCAGGTTGTGGTCCATTCTCTTAGGTGATGTTTTGGTGTTACTGACTCTAATTAAAAAAGGTGGGATGCTTTAGAATAAATGAATTGTCTTATGCATACTCCTGCTGTTGCTGACCTCTTATCATTGGTTCAGGCTATGTTGGGAAAAGTGTAAATATTGAGGGAATCAGTGATACATGATAGAACTTGCTGTTGAAATGGATTATGTCTTTTTAATGTTAATTTTTAAGGAGCCTGTGTTTCCACAGCTGCCTGTAAGATTCTGTATAATGATAATGAAGCTATTTCTGCTTTCCTTCTCTCACTCATATATTCAGAAGATTACTTACATGCTTTTTCATGCAAGGAAGGGTTTTGGAAATCAGAATTTCTCAGTGTTAAAGAAACAAATAAAAAGCCTTGTTGTATCTGCAGTTAGATTTGCAAAGGAGTCCTTGTTGTAAAAGCACTTGGTGCTAAAAATGTTGAGTTTTCCTTACTCCTTTTCTTTGCAATCCTTGCTGCATCCTTTAGGAAAAAACCCTCTCTAGGGAATGAGGAGAGTTGAGGGGAAATTATCTTAATCTGCAAACAAGAATGCTTTTGAAATATTGACATTTGTTTAGCTTTTTAACCACAGGTGGCAGATTTCTTTTTGTTCTCTTGATTTCATATATGCTTCTTGATGATCTGTTGAGAAGGATTTAGATTTGGCTTTTTCAGTTGAAATCAGAAAAAGTACTTGCTTACTGACTATTTTTTGTTTAACTTCTAGGAGCTTGCCTTCACTGGGATAGATTTTAGATTTTGTAAGCAAATCCTGTTGGACTATGTAATGATGTGTTTGGATTAAGTTTCCTCCCTATCGCACATTCTGCAGGAAAATGTACTTTCTCTTAGTCTGGGAGATGGTTGTATAGGATAGATTTTGATTGCTTCTGAAACAGCAGAAGTCTCCTAGGCAATTCTATGAAATTCAGGTAGTTCAAAGGAAGGGAGGGGAAGGAGTTCACCTCCTCCCCTTACCCTGCCAGAGTGGCTCTCCTGAGGCTGGGCTCAGGTGAAATGTGTGTGAAGCTGATGGGTGTAGCTAAGAAACTTCTGATGCTCACCATCTGGGGTGGAGTGTGGTAAATAAATGTAAGGTTGTGTACAAGGGATGGTTGAAAAGGGAAACTTAATGATTCCAGCTCTTTCCATGCATTCTTGGAGTGCCTGAGTGTTCTTGATCTTTGTGTTTGTCTCTCTGGAGTTTCATGAGTTCTCTAAGGATGCTGTGAGCTTGCCTGTTGGATCAAACAGCAATGAAGAAGGGAAACTTAAGCCTAAACTCAACTTTAAATACTTGAAGTATTTAATTGTGGTAAGCATATTAAGAAAGTTCAGTTGATATTTGGCAGAGCCAAGACTTACATGTTTAGGATGGACAGTGAAGGCTCGTCAGGCAGATGTTCAAGATCTGGTGTTCTCCCTGTAGACTGAATTTTCACACTAACAATGTCTGCAGTTATGCATTGTTGAAAATACTTGCATTTTCTGTGGATTGAGATCCCTGAAAACAAATGGTTGCAGGTTGAAATATTGGCAGCCTGGCAGGGTATTTAAGCTTGCATTGTAGATTACTATTATATTTGTTTACTATCTGGGGATGCTGCTTGCAGAGCTAAAAGCCCTCTGAGCTGATCATTATCAAGCTTTTAAAAGGACTAGCATAGGAGGAGTGTCAAATTCTGTCTGACATCTGAATAAAGGTTTTTTTAAAGTGAATTTATCTAAAACTTAAAAATAAAATACAGTAACTAAAGTCTGACCTTTTAATTAAAAGTTCACTAGATTTTTTTTTTTTAGGAGTTAGTTTTAACAAGATGTTTTTGCAGTGTAATGCTCTTGGTGGCAGAGCTTTTTGTATTCTCCTCGACGGATAAATGATTAATGATCTCAACACTGCCTTCTGGATCACCTTGTAAGAGGTCTCCTTCATCAATCTGGCAAGGGGATTGTATGGCAGTTTGCACCCTAATTACAGTCCCCAGCTGGGGATGTGCTGCTTAACAGATTACTTGTAGCAGAAGTGGAGTCAGTGCAGATATGGATGGCCACGGAGTTGTTTGATGCCCAGGTTCTAAAATTAGATTTCCTTCTAGAAAAAAACATCCACTTCATATAAGCAGTGCAGCAGATAAAAGTGTTTAGCTGGAATTAACTCTGTAACTTAAAGGTTTAATAATAACAGCGCTTCTGTTTCCCTGTTTTCATTGTTTCCCTTCCCTTCTCTTGCGGTCTTATAGACCAGGCCAGTATTGCAAGCCTGAAATTTTATTACCAGTGGAAACATTAAGGTATTCCACAGGGCAAAACAAAAGTGATTCAAAAGGTGCTTTTACAGATAATAAGTTTTAGCATTGAGCAGTTTACCCAGAAGGCAACAGATTATTTCTAGTGGTCTGTCGTTATTGTTGGCCTTTTTTTCTGGCTCATTTGTGGTGTAATGCTGCTGCTCAATTAAGATGTATTTCGGTGAAAACCATGAATGACAACGTCCACCAAGCATATTGCTAAGCATATACATCCTTGCCTATTGCTCAGGCTGACAACTCGGAGTGTGCTGCTGAGAAACAGCTCATTTAAGGACTGAGGCACGGAGGAAAACTTGCACAGGATCCAGCCAAACACTAAAACAAAGTGCCCACTTGGTATTTGACAACGGGAGTATTTTTAGGCTTGGGGAGGGTGTAATTTCCAAGTGATTTTCCAGGTATGTGTCAATGTTTTAGTAGTCAATATTGCCAAAACTGATAAAATTATGAATATCTTGACAATCTGGGGAAAAAAATTTCTAAGGTGTTTTTTTAATGATAAGAATTTCTTTTCATGGTCTCAGGATCATCCTGGTACTGGTAACTTCCCACTGAGTGACATGTATTTGAAGGATAAAGGCAGTGGAAAGGGGTACCAGTAGATTGAAGCTGGAGGTAGAATATCTACTGTTTCTGCTTATATCCTGAGGAAAACTAGAATTGAAGGGATTAATATTTGTGTTTAGGGCAGTAGAAACCTTCAGAAGTGCAGTGGCCACTGTGAAGGGGTGTGTGTGTGTATTTGACTTCATCTAAGTTAAAAGAGTTAAAAAAGTCTTTACTACTCAGTGAAAATTGAGTTGGCTGTACTGGAGCTGTGTTTTAGTGCTGTGGAATGACAGCGAGTCTGGACAGTCTGTCTGAGAGCTCGACTCTTGGGGTGTGGGAAGGAGCTGATAAATGTGTGTGAAGCTGGAGTTTATCACTGCCTTATCCTAGGTTTGGAAGAAAATCTCGGCAGTTTTTAGTCCTAGAGATGGTCAGATAGTGATTGGTTATGGTGTATTTACACCTTCTAGATTTCCCTCTCCATGAGAAGTGGAGGAATTGACTGTAGAGTTGCTATATTGTCTGGAAATCACTTTTTGGTGCAAACACTTCCAAGAGATTGTTTGGAAGGCTCTGGTTTCTTTGACTCAGGTTTGCCCTTAGTCGAGACTCAGGGCTTTGTCTGTTCTTGCTCCTTTGGCTCCCACCAAAAGTGAACAGTCCTTCAGTGCTGCATCCTCTCAGCTGAAAACTAAAGGCTGGCTCTTCAGTTTCTTTTATTGTCTTGTTAAGAGGCAGATGCAGTGTTTCCTCCCTACCAGTCTTTTAGATGGGGGAGCAGCACGGTTTGGTGTTCTTGTGAGCTTCATCACTCTTCTGTTTGCAGAAGCAATTGGAAGCAAATGATCCAGGTCGTCGTTATTACTCATATTTTGTTGTTTTTTTTTTCCAGTTCTGCAGCTTCAGCTCCTTATTTGAGCTGCATTGGCACGTCATGAAGCACCACATTTTGGTCTGTAGTCATGCATATTAAAATTCAAATGCTGCACAACCTCTCCCTGGTCTTGGTTTTCCATGGTGGCGCTCTCGGGTTTTGTTCCAGGACAAATACATTGGAGGTACTCAAGAGGAAAACATTTTCTCCTAAATTATTATAGCAAATGGAAACCCTTTTTTACTCTGGCTGAAGACTTTGTCTTGGCTCTAAGCCTGAAAGGTTTAAACATTTGCAGTTCCCTTTATTGTTCAAACCTGTGCAGCATATTTTAAGTGAGTGAGCAGTCTGTCAAGTTACTAGAAATCATTACTTTGCCAGAGAGTTATCGAATGGATGTGAAAACAGGTGTTTGTCAGATTTTTACCTTCTGGGCTGAATATTTTTGATGTTTGGGAACTTTTATCTGCAGTCGGCCATTGTGCTTTGTAGAGGAGAAGGCTTAATTCAGATTATTTGAGCAATCAGGGAGCAGAGATGCGGTTCTGTGATTCATAATTGAAATTTAGCCTTTAGATTAACTTCATTAGTATGCTGTTGAACAAGGACAGGGTGTTAATAAATGAAAAAATCCTTCTGGGTTTAAGCACCAAGAGCCACAATAGGTCTTTGCAGTTCATTATGAATTTTTTATTTTTGCTGTGACAGCATTATTTTTGATGTGACCATGCTCTTTTTGTCTTTGTCTTTATTCCTCAAAATGGTACAGAGAGAAATAGAGAAGTTTTATCTGATGTGAGATTAAACCCAAAATTCTTCTAATAAAGCCACGTTTATAAGCCCCTCTGAGATCAAGAAAATTAACATTAAAAAATAGACTTCAGTTTCCTTTCCCAACTGATGATTTAGAGTAATGAGTGAAACCTGACTTGTGTTCTTCAAAGACCTGAAACTTTCTGAGGAAGTAGAGACTGCAGAATCTCCACTCATTTTCTTATAAATGTTTATAAAATGTTTATCCTATTGAGATGACAAATACTCATTTCTGATTACTTTGTAAGTTCTTGATCTTGAATTTAATTAAAGGACTTTTCCAGCCTAAATGGTTCTGTGCATATCTCACAGTAGTCCATGGGTCATCAGCATAGAAGGAAATTTTCAGACTTCTCCAAGTGGAATTTTCTTGCATAAAATGAATGCAAGTAGTTGATGTAGTTGATTTTTGAATGACTATGCTATAATGGAAGAAGTTATAATTGGTTTTATTTTTTGCATTTTTATGCAAATTTTTTATGCTTTGCATGGTTTTATGAAAGATTGTGATGGATTCTCATTCATGAGTCGTAGAGCAGTACTAAGAAAGTAGGTTCACAAAAAAGTCCCGGAAAAGAAGATATTAGGGATTTTTGGTTCCTTCCCATCTTCACAGTTGCTCTTGATCTCCCTAAAACCTGTAGCAGAATATTCTGAGTTGTCTGTACACACGCTTTTCAGCGGAGAGTCGTGCACTTGATGTAATCCTCTGTGCTTTGAGGTGCTGAGGCATCTGCTTCGGCACGGAAGGATTACGGATGTAGCTTTTTTTTTTTTTTTCCTTCATTCAGCCTTGAGGGAAACACAGATTGCTGAACAACAGAGCAGATTGGTGTCTAGTGCTTGAAAGGCTGGGAGCTGAGTTTGAACTCCTGCACGGAGTCTGTGAGGGCCTGCAGGGGATTGGGAAGCTTTGGGAATTAGTGCAGCTGAGAGTCTGGGGTAAGGGCAGTTTGGAAAAGAGAAGTGAAAAGAACAGAAAGTCTGCTATAATATTTGGGAAAAGCACAGATTCTGATCTGGCTTGCATGAATGGGCTATGATGCTTTTTTCTGTAGGGCTTAACGTGGGGAACACGTGCTTAAAAACACTGGAAAGCTGTGGCTGGGAAAACATAACTTGTGAGGCAGCTTAAGATATATGGAGTCTAATAACTTCCATTGTTTATCCCTGTGGAAGATGGGTCCTAACCAGCAGACATAGTTCACATCCCAAAATGTCTTAATTCTCACAAAAAGCCTTGACTTTGGATACACAGCTGGACTGCTGTGGGGGAAAATTGCACTATCAGTGGTTTCTAGCTTACTGCAACCACTCTGCAGGAGAAGTGAAATACTTTCCCTCCAGAAGGATTCAGGTCCAAAAATATAAATTAAAAATAATTTAAATGTCCTTCCTTTTTTTAAAAAAAATTTGCTATGCCTTTCAGCAGTGCCCAGAGTATAAAATACTGTGCTCAGTTTTAAGTGGGGAAGCCTAATCTGTGAGAGCTTCCATTTTTCTAAGAGAAAATGATGCAGAGGGAAAGAATAGAGAGAGAAAAGGGAGTAAATTAGAGAACTATGGACTTCACATAACATTTAGCTATAGTTCAATAGTACAAAGTTTGAGTGATGAACTACCTGCTTGAAGACAAAAAGATAAACTCAATCTCCCCATAATCATTAACATTACACTTGATAGATGCTGTGAGAGCAAGCAGTTTGTGAAGATAATTGAATAAGGGATTTTGATGGCTTTGATTTACTTAATAAAGTGGGGTTTCCAGTAGGAAAATAATGTCAGAGAAATGCATGAAATGTTTAAAGAGATGAGAAAAAAAGTGTTTGCTTTTCAGGGCACCACTGTTAATGTTTCATTTTGACAAGATGCTGTAAATAAATTCCCTGGAGATGCTCAAGAGTCAAATATGCTTTCCAATATTTTGTTTCCTGTAATTGAGAGCATTTCTGGTTAGCAACGTTTTTTTATTCATCTTGATCCTGAAGTTGGGAGAAATCCTCTAACCTTGGCAGCACCAGCAGGGGAGTATGTTTAGCCTTTGCACAAAGGCTAAAAACTCTGGAAAATTTGAGTCTGAGCAAGGGGCACCCACTGCCAGGTCTTGGCTGCCCTCACTCAATAGATTTGCCATGCTGAGGGAGAAATACATGGACTAGAGATCATGCTTAGTTCAAGTGGCAAAATGCAAACAGTCATTTGTCTACAAGATCTGAAATGTAAAATCCTTGATGGAGAAATGAGAGAAAATCTTCACTTCTTTCTTCATTTGCAAAGGTTGAACTGGGAAGGTTTTCAGTGGGATGTGTTGGAGCCTCTCTTGATGTGATGGGGGTCAAGTGTTCCTCTTGCATTCTTGATGCTTCCCCTGTTGTTAACTGGAGAATATTCATGAGTATGCTGGTGTTTATGGCCAGTCTGATGAAAGATGCAGACAAATTTAACCTTTTAACTATAATCGAGTTTATTTTTCTTACTCAGGGGTTAGCGTGACGAGTCAACTAAAATAGATGATGCTTTTTCTTTTTATTTATGCAGGTGAGAAGGCTCGAGGAAATGGCCTTAAGCCGAGATAGGGAAAACTCAGATTAGGTGTAAGAACAGTTTTTCACTATTAGGGTAGTCAGCATTGGAAGAGGCTGCCCAGGGAGGTGGTGGAGTCACCATCCATGGAGGTGTTCAAGTGGAGCTGGATGATGAGGTTTAGTGGTTTAGGGGTACAGTGACACTGCTGGGCTGATGGTTGGACTGGGTAATCATAAAGGGCTCTTCCAACCCTGGCAATTCTGGATCCTTTGCAGATCCAAGAGTGTAATTTCCTGTATTTAAGTGATTACTTAATTACTCCTCGCCTCAAAGAAGGATAAAATCCTTCTCCTGCGTCTCTTCGGTGACTCTACTGTCTCTATAATAAGGAGTCTCCTCTACTGAAGCTTGTACATTGCAGTGTAGAAACTGTGATTCCAGATAAAATACTTAAAATCCTCATTGCTAATTACTGGTCCTTGATTGAGGCTGTGTCACAATGACAGGTGCCTGATGTGGTGTACAGACCCAGTCCATGAAACCACTAAGAAGCTGTAACACATGATGTCTTTATTCTATCAAAAATTATGGTAATAAAGTTTAGTTTCTGTAAGACAAATGGGTATGAAATATAACCACAAGTGGAGTCCTTTCAGTGAGCTGACAGCTTTTCTGCTCTGTCCTCATTCTCTGTGCCACTTTTTCCATCCATCACCTCTTTTTGTGGACACATCCAAAAGATGAAATGCAAAATGGGAAAGTGTTGAAACCCACTGAAGTCAGTATGAGGTTTCTTGTTGATACAAATGGGAATGCAAAAGCTAGAGGTCCTGTCCTTAGCTTTAAATAAATTTCCTCCTGTATAGAAGCAATGTCTGGAAATAGACTATCAACATGCCTTGAAAGAATTTAGGCAAAAATGAAAAAGCAAGAGTAGAGTCTGCTTCCAGCTTGTAGTATTATTATTTTGGTATTCCAGATTTTCATATCATCCTTTTCTTAAGCAACTCACAGAGTCACAGCCTGAGTTTTTAAAACATCTGCTCGTTTGTGGAAGGTATCCTGGTAGGCTATTTCTATTGAAACAGAGCTTAATCTCTGGCTTCGCTGATCCTCTCTTTTAGTCAGAGCTGTCACTTACTTCAGATCAGTTCAGGCACACTATAAATCAGGACCTTCTCACTAGTCAATCAATGATTGATTTAGTTTTGCAGCACTCAAAGGCAGTTGTTTCTGGTTTAAAACTGAGTTAATGTGGCCTAACATTAATGTAGGGTTGGGCACATGGCTGGGAGCTTGTGGGTTCTGGAGCCAAGACTGCTTTGTTACTGATTTGCAGTGTGGGCATAGGCAAATGATTTTATGATTTAATGTAGAGGTACTTGCTGTGCTTCAGTCTTTGTCTTCCCCCCACCTCTGTGTTAACTTGAGCTCTTTAAGGCCCTGGAGTTGGAGTGTTCAGTGTTACGTGGCCTTCCTGGTACCAGGAATTACTTTGAGATGGAAAACCATTCACCCCGGTGTGTGCCTCAGATGGAGACTTTTGTGCTAATGGAGCTCTTAAAAAACAAAAAGCCATGTTTGCAAAGGCCTTTATCACTTCTGCAGAATAAGTGAAAGTAAGACTAAATGGAAATTTTTTTTCTTTTGAAGGAATGCAAAGCCTTCATCCCTTTCTATGCCCTGTCTATACCACAGCCTAAATACTGGAAACTCTCAAATCCTTTGCATAGTGGGTAATGAGTGCATCATGATGGGACTGAACTCTATGATAATATTAAAAGTACTTGAGAGGGGCCAGATTTTTTAACAAGCAGTTTTGATTTTTGTGCCTCATACTTGATAAAGAGTTAGCTCTTCACAGGAAGATCTAGAAGTGAGAGTGTGTGTGCATACTTGTGGCCCTCTGGGTTTCAAAGTTATCTCATGTGTATGTTCTGTAACCTTTCCATGATCTCAGAAAATGGGAAAGCACTGCTGGTGTGAAGATGCTAAATGTTTCAGCTTAGTAAAAAGAGAAAAATCCCTTGAAAAACATCCACCTTTTAAAATGCAACGAAGTTCAGACTTCTATAATTGTTTCAAAATGTAATGTGCTTTATAAGTAATAACAAATTAAATCTGTTTTCCTGAGGCAGATGCAACTACAAGGATAACTGATAGCAAATGAAAAGAAAGTAGGAGAATACTTTCATCCTGCTATTTCTCCTCTTGCAGTCTGTGGGTCTTTTGCTGTGGTATTCTCCTGCTTTGAAATTGCCCCAGTTAGGTTGGTCTGAAGTTATTGTTGCTGTGAGAGGAATGTTTTTTGCATTACAAAGATGTTTCATTTGACTAGCCTTGAAGATGGGTATTTTTTCAGTAGTAGTTCCATTTCCAAAAATACAGCCGGTATCTCAGTGAGGGCAAGTAAGGAAGTCTAAGAAACACATTTTCTGACAGTGCCTGGTGTTTTTTTTGTTTTTCAGGATGACTCTAAAATTCTGTTCTCTTGAAATAACGATGAGGAAGTACTTCTGGTTAGGAGGAAAAAAAAAAAGTGCACTATTCTGTGTGATGTGTGGAATACACTTGGAACAGTTCCAGAGCAGTGAGGGATGCTGTGGTAGAGGATGGGATCCTGCAAGGCAGCCTGCCCTCGGTGTTCAACAGAGCGTCTCTAACTTATTTAGCTCTTTTATGTCTCAATATTGGGTGCTTGCCGGGGACTGATGGCTGCTGTTGTGTGCTGGGTTTGCTGCCGGTGTCACGAGCCACTGGATTGATGGATCTGTGCTCCCTGGAGGAGCTCTGCTCCCTGTGCCAAGCTGGCGTGGCACACGCAGCCCCATCCTCAGCTCTCCTGCAAGAGCACGAGCAGAGGCTCTGGGAAGGCTGCATTAGTCCAAAAGGGTTCTTTCTGTGCCTCTTTAGCTTCTTTAAATATATGCCTGTATTTATGCCAGAATTTCTGAGTAATTATTCTGTTAAAACATGAATATTCGAAGTTACTGAAACAAATGAGGTGTGATAACATTAAATACAACTGTATTTGCATAATCTGTTTAATAGATACGAATTGTTACTGTGTTTAGTTTAATTTGTCATCATTTGCCCTGCTTTACTATTGTTTTGGATGCAAAAAAAATAATGTCTAAATACTTACTCTTCTGCAGAGGCTTAATAGCATCCATAAAGGAGTTGGTTGCCTTACTCAGGAACTTGTCTGCTCGTGTTTCCACCTCACCTTCTCCCTCCTGGTTCCTTCTTGCTACTTTAGACTTTGTCCATGATAATTCTCAAGTGGCAGCAGCTGTAGAGATGAGAATGAACTGAAGGCCAGCCCTTGTAAAGCAGGGAGTTAATAATATATTTATAAGGATACTATATATAGATACTTTGGTATCAATATATACTATTCAATAATGTATAAGGTATTTACAGGAAAGAAACTTCAGCTCTGCAGAAGCAATTGCACGGACAAGTGCGTGGCAAGAAACATCACACGCTGTGTTGTGGGTAATAGGTAATATTAGATTGTTTAAAAACAAGTGGAAAATTGCTCTAAAAGTCCAGAATGGGCTAAATGCCGTTGCAGATCTTGAAGCAGGTTATAAAATTGTTCAGAGAAATCTTTTGAGGTAGTAAACAGAATTTAAAATCCCCACATGACTTTGAATTTGAGAACTGGAGCATCTTCTGTGAGAGATTTGTCAGTGCGGGAGAGCAGTGTTTTAGTGAGCTGCCCCTGGAATAGATCCCGTGGGGAGCTCAGGATTATTGCAAACCTCTCCTCCAAGTGTTGGGAATACTTGTTCGGCCTTGCCTTCCTTAATAGAAGAAGTAAATGGTTGTGTGATAGGACTTTGGAGATTAAATAATGGTTTTTGATTATATGGGAGAAAACGAGAGCTACTCAGCAGTGTGGAAGATTGGTCTTCAACTCCAGTAAGGCAGGTGGCAGAAATCCCTGTGTAAATGTTAACACTTAATAAAATCAAAGCTTTTCTTTCTGTAATTTCACCGTGTTAACAGGATAAAGGGGAAGAAAAGGTGAATAATTTATAGTATAAACAATATGTTGGCTTATAAGGCAATTTCTGTCCAAAGGCATTGAGGCATGAGTATGTTTTCTACTTCATACATGTAATCAAAATCAAATTAAAACAAAAACACAAACAAGCAAACAGACCCCCCCCAATTCCCCCTAACAAATCTCAAACCAAAAAAATCCCCTGAATATAAACAACCCATAGGTCTGATAGATGTCTGCTTTGACCTGGGCAATCTTGTCCCGTGTCCCATCACCTCATATTTAAGCTGTTTGTTTTTACAGACTTTTTTTTGAGATTTTTGGTTTTTTGGAATAATAGAATAAGTAGTAGGATGAAAAGAAAAACACGGATAGCAGAGCCAAGAGGAGCAGTTGAGCTAAGGGAGGTGGGGGTCACTACCAGCAGAGATGTCTTAGGTGGGCTCTGTGCTGGGGGCAGTGCTGGAGATGGATTTAAGGGCACATCCCTCTCCTGGAGCTTTGGGGAGAAACTGCTCCTGCCCTGGTTTCTCCTGCCTACACAGTGCTGCTGCCAAACCTGCTTTTTTTTGGCTTCCCAAAGGGATTTGTCCTGAGGAGAAGCCACCTCAAAGAACTGCTGTCAAGGACCTAGTGCTACCTTTCTGAATCAATTCCCTCATTATTCTGTCTCAGCTCCATCCTGGTAACCTCCGACAGGGATCCTTCCCTCAGAACAGGCTGACATTGAGTGAGGATAATCCACAGCTCAGCCATGATGGGGGTAATGGATGCACTAATGTTATTTGACATGTATTTCATGTTAGAATTAATGTCGTCTTTGATGTTGTGAAGGTTGAGTTGAGAGAAGATAATTGATTCTTGGGCTGGAAAGATATCTTCAAAGTTCCTGGCAGTTCCTGGTGGTTTACAGGTGTGTCCTGGCTGTCATTCCACTCGCAGACTCTCCTGGCAGCCTGGTGGGTGGAAGTACCACAAGTGGGCATGTCACATGAGCACAGGGAAACAACAAAAACTGAGTGGTTTGAGACCTTTTTTTGCCTTTATGTTAAAATCCCCAGGGTTTCTTAGAGTTGCAAAGTGCCTGTATCATCTTTTTCATTTAAAAAAATGTAAATTAAAATATGTGTGGGAAAAAGGGATAACTGATTTGCAACAAGTACTAGATAATTTACTAATTACTTGTGTTTTCCAGTGCGTAGGATTATCATTTTAGAATTTAAAAAAAAAAAAAAATTTGCCTCCAGAAGCTCTTTAGAATTTGATTTTATAGAAGATAGTGTAGTTTCAGATAGTTGTCCTTGGAAATATATTTCAGGGTGGTGAAGCAGCCCTCAAATGACTTCTTCATCCTCTGATTCTGGGTGGAAATACCTTGGATTGCTGACTGCTTGTGTTAGTTGCATAATAAACATTATTGAAAGTTTTTTATCCAATAGTAAAAGAACTCTGACACTGACAGGTTCAATCTGTGTTGTTAAAGCTTTGTGTGGTGGAAGCTTCATTTTTAATGTGGAATTGCCTCCTGTCGTTACAGCACTGGTCACTGTCATCAGAATAAGTAGGAATCTCCAAATAATACTAGCCACAACATATTAAAAAGTTTATATATGCTGTGGTTATTAAATAAGTATTTAAAGTCTTGTAAATGATAACCTTTCACTATAAATGTGCTATGATAGATGCAGTTATTTATTAAGTATTTGAAGTGTTTTCAATTATACCTTTCACTATAAACATGCTATGAGAGAATAAATGACATCTTTAATGTTTTGTTTCAAAATTCTTCTATATTTTCCTGAATATACAAGAGTATTTTCCTTGTTACTTGATTGAGACCAGCAAAAATATCATTTTAATTCATTTGTGGATAAAATAGTAAGACTGAAATGTGCAGCACTCTGTCAAGGTGTTAATTCAGTGTAATATTGTTATCAACAGACTTCTAATAACTTTAAATACATCTTTGTCATATTAAATGTTCATGTGTCGGTAGAATGGGAAAGGTTGTTTTCAAATTCGAGGAAAGTGCAAAAGAGTGCTATTTGTCCCTAATTAAATATTGAGGACTTTTGTATTAAATATTTAATTGGCCAGCTGTACAGTGGAGTGGTGGAGAAATGATAAAACCCTGCATTTGCACTTAAAGACTGTTTTTAGCCAGTCAAGTGACCTGTTGCTAAATGAATTGGAAGGAAGGAGGAGACTTAAATAAAATTACTTTTAGCGTGTTTCTCACTACTGCTGATCCAGGAAGAGGGCCCTTGATAATCCCGTGGCTACACCAGGCTCTTCTGAGCCATTTTCTATATAAGTGCACCTAGGACCTGTTTTTGATTTCTATTTTCTGAAGGAGTCCTGGAGTTTGGAAGGTCTGTAAGGCAGAGGAGAGCAGGAAATGCTCTTTCTGTGTGATAAATCTGTATGAAAATTGGTCTTAAACCCATGCAAATTGAAATGGTTCAGGTTGATAGAATCTTTGTCAGTTTTACAGACAACTTTGAAGCAGACGGTTACCAGAAGTGTTCTTTCACAGTGTGTAAGTCTGTGTCTGTTGAGGAGAAAGTGTAAAAGGGCTGTATCAGACAAAGTACTCAGGTCTGTTTTGAACACTCCATAGATTCACTTCAGAGCAGGTAACTGCACTGTGAAAGATGCCAAGGCAGAGCTTTAGACGTGGAAATGTTGGACTACACCCATGAAATTGTTGTGAGTCCATAAGGCCTCAGAAAATCAAAATGTACCTGTGGTGTGAGGCTGTGTCATGTTATCAATTGGCCCAATGCCCTGCTTGAGTTCTGTGTCTCAGTAATCATGGAAGGTTTTGGGAAGGGACCTTAAAGACCTCCTGGGTCCAATCCCCTTCTTGTGGGCAGGGACAAAAACTTTATAATAAACCTTAGCAGTTGTTCCAAGAAGCTTTTTAGGAATGTGTGTGTTGGGAACTCCGTGTGTCATTCCAGGCATCATGAGAGGTGACATGATGGTTCTGCCCGATTTGCTTCTCCTCCCTCTTCCATCCTCTCTCCCACCCCTCCATAAGTAACTGATGAGGTGAAGGAAAGATCAGCTCCACATCTCAAGATGAATGATGCGACAACAGCTGACCTGGGCAGACATTTGTCAAAAATTATTTTAGCCCGGAAACTGAAGGTTTAAACAATAATGAGAGATGTCCTGGAATGGCATCTCAGTCTGAAAAATTTTGTATCTGAAATCTCTCTCTCTGCTGCTGTACCCAAGGGCATTTCACTCTTTGGCATATAACTTTGAGTATTTGGATTTTTGGGAGGTTTGGTTATGTTGTTTACAGTGTGTTAGATTTAGGTCACAGCAGATGTGTGCTGGTGTCTCTGGGCTCGGGTTAATTGGATTATGAGGCTTAAGGAATGGAAACCATGTTCATCTTGAGCAATGAAAGATGAGACTTTTGGCTTTCTTCTGTTGCACGTGGGGTCCTGCACGTGCCTGGGTCACAGACAGTGATGCCCTTGATCTGTTCTGTATTTGTTTCACTCTGCTGCCCTGGCTACTGTGTTTTGGTTTGTTGCTGGGTGTTTGAAGTTGCTGGTAGTGTTTGAGGAGATGTGCAGAGATGTTTTATGGTTTAACTGTGGTTTAATCTTCCACCACACCTCTCTGTGGCTGTGGGACTGAGCTCAGTGGTGCAGGCAGTTCTTCCTTTGTTATGTTCCTTGAATGTATTAGCTAGTTTTTTTCCAAAAGTAGAGCTGTTGTTAATTACTATTTTAATAAATGTTGTGGTTGAATTAATGAAACCTAAAAAGAATTCCAGATTTCATTGGGATGTTATAAGGCTACAACTTTAATAAGTGTGAATTATTGTAAAAAGTAGCAAGACTTACTAAAAATGAGCATAATGCTGTGCAAGTGTGCTAGCGTGCTGTAAATTGTGCCAATGTGTCGCATCCTGACATTTATTAGTTTTATTATTCTGTTTGTTGGTTATTTCTGAGCAAGGAGTATTAATGGGAACTACATAAAAAATGCTTTTTGTTAAAGACCAGTGACTTTGAGGGCACTTCATATGCAGGATTTGCACTTTTTTTTCCCACCAGGCATCACATACTCCCACTGAATATTATCAGTGTGTGTGTGATAATTGTTTTTATCTTTTAAATTCTCTAAATTTTGTCACATACAGTGAACAAGGCTGTATGGGGTGCATAGCACAGACCCAGGGATATTGACTGAAGTCTGTCGTGTGCCAGAGAGAAGAATTCAGCAAACTGAAACTTGTGCTCATTCCTTGTATGGGAAACCAAAGTCCACTGAGAGGGAAAGTCTACTCAAGATTCATATTTATTTTCATAATAAGAGATCTTTCTCTTTGTGAGGATTGTTTGTATTGCAAAGTGAGTTTCAGTTCTTCCTCTGACTTTACAACAGATGAGTCTTTCCTCCCAGTTTCTGAATTGCATATGTGCACCCATAGGGACAGATTCCATCTTTTGAATGTCTAAAACTTTTTCCAGCATCCTTATGCAAAATACTTTCTCATCTGAAAACTCTAATTGCAACTGAGACAGCTTAATGAAATATTCTGGGCTTGATTGAAGTTCTTCAATATTTTTTTCATGTTCCCAGTGGAATTTCTCTTAATTCACCAGAGAGTCTGTAGCTAGTAGGATGGGGGTGGAGATATGGATTTACTTAGGATTAGGGATGCCTGCATTCAAATCAACTCTTCTTGGCTTCATTCAGATCTAGGACTTGGATTAATATTTGGGGAATCAGTTGAGTATTTTGAATAAGAAGCTATGGTGAGGTGCATCTCTCTCATGTTTTTGATGTAAAATATATGTGAGAAGGATAACCTTCATAATCCACCAGAACATGAAAAAATCACAGGATGAAATAAACCACTCCAGTTCAGTTTTAATGACAGTCACAGATGAACCTTGCAGCTCCTGAGTGCATAAGACAAGACTTATAACTGGGAAAGCGTTTTTAATTTGGCTTGAAATGTGGTCCATCAGGAAGCCTTGTAGGGAACTTTAACTGTATTATGCAATGGAAGGAAGCTGTTACTTATCTAATTGCCTGGATTTTCATTAATAATGTAAAATTCCCTGCTTTTTTATTCCTCCAGGTGATTAACTGAAGATTTTTCTCAGCAATCTCCCCTCTGTTTTGAGAGAGGAGCAATGAATAGTCCGATAGATCTTTATCTTTGCTTTAGGAAAAAGGAGCTGATGTGATTAACCTTTAGCAAAGATACCATGACTGTTAACATCTCATATGGTAGCTGTGCTGAGCCAGTGCTGAGCTGCTGGGAAGAAGGTTAATGACTGATCCTCGGGCTCTAAAAGACTTTGGAGCTCTTTCCAGAACCCAACGGGGCTCCAGGAGAGCTGGAGAGGGACTTTGGACAAGGGCATGCAGTGGCAGCACGGGGGAATGGCTTCAAACTGGCAGAGGACAGGGTGAGATGGAAAGAAATCCTTTCCTGTGAGGGTGGTGAGGCCCAGGCACAGCTTTCCCAGAGAAGCTGTGGATGTCCTGGAATTGTTCAAGGCCAGGCTGGTGGCACTTGGAAGCATTATGATGCTTTTTTTTTTTCAAATGTTTATGATGTTTTTTCTCAAATGACTGGTGTCCCAGGTGATGGCAGGGGATCAGAAAGATCCCTTGTTAAAGAGCAAGAGGGTCTTTAAGGTCCCTTTGAACCCAAACCATTTTGTGATTCTAAGTTGATCTCCCATGATTTAAACACTGTCCGATTTGGAGACTGTTGGATTTTCACTGCTTTTAACTTTTGGTCTAAAACAACAGCAAAACTTTGGTGGCAGAACCTGCACTGAAATTATTAAATTTAGATAAACGGGCCACTCATAGCAACAGATGTGTAATTTTAGCAAGATACTGGGGTAATATCAGCAGCTATAACAGCAAAGCTTGAGTATTTCCTGTGTTTACTGAAAGCTGGAGGTGCTCTGGGATGGTGGAGGTGGCCTCATTACCTTAAGTGTGTTGGCTCCTACTTAAATTTTACCTGAAAAGGTGTCCCTGGGTTGTGCACTGCTGTGGTGGGTCTTTAGGAGAGCAGCAGTTCGTTGGCTGGATTGCTAATGGCCATGGTGGGCTCTTCCTTCATGAATTAGCTTTCTCTCTCTGGGTGAGTGCCATTACCTTAACAAAGCATGAAAACTGCTAATTGCTGGAACTAACAGCTTACCTTTGTGTGTAGCCGCCAAAGAAGTGTTGTATATAAACCACATGTGGGATGTTGTGGCTTTAATTGGCTTTTATTGGTTTATCTTAATGATAGTCCATGCTTAACATAATCACAGGAGTCCTTTTGCCTGAGTAAAGGCTGGGATCCATGAGCAGAATATCTGGATAAAGGCACTGACTGTTGCTTCCATTCAAAGCATTGCTGCACTCCAGCTGTCACATAAAAGACAAAATTCTCAAATGTAATATTTCTTAGAATTTATTTTTGTAGAGTTGTTTCTATGGCAGTTGTTATTTTCTGTGCAAATGGCATGGTGAAAGTCAAATGGGTGAATGTTTCCTGAGGCTGAAGAAGCTTAGCAGAGCAACTGTTGCTGACTTTAGAACAAAGCAATCAACATCCATAACTAATGCCTCAACTTTTTAATGTGATTTTTAATATTTAAGTAGGAAAAAATTATGTGAGATTGTAGAATCAATGCAACTGATAGATTTTAAGAAGTAATATTTTATTGAAAGTACTGCTTTTTCCAGGTTTCAATCCATAATCATTCAGTGTATTTTTTTTCCATAACCACATGTTCATTATTTTGTTCAGCCAGCCTTGAACTAAAGGGTTGATGGATTAAATCTAATTCTAAGCTATTGCTTTATTTTTCTAGATACAATATTAAATCCAGGGATACGTTTTAAGTGCAGAAAGTTGTGATTGCCGTGGTTGTCACAATCAAAGTAGCATGTGCATTCCAAAGTGAGCTGCAACTTTAAAACAACTTTATAATTGCGGTGATTTTGCTGTTCAGCTGTAAAGGAAAACTTGACAGCAGTCTGTGGAAGTTAAAAAAAAAATAAACTGAAGCTTATATTTAAGCACTGGCAATCCTAAACCAATTCTCAGAGGAGAACACGAAGATGCTCTGAGTTCTTGGGCACCTCTGCTATGGAGACAGGCTGAACAGTCCCAGCTCTTCCAGCCTGGAGAAGAAAAGGCTCCAGGGAGACCTTAAAGCACCTTCCAGTGCCTGAAGGGACTCCAAGAGAGCTGGAGAGGGACTTGGGACAGGGGCTTGGAGAGACAGGACCAGGGTCGCTGGAAGACACTGCCCAGAGAAGCTGTGGCTGCCCCATCCCTGGAAATGTTCAAGACCAGGTTGGATGAGGTTTGGAGCAACCTGGTCTAGAGGAAGGTGTCCCTGGCCATGGCAGGGGTTTGGGACAAGGTGAGCTTTAAGGTCCCTTCCAACCCAAACCCTTCTACGAGTCTGGGATTGGATTTCTTGGAAGAAGGTCACCTGTTGTCTTGTCATTGGCTCTGGAACACTTCCAGCCTGACTGTCAGCTGGATAACCTTCCTTTCCAAGCAGGGTGGTGGCAGCTGCTGCTGTCCTGCTGCAGAGCTGTAACTGTGTTTTTGTAAAACAAAATGTAAGTAAGATGCTGTCTGTGTTTTTTCTCAAATGACTTTAATACTCTGGGAAGCTCAGTAGAGAATTAGGTGTTTATGCATGGATGAGGAGAAGTTTAATGAAGAGGAAAACTACAGTCTTTACTCATTTTAGCCTTTCTACTGTTTTTCAAATAAATCCACAGAGAAGTCGCAATATTAACAGTGTGCACCTATTCTTATTGTACCTCTCAGCACTTTAGCATAGAAATTAAAGACAAATAAACCCCTCCAAACCAAACCCAGAGCCAAGCTTTGAAAAATGATAATGGGAAAAAACCTCAGAGCGCTGTGTGTTTCAGGCTTTACAGAGCAAACTTTTTAAAAAATGAGGGACTCCAGGGCTATAGTGTTGTAAAGTGAACTTCTGTTTTAATTTTAATTGCCCAGGTGCTGAGAAATGAGAAAAAAAATTGAAAGCAGGGGTTTTGCCTGAGCGCAGTCTTAAAAATAAATAAATATAATAATACAGAAATACACACAGGTATGCACCAAGTGTTAGTTGCTGAGGGCAAGACTTAAAACACTCTTTGGCTTTATCCTGTTCATCTCCCTGCACACATTTTGCTTCCCTGACCGCATGTGAGAAGGGGCAGCGTGAAGGAACTTATTCCGTAGCATTTATATTCATAATTTATGCCTGCAGCCTTGAAATAATCTCATTTGTCTTCCACTGTTACCGGAACAGTTTTGCTAGCAATGAAGAATGCTGGGAGCAATGAGGGATTCTGTTGTTTCAGCTTTTCATTTGTCTTCTGTAAAGAGTGGTTTTGAATAAAAAGATGAATCGGGCAGCGTTGTGTAATGCAATTGCCGGGACGTACCCAACCTGATTTTGAGGAGGCTCGCAGGACTCCAGCTTGTCTGTTCAATAGATAACCAGGTTTATTGGGCAGATAATGCATTTCTCTGGGGCACAGGAGGACAGCATGTCAGGCACCTTCTCCTGCCTTTCCAGGAGATGGGCAGTGCTGCTGGCAGCAGGGCGGGAGGAGCTGCAGCTTTGCCGGGGAGGCGCAGCAGGGATGAAGGGAGGTTTTGGATCCCTGCGTGTCCCCTGCAGCAGCGTTTATCTGCCCCAAGCAAAATGCAGAGAGAAGGCAGGGCTCTGATCCCACTTGCAGCTGGGAATCACTCCTAAAGCAAGCTGAGATCAGGCAAGAGCTGATTTCTTTAATGAACCCTGAGCAGGACGAAGCCCTGCCCTGTGCCCCGAGCAGTGGCTGTGTCAGAGGTGTCCTGGGGGACAGCACTGGTTCACCTGCACTCAGTCACAGAAACAGCTACACAAACTTTAACCTAAGCCAACTGAACCATTAGCAGCCTGTCAGCAGCAGTATGGCACTCAGTGTGGATTAATTTTTCCCTCTTGTCAGTAGTTCTGTGATTGTAGAGCAGCAGTGCCCTGTACCTGCAGTTTTTGTAGGTTAAACCAGCAGGTTACAGACTGCATTGCAAAGTGGTGAATTGAGTCTGTACAGAAAAAACGATTTAAAACTTTGCTTGAGAGGAATTTATAGAGCATTTTGGCTACTACAAACTCAGGAAACCAAAATGTTTGTTAGGCATTTTGTGTAGCTTCTTACCTTGTTTACTCTGGAGTAGATCTGAGTGAGTGCTGGTGATTTAGGGTTTATTTGGTGTAAATTAGATTAAAAGTCACCCTTGGGGCCTAATTAAGCCATGTTATGAACAGAGTAGTAAGTTGAACACTTGCAGTAGATTTTGCAAATAACAGGTACAAATAGGTGCAAATAAATTTAAGTTTTTGTTGATATGGGAATTTTAATTGCAGTTGTTGGTTGCTCTTGGGGTGGCTACCAAGAGCTCAGGACCATGGGCTGTGAAGCTGTGCTGCTGCCCCTGCACAATCTGTACCATCCCACCTCTGCTTGCTGTGTTTCATGTTGTGCTGGTTATTTCCCTTTCTTCCTCTGCCATTGATCCAAAAAAACATATAAATGCATTTTTTTGGTTAGTCTAAGCAAGGGGCTAAGATTTAAGAAATTTTCTTAACGGCTCTTTCTTGTCGTTGACAAAATATTTTACAGACAGGCTTCAGTTTCCCAGTTGCACCAAATGCAATAATTTCCTGACTGATTAAATATAAATTCTGCAGAATTGATTATTAACTCTAATGTAGTGTCTTCTGCTTTGTTCCTGATAGCTGAAGGTGACTGGGGGAAATTTTTGTGCATTTTCCCTTCTGTTTTTGTGTTGGATGTTTCTGCAGTCAGGGATAAGGAGCCAAGCTCAGCACCAGCCACATCTCACACGCAGAGGCTCTGCTGTGGCCACAGGCTGAGCCCTCAGCAGTCTCACTGACTTGCCACATACTTGGTGGTGGCACAGAGACCTCACAGATGTGTCATTAGTGTGCTTAATGAAGGAAACCACCCCTTGCTAGAGCACTGTCGAGAACTGTGTGTTTCCAACTTGCCTAGTTTTATATTCTGTTAAATTTTAAATACTGTTTCTTTTGACTAAAGGCTCTATGGAAATAATAGGGAGCTTGCATTTTATTTTCTGTTTGGTTGAATCTTGAATTCAATGCTAAAAGTAAGAGATAAATTAATATTAAAATCTATTTTTCCCCTAAGGAAATTTGATAACTAAACTCCACATAGTTTCTTCTTGTAATAGCTATCTGATTGGCTTTTAATAATCATAGTGTTTCTGAAGACTGCTGATGTAAAAAGAAAAAAGTTGTTAACTTTTAAAAGTATTTTTATTTGCTTTCACAGTATAATTACTGCAAAGTGCTTTGTATGACTTCAGTTGGGGAATGTCACCTTGTGGTCACCACTCTTCCAGGAAGTTTACATCTGATAGGATTGACCCTGGTGCTGTTGAAGATGACAGCAAAACCTTTCCAGAATGCAGCAGTTCTTGTAGTTGGGACAGGTGGCATTTGCTCTGATGGCTGATTTATAGGGAACTGAGACCTCTCCTCCCAAAATCAGGGCAGGGTATTGTGAGGGGTGGTGTGGTTTGTTGAATTTGAGCTGTACTCCCTCTCCCACACAGCAGTGCCCAGAAGTCCTGTGGCTTCTCTGAATCTTTTCCCCCAAGAGCAGCTCTGTCATTTTTATCACCCTTGAGCTCCAGTGAACGTGGCAGAGGTTCGTAGGGCACTGAGCTGCTTATCACTTGCCATAAAAATAGAAGAGGGCCTGGGGAGCCCCTGTGCAGCAGCTGGTGATGCTGTGCCAGTGTGCCTGACTCATCCTGGGGAGCTGGTCCTGTGCTGAGTCTCATCACAGGTGTTCAGCATCTCCCCTGGGTGCTGCTGGTGGTGAGCTGAGCAGAAGGTGAGTGCAGGCATGGCTGGGGAGGTGGAACAACCCATTCTTCTGGAGACACTTGCTCCCATGATGTGGCAATCCTGCTCCTGGGCTGGTGGTGTCCATCAGTGAAGCTCAGAAATCCAGCTCCAGGGCTGGGGACCAGAACTAGAGCAAGCCACGCTTCTGTGTTTCACATTTTCAGCTAAAATTGAATGAAGCAGCAAAACTAACTTCCTCAAATCAGACCAAAGCACAAGTCTAACTTCTGCAGCTCTACCACAATTTTAAAGCATGTGCTCTGATTACCTGGTTTGGAGGTCTTTATGGCTGATCCATTTTCTTTATTTGGGTTAAGAGAATAACTGAAGCAAATCATTGCCATATAAGATATGGAAGTTCAAATGTAGTTCATGTTTAAAAGGGTTTATAATGAACTTTGTTAAAAATGTCTACTGATTACCTCTGGTGAACTGAAATGTATGTTATAAAAGCTGCTGATTTAAAGTCCATCTTACATAAGCTTATATATTGAGAACTTAAAAGATTTTTTCAATAAAAATTTGGACCAGCTCTTAAAGTGAGATTACACTCTGGGTTTTTAGGATGTGGAGATTCCAAAGATGTGTATCTCCACATTCTTTCAGGAGTCTTTGTAGACCAGAGGTCCTGTTCCTTAAATAAGTCCTAAGGAGCACAGTGCTGCAAGGTCTTTTACATGGTAGAAACCCTCTATTGCATAAATGGAGGTTTCACATGAAGTTTCCTAGACACGTATTACTCAGAGGAACTTGCCACTGTCCCTGCTTTGAAAAATTTAAAAATCTCTCTGGTTTGACCTTAAGCAAATGGTTGAATTCCTCCAGCTGGGCTCTGTCAGGAGTTTTGCAGCCCCTGTTCTGCTGGGCAGAGGTGTCACAGCAGGTACACTGCTCCTGGAGCAGTTGTGAGGCTTTGCTGAGGAGTGCTGGAGCAGAGCATCACCTGGTCCCTCGCTGTGTGCTTCTGTGAGGCTGCACCTGCTCTAAAACAGCCGTGTCTGTGTTCAATGGTAAAAAACTCTGAGCTGTGCTGTGGCGAGTCTGTTGGAATGGAGACCTGCAAACCTTGGAAGAGCTCCTTGTGTAGAAGTCTGCCTGTGTGTGGGGGTTTTTCTCTTCCCTGTGAGGGTCTGTGAGGACTGTCTGTGCCTTAATGTGCTGGTGTTTGGAGCTGTGAGCCCAGATCCCCGGGGGAGGGCTGAACAGCAGCAATTGATGGTACTGTACTGCACAATATCCTGTGGGAACAAAACTTTGCCAAATGAAAAGCTTCAAGGCCAATGGCTCTAACTTACTCCATTTTCTTTTCATCTCGGGGATTCTTTTGTATTTTTCTTTTTTTTTTTTTTGGAATAAACCTAATACTCATGATGCCTTACTGAAAAATGGCTCACAATTATTTTATGGGTATCAAACACTGCAGACGGAGTGTGGTGGTTAATACTGAAATAATGCAACAACTGGGGGCCTTGTACCTTGGCTGGAAATAATTGACTCATTAATCTTAACCACATTGAGCCCACCACACGGGGGTCAAACATAGTTTAATCCTAATAGGTGGGAATATGTCAGATTACTCTCCACTTCTGACAGTTATTCCTCTCCCTGGAAAATTTGCTAATATTTTTACAAAGAAATTAGGAAGAAAGAGAGTAGAAGATATTGTGCAAGCTCTTAATACATATACTGAGACAAAAAACCAATGTGCCAGAATTTAAACCTTTATGAATGGGATTTTGAGGAATATTAGATGAGAGCCAACAAATGAGAAAAAGGAAGGATGTACTTTTTTTGGAATTTGATTTTTGCCCTGTGCTGGTTGGATGCTGTTCAGTTTCTTATCCCTTTGGAAATGGTTGTTCATCCACATTCTTGTCAGTCTCTACCCCCTGAGTCAG
The DNA here is from genome assembly GCA_013397245.1 of Thryothorus ludovicianus. Lineage (NCBI taxonomy): Eukaryota > Metazoa > Chordata > Aves > Passeriformes > Certhiidae > Thryothorus > Thryothorus ludovicianus. Next base: position 32,366 of record VZTB01004942.1, read on the forward strand.
ATGTTGAATGCTGTACCTCAGTACAAAAAGGTTTCTAAGCCTGAATTTGTCTTCTCCAATCAAATCTGCATGTTACAAAGTGCCACACTGCAATGTAGTGGTTGTGATGCCATATTGTAATTTAAATAATGTTTCTATTGGCAAATAGAAAAACCATTGGCAAATATAGCTCAGGGTCTGGTAAATAATGGATGGAAATTGCAGTTGAAATGGGCATGTTAAATAGCCATTCCTAACAGATGGTCATAAATATCTTTCAGTCTATCTTTTGTAGACAGCACAAACACATATCTGTGCTTCTGCTGAATCAACTTTTAACTGAGCTCCTTGAAATTGTGGAGCAGTGTCCCAGCACTAGTGGCAGTTCTGGGAAGTCCAGATGATGGGCGAGTCCCTGTGTTGCCTGGGCACTAAAACATGGATCAGAGCATGGTGGATTATGGATTCCTTGCCTTCAGGCTGCTGCTGTCAAACCTGTGTAAAAAGGATTGATTTTGCTGAAGAGAACGTCTTGGGCTGTGGGCTGAGTAAGAGGTGAGAGAGGTGTGTCCTTCCTCCTGGCCCTTCTCATCTCCATCCTGGAGCAGAGCTGCTGAGTGTGGTTGGGCTGAGGAACTGAGTGTTAGAGCCACATCTTATCTCATAAATCAGGAATTATTGACACCTAAAACTGCCACCAGTGGTGTGTTACGCTCATGTTGTACAAAAACTGGCAGTAAGCCCATCAGGCTGAATTTCAGACTGCATGTAGCAAACACTTCCCTACGTTCCTGTCTAGGAAAAAGCTGGTTTAGAGCTCTAAATGAGTTAGTTACAGTAGATTGGGTCTTGTAAGTACTTGAAAAGTACTTCCCAAGCTCTGGTATGCAAACTGTCCATGTCTATGCAAGCAGCTGGTTCTTCAGTCTGTATTAAATACAGATTTGGGGTTTTTTAGGGCTTTTTTTTGGGTTAGATTAGGAAATTAGGAGAAAGTAAGTGTGAACCATAACAGGGAAAGGAATAGTGGCTTTGAAAAGAGGCTCTGCCAAAAATAGCAGAGCACAGAGGCATCATATTCTTGTTATCTGTAGATGTACAGTATGTGTCAGGATTGTCATTAAAGGGCCCAGAACAACCAGAGGAAAAGCCTTAAACCTTCTGTGCTGCCTCAGCTGCTCAGTGACTGCAGAGGTTGTTGGTGCTTTGGCAGATGTGAAGAAAACAGATCCAGTGCAGCCAAGAGCTCTGGTAATGATACTGGAGGTGCTGGTATCCTTAAGGAAGTGAAAAGGCTGGGAAAGTTTGGTACATGCTTCGTGGTATTGCTCTCATTTCCCCCTAAAAGCTGGGGTTATAGTGTAGCTGACCAGGGGATTGTAGAGACAAAAATGCTTCTGATCCTCAGGTACAACCAACACAGGAACAGCAGTACATGGTTTTAGAGGTGAACTTTGCAGAGGAGTGTGAGTTTGGACATGTTGTTGGTAATCACCATTGTTTTTAAACCAATAAAGTAACAAAAAAGGTCCTGAAATAAAAAAAAAAAAGAAAAAAAAAGCCGTCTGAGACAGCTTTAGAACCAGATTCTGTTTAGCAGTGTTACACTGCAGATAGATGCCCATGAAGCAGGGGCTGTCAGCTGCTGGTGTTTCACTTGACAGCAAACTGAAAGATGAATGCTTGTGCTGTCTGATACTGATGTTGGACTCATTGGGGATTACAGATGTATGAAGACAGAGATGAAAAAATCAATATGATTTGGGGTTCCAGAAGTTGCCACCACTTTATGAAAACGATGCTCTGTGTCTCTCAGGAGGAAGAGGTAACTTCAAGGTCACAGGAGATGGTTGCTCTGTGCTGTGGTGTGATAGGTGATAACACATGTGAATTGCAGGAGGGCAGGTGATGGCTGTTGATGTTTCATGGGTTCTCCACAGCTCTGATAACTTGAAATGAGAAACGTTAAGGCTTCAAGATTTAACACAACTCAGACAAATGAATATGTTCTCCAGTGATGCTGATTTCCAGGAGTGGAATTTTATCCCAGGAGCAGCCTGGGTCTCCTCATGGACTAACGGATTGTTGTTGTTAAACTTGTGTCATAGTTTGGCTGTGCCTGTTTAGATGGTCTATATTGCTTAGTTACAGAACAGAGGACATGGTGAGAACTCTTGAGGACAGGTTCTGCCCATCAGGGCGTTCTCAGATAGAACATCTAAAAGGTGTGAGAGATTGGACATGAAATATGTCAGGGCTTCTGCAAGGAGAAGCAGTGAATTATCACTGAAAGTGGCCAGATCTATCTTCAGATTTGTCTTCTGATTCCTTGTGTCCTGTGCTCTTAGCACAGAAAATATATTATCAGAAACACTGACATCAAGTGAATCATCTGTGTTGTTATATAGCAAATAATTTTTGAATAGCTAAAACAAGCTCTGTGCTGAGAGTCTAGTCAAACATATGTATGTCGACAATGATGCATGATTGCTGTTAAACTTTATAAATCATTTGTAGTGAGGTAAATGAGCTAAAACCAGACTGGAAGAAGTATGCAAATTAAAATGGAAATGAAGAAGGCTGGAAGGGAAAGGAGAGATACCTACATTTGTGAGAGTGCATGAGAAGAGGATGTTCTTGTATAGCAATTGCATTTGTGTAATCCAACTCTGTAATCCAAGGGTATCCCTAATCAGCACAGTTGTCTCAGCAGCAGGCTCAGGTGAGGATGAAGAGCCTTGATTTGGTTGGAGAAAGGCAGTGGAGATAAAAGCCAGAGCTGTTCTGAGCAGCTCCATTCCCAGGAAAGAGGCATCAGGAGCCCAGCCCCAACACTACCCCATGTCCTGGTCTGCAGCTCAGGCATGGGATTACCAAGGGATTGGTTTGGTAATGGAACTCTGCAGGGCAGAAGTGCTGCTGAATTCATTTTCACTGCTGGTCACTCAAAGATGCTGTGAATGGAATCTGCAGCTAAAGATGGACTAGAATTTCAGGTACTCTCTGATATTTTTCCTTTGTGACACACTTCAAATGTGACCATTAAGCACAAAACCTTTATCAGTGTCAGCCTGACACTGTTCCTTGCCTGATGCTGCTGATGGAGTGGTGATGGGCAGATCCTGCTGCAAGGCATGGCTCATTGCTCAGGGAGCAGGGGGACTCTTCCTTCACAGAGAACGGCATCTCACACCAAGGTTATGGATTCTCAAAAGTTGGAAGAACTGTTCTATGAACTTGGGAGAATGGATGAGACTGAAGGATGTGAGCTGATGTGAGCCAGTGACCTTCCAGCAGTTGATTGGACTGGCTGGTGGGAAGATAGCCAGTGCCTTAGCTGGCTGTCTCAAGAATGACTCCAGAGAGATGCTAATTTTTTTAATGCGTGTCACCCACGAGCTGAAGAAACTGGTGTGGTCATGGGGGTTGGGAGGAGTGGAGGTGCTTGAAGATTTGGCATAGTTCTCAGTTGGTGTAGTTGGATTGTGAGATCTTGCATCCCCTGAGCAACATAATCTTCAGTGAGGGAAGGCAGGTCAAGTACGGTGTGCTCGGGTGTGTTGCCTGTAAGCATGTGGCTAATGCTTGTTCATAAGATGGAAACTCATCCAGGACTGTCAGTATTGGCATTTAACCGGGCAGGAGCTTTAATCCAACGTAAATTGTTATGAGGCTTCCAATTCCCTCAAATTAAGGCTTCAGCAATAAGTTTCTTTCAAAAGATTTCCTTGTGCTGTGGTGTGTGAGGTATTATTTGTCTACCCTTATGATTCAATTTTCTGTGTGCTGTTTGACTGCTGTGGGGAGGAAGGGAGGGCGATGTGTGGCTGTGTGAGAGCTGCTGCAGAGCAGGTGGTGCTTTGGCACCCCAGGAGCACCACCCAGGCTGGCACAGGCAGGATCTGGGTTTGGCTCACACACGGAGCTCCTGCTCTGGGGTGGCAGCAGGATCTGTGCAGTTCCTTCAGCAGGGAGGCTCCAGGGCATCCAGGTGACAGCCTGGGAGCTCCACCATCCACCCCACACTGCAGGTGTCCAGGGATGGGCTCTTGCTGCTGCCTTCCTCAGCACTGCCCAGGTTTGGTTTTACTCTGTTGAGCTTCACCTGCCCCAGCACATCCAGAAGTGGATGTTCCTTCAAACCATCTGTGCCCGTAGGGCTCTGTGGGGCTCTGGACCTTGGCCAGGATGCTCATTCAGGGTTCATTGCCATGGTCCTGTCTTGCAGTTTTGTACTGGATATTTTAATGCAAAACATCAGGTGATTCTCCCCCTCTTCCCACTGTGCTCTTTTAAAGCATTAAGGTGTGTTGAGGTCTTTTTAATTTTCTGTTGGGTTTCTAAGCATCCCGTAGGATGCATTCAAGGTGGTGTCTGCAGATTTTATGTTGCCACCGTGAAAGAGACAAAACTTCCTCTTCTGAGATAAAGGAGATTCTGATGTAGTAGCACAATGTGCAGATTGGGTCCTTAAGGAAAAGAAACAAAGTAGTGGTGCACTGTAAGGGGGAGTATTTATGGAGGAAAATCTTTTCCTGTTGTAGTAGGAGTGATTAATTTTAATTGTAGGTCTTGTACCATGCCAGTTGCAGACAATCAATTTTGTATCAAATAGTATAGAATGTGTTGCCAAATTATATATGCTAATTGATTATGAGCTTGTGTGCAATGTATTATTAAATTTTATTTTTAGCCTGGACTGTGCGTGCCTGTGTTCTGCTGCATGGTCTGAACCAAATTTCATGGTGGTAGGTGTGTCAAAGGCAATTTTGTTTCTGTGTGTGGAAGGGGAGCAGACACAAACTCAGTGCTCCCACTGCAGCATCCCGTGTGTGGTGAGCATCCCCTGTGTGCAGAGTGGGGGTGAGAAGGAGTTTGGTGAGCAGATGAAACAGCTGAGGCTGTGTTGGGAACGGGAGGGAAGCATCTGGGGAGCATCCATACAAATCCAGGCCTCAGTACATCCGTGAGACACCTTCTTAATTAGGTAAAACCATAAAGGAAATAAAGATTTACATTTTTCTCCCTGATGGGATTGTACTTGAGTTAATTGCTTCTAAAATGAGAATATAACTTTTAGCAAGGAGAATGGGTAGCTACTGTTCAGATTTAATTTTGATAATTTTCTCAATACTTTGTTTCACATCAGAAACCCAACTTGAGATGCAAGAGGCCACTTTTCTGTTTGTGGCACTGGAGCACTGAGGAGTCATGCTAAACAAATGTGTTTGATTTCTGATGGATTTTTTTCTTTCTATCTTTGCACTTTGCTGCAATACATACGTGTTTTCTCACTGTGATATTTATTTCTAAGAGGCTGTGGGAAATGGGGTTATTGATAAACACATTCAGTAAATAAATTAATGAGTGTATTTTATGTATATGACTGCACATCTGCATATATTACATAATCCAGGGCTTTATCCAGAAAGGCAGTTTTCCTTCTGAAAATAAAGTGAAATGAGTTTTAACCAAGGAACTTGTTTTTGTAGTGGATTAAGTTGCTAACAAATTTCATTTGAGTTCAGTGACTGCAGAGTCAGGTCCACTATTGTAATACTTCATATCAAATGGCATAAATTCCTTTGATACAGGATTTAGCAAGTGCTCCTTGTAGTCTTTTAAAGAAAGATTTAGAGACAGCTTTTAATTCATACTGATTTTCTTTTTTAAAAGAAATCAAATCTTTCGTAATGAAAAATTCATATATATTGCACTATTTAAGAAGTGTATGCACCAGATCTGTCTAGACATAATTTTTGTATGTTTTTTTCTCCTTTTTCTTCAGCCTCTCTTTCCTCTAGTGCAGACTTTTTGAACTAGATCCTTTCAGAAGGGAATCACTTCTTTACAACAGCTTAGGTGTTTGCACAAGCTGGCTTTTTAAAAAATGTTTTTAATCTATCTTAATATTTTTCATGTCCTATAGCAATATATAATAACTTTTATTAGGATCCTTACAATGTCTTTTGAAATCCCCAAATAACACTTGGCACGTCAGGATTATATATAAGCATAACCCTTTTTTTGAGCGTGTCTGGAAATCACAAGGAGTCTGATGGACGCTTATTTTTCACAGGCTGCTGTTTAAACCCCCCTAAGGCAATCACAAGAGAGCTTGCAATAGTGTATGTAATGTGAATAATTTTGGATGCATTTCTTTTTCATTTCTCGAAGATGCCTGTGAAAGAGTCTGGCTTCTGGAGCTTCTCATCACCTGCTTTCTGCAATCCCAGCCCATTTGCTGTGGCTTGTCAGGGGCACCTGAAATCACTGGTCACATTTGAGGATATTGCTAAAAAGGTTAGAATGATTTTTTTTTTTCCTTTTTTTTCCCCCAGTCATTTTTTTCCATCAGTCAGACTCATATTACTGTATTGGAATGGAAAGGTACAGAAGAGACAGGGTTCACTGCTTACATACCTGTTTGTTAATTTGGTACTTTAAAATTCAAATTTATAGCTATAAATGATGCTTAACTACAAGAAGAATTTCCATAAATGCACAATTTCTTATTTCCTTACTCTTAACACTTCCAAAGCAAGGTGATATCCATATTCAAAGTACACATCATAGCTTCAGTAAAAGTTTTGGCCTGGACATGTGTATTTTCAGGATGGGTCTTTGGTCTGTTTAATGCAGGAAGTGAGAGTGGTTGTGCACAGTGATCTCCTTAAATGGTATCAGTATTTATTAGAGAAAATAAAATTAAATTTTGGAGGAAAAGAGGTATCTCTCTATTTGTTCAGAAGTTAATTTAACAGTTGCAAACAACCTTTGAATGGATTTTGAATTTATAGAAACTTCTCTGTATTAGAATGGGAACGAGCATGGATGTTGAGCAGCTTCTGTTGGGTGTGTTTGAAGAGCTGTTAAGGTATAGACTTGCACGAGGGTACTTAGAGGAGTTTATATGTACAAAAGGAGTAAGAATTATACTGCTGTAACTTCATTCCTAATTAACCTGTTTTCATAGAATATTATGTTTATTTTTAGCTCTGAGAGCAGCTCCTGGCTCTTCTCTGATGAGAAATGTTATGTGAGACAAAAGTGCAAGTTGGTACTTATGACATCTTTCTCTTTCCAAGTTGTTTTGCATTAATAAACAATGGTATTTAATACAATAAATGTGTGAAGGGAGGAAGTGAGCAGTGCTTTCTTTGTGTTCCAGTGTCTGTGTATCAGTTTGGGTGCATAAAATGTGCACTGAAATACCACAAAAATTGAAACATTTGTTCTGTCTCAAATCACTGATGATGTTAAGGTTCAGTGTTTGCTGGTGGAGCGTGCACAGCATGGCAAGATTGTGTTGGATAACAAAACTGTGCAGGTAAATGTTTAAGAGATTCTCTGGAGCTGGTACATGACTGTTTACTGGCACTTCCATCCCTGAGAGGCCTCGAGAGGTTTCATCTCAAGTGATGCACCACACAGAGGGTCAGAGTCTGCAGCTTCTGATGCAGAGATCTTCCCTTGCCTGGAGCAGTGCTGCTGTCCTGTTTTGGGGTCTTGGTGGCTCCCTGATCCTGGTGTACTCCTTCAACAATCTGACAAATTGGCATCAGAATGAGATGGTTCTGCCCAACCTAGTTCTGATGCTGGCACAAGTTTTGTTAGCAAGAGATGGAATCATTTCCCAGGGCTGGCATTCAAATATCTGATAGCAATTGGCCTAATCCAGAAATAGAGGAGAAAACCCTTTTTTCTTTCTCTTGTTGGTGTAGGACAGGCTATCAGTGTCTGTATTGTGTTCCCTCATGGATTAAGTGCTTTTCCCCTGTTGATACACCAGACATCAATCTCTCCAGCAAAGAAGAGAAGCACCTCTGAGCTGGCCATCAGTTCCTGAGTATATATTATCATTTCACCCTTGGGGGATGTGACATCTGTCACTTATTCCTGTGGGATTTGTGGACTATGGAGTGTTGAGAGTGACAGCTGCTTCAGTGAGTCTGGCAGCATTGATCTGAGCTTGGAGAGTCCTCGTGGCTTTGGTGAGGTGACCTTCTCTCAAGGTGGGCTTGGCAAAGGAATCTGCAGCTTCTCTATGTTCTGTGTCATTATGAACCTGCCTTTTTTTCTCCCTGGTGCTGACAGCTCGTTCATCTGAAGGTAGGGTGTGCATTGATATTCCAGTGCAGCTCTTCAGCTGCTGGAGGTGTTGGCACATCACAGGGATCTGTAGGAATCCCTCCCTTTTGTGTGTGTGTGGGTTCCAGCCTTGCCCACGGAGCCAGCCAGATCACCTGTGTGCATCCTGCACCCACAGCCTTGCAGGGCCTTACCTGGCTAACAAACCTCATCAAGTGGTTCTCTAAAACCAGCTTTTAAGTCCCAAACAAATTCCTTAAGATTAAAAATATATTGCTTGTAATAATGTCTCTGTCTGTTTTGTATGAGGTGGTGCATAGCTCTATCTGCCTGCTAAGTGTTGCATATTGTTTAAAGTGTGTCTTGTGCTTTTTCTTATTGATTAATCTAAAATACAAATTTGCAATTGATTCTCAAGTCTTGGATGCTGCTGAAAACCTCTGCTAGGAATAGATTTGTATAGATGATATTCACTGCTGCTTCCAGCATATGGAAATATACTGAAGTACTATTTTTAGATGTTTTATACGCAGTCAAAAGCTTTTTGCTCACCCTCTCGCCTGTACTTTTATTTCTTGCAATTTGGAGAGTTTTGGATTAAAATAAAGGGAAAATTAGGAACAACAATCAATTTACCCTTAGCCTTACAGTCCCTTATTACAATTGCTAATTTATCAGTGGGTAGGTACCTCTCTTTTGTAATGGATATTGAGGATAATTTTAAATGCAACTTTTAAGCTTAGCCAATTTACATAGTACTCTGGGAGATTAGTTGCTTCTGCATAAAGAGCTGTGTGCATTTCAGGGGTGTTCTGGAGCCCTCTTGTGTGTTTTTTAAATGTTTGTTGTAATAATGATTGATTTCCTTAACAAGGTGTTGACCTCTAAGTAAGTATTGCAGATTGAAGCAGGCAAACATTGGAAAATTGCTTAGAAGTCTTTGGTTAGAGCAGTTTTTCTCAACTCACAATTGTATTGTGTTTGAAGGATTGGGTTGAGGTCTGGGAAAACCATTGGATTTTATGTTCTGTGCAAGCTGTTTCCATGCTTCTGAGTTTGGGGTTCTTTGGTTCTGGTTTGCTGTTTTTTTTTCTTTTCTGCCATCAAATGATCTTCAGTGAAACAGAAGCTGCATTTTCCTGTCTTTTTTCCTTCCCTTCCACCTCTGTATATTTACTTTCCTTGTTTTTTTTTAAGCCATTAACACCACTAGCATCAGGACAGAAAATGTGAGAGCCACTAAATAGGATTATGTTAAAATGATGATTTAATTGAGCTCTTACACACACTAAGAAGATTGTCTTGTTTTGCTGAACTGCAGTTTATGGAGGTCCTTGGCAAGGGGATGCCAAGTTGCTTTCGGCATTCGTTAACACCAAATCCAAATCACTGCTAAATTTGCTTTGCAGGAAAAGTAACAAACAGAGGAAAAGGCAGAGCCCATGATTTTAAGTGTGTTTGTATTTGCAAATATGTGTTTTCCTGTAATTCCGAGGAAATTCTTCCCACAGGACAAAAAAATTCTCTGTTTTTTTTTCCTTTATCTTAGAGTTGAAATGTTCCTATGAAACAATTGCTGGCATGACAAAATCCCACTCTTGAAAGTAGGACAGGAGGCATTTTCCACTTTCTACAGATCAATCTTTTTGTGTAACTCAAAGCAATTGCAGTCCTTTAAAAAAGGACTCAGGTACTGAGTAAAAATTACATAGTAAGTGGAGTTTTAACTCTATTTGTAACATGGTTCCCTCCTAGTTTTACCACATAAAGAAGAAAAAAGCATCCATCGAATTATAACCCAAGTCTTGTACTGCCTCTGCCAAATATTGCCTGGTAGGCCAATTTTTAAAGAAATGCTCAGGACTTGCAATATATTTATTTCTGCCATTTACGTTCTAATTTAATTTTAGATTTGTTTATGTCATCAGATATATTGGATTACTGCTGCTATCAAGTCCTGTATTTAGTTCAGACTCCCATCTTTCTGAAGGAAGAAAATGTTGGAGAATGTAAAATAATTCAAATAATGTGGAATATAAGGCTCTGGGAGTGGATGCAGGTTTTAATATTGAGTATTTGTAAAAGAAGTCCTAAATACTTTCTGTTAGCAAGAAGATTTTATTCAGGTATAAGCACAGCTTTCTCACTGCAGAAGCTGTTAATCTCTCTTAGTGTGAGCCCACAAAGACAGCTTCTGCCAGCACTGATTTCTCCTGAAAGTTGGCTCAATTTTTATTTAAATTCTGAAACACATGGAAAAGAAGACTGAAGTCTGGTAAACATCCATCTGGGTGTGCTTTTACAGAAGACTTTATGCATTAATTGACTTCTTAATTCAACTAATTGGGAAAAGTGTAAAAAATGAGCAGGGAAATATATTAATCTGCAAAGGTCTGATGAGTTTACCTTGGCTAGTATCACAAATGTGTGTTTGAACATCTTTCTGCTGTAACCATCCCAAACTTCAGTGGACAAAATGCAAGTATGGATGATTGGGATTGAGGAATTTGAGCAGGCTCCTCCAGCTGTGTTCCCAAAATATCCATATAGGCCTGTCTTGGCACTTGAGTTGTTTTCCATCCTTCTTCTGAAAGTGTTTTATATTCCTTGCTTGCAGCTTACAGGTGTGCCCTGTATGGCTGACTATATATAGTTATATATGTTATATATATAATATTTATATGTTTTACTTTGCTATTAAGGCTGGGATGCAGCTTTTAATCAAAAGTAGACACTGAACATCACTAATATCTCTGGTAGCATTTGTTGCATGGGCTGTGTCTGTCCTTTCTTTAACCAAATGGAAGCTAGTCCATACTGTGGTTATGAAATTGAGTTATTTAACCTTATATATTTAAATAAAAAGCTTTTTTTTTTTTTTTAATGGTGTGCATAACTGCTAAGAGTGAAGTAAATAACATTTTCTGTAATTGCAGTTATTGGATTTACAGGTACTTTCTGCCTGTTTCAAAGAGAAGTATGAGTAAGGCTTTAAAAGAGGGTTGAAAGCAAGTGTGATGAATAGATAAAAGCAAAAGAAGTCAAAGATAGATTTAAATTGCATTTTAATATAGACTTTAGTAATATGGTAAAAATAGATGTAATCACGAAACCTGACTATCTTAATACATTCCTACAAGGCAATCTTAATTCCAGGATTTCTTAAATGCTGATTATTTGTAACTGTAAAATTGTTATATTATCCTCTTTTGGATATAATGTAGTGTGTCTAGTGTTTCCTCTCCAAGTGTCTCCAAGGGGGGGAAAAAGGCAAAAAACAATAGAGAAGACTATGAGAGTCATGAAAATGATTCCCAGGGAATTAGAAAATAAAAGGGAAATGCAAGTGAATAAAGGGCTAGTTAGGAGAAGGAACAAAATGCTGTAGGGTGAGAAAAAGGATAAGAAAACAAGCCGAGAAAGGTGGTAGATGTAATAAAATTGTATCTGTTGCCTTTTGGAAGAAATCAACTAATTTAGTATGGGAGAGAATTAGAGAAAAAGGATAGAAAGGATTTGAGGATTAAGGACGAGGTAGTCAGGAGGAGATGTACAGCAGGTGATGTGAGTAAAGAGATGGCAGAACTGAATGGAGAAGGGAATGATGCTGGAATGGGGAAAGTCCTGGTTGTGGGACTTGGAGGAGATGAACCACAACTTCAGCTCTCCTGTCAGTTTGCATGAGCTTGGCAGGCTGAGCTCTCTGGTGGGAACAGAAACAGAACAAAAAAATGTGGGGACAATGTCGAGTAACTTGTGTGGTTCACAGCTGTCTGGTCCTACTTCGAGCAGGAGGTTGGACTGAAGTAGGGATGTGCCAACCTGTCCTGGGAGTGAGGAATGAACTGTCCTGATGACTGTACTCATAGAAAAGAGTGGTCAGAGCAGGCAAGCACTCTTTGGGGCAGGGCAGGTGTAATGGGAAAGGACATGGCTCAAATGAAGCTGATCTTGAGCGAAATGAAGCTGTGAATGTGGAGCTGTGGGAATGGGCAGCTCTGTAAATTCACTGCGGTTCACTGATCACCTTGCAGAACTCAGGGAGGAAATGTATCTTTGTTTTTTCTCCTCTCAAGCCTACCATCTTCAGTAAATCTGTGCCTTAATGATATTAAGGAGACATAAAATAGAAAATTGTATTTGAAATCAAATTAATGTCCTATTTCAGTGAATGAAATTGTTGAAATAAAGCTGCAAAACTCATAAGGACATAATCACTAGGCAAAAATAAATCCACACAGAGCCATATCCCTCAGACACAGTCCCTGTGACATCCAGTGGTGGAATAGGAGATGAAGGGACTGTAGGTGGCTCTGAGTTTTTACTGATGGAATAGATGTTCCTAAAGCAACAGGAGAGTCAGAGGAGAGGTGGAAGTTAAGGAGAGTCTCTGCTGGGAAGGTGCAGAAGGAAATGGAGGGAGAAACAAAATTTGGGCACCAGTGAGCAGTGTGTCCTGTGGGGCAGGGAGAGAAGACCCAGGCTGACACTATCTGTAGTGTAGGAGATTTTGGTTTTGTGGAAGTGTTTGATGTTTGTATGAATTTCATTTTGTAGTAGTTTTGGCCCATTTTTTCTGCTCAGGTGTTTAATTTTTTAATTCAGACCAACCACTGCTGAATGCATGAATAAAAACCATTCCTTTGGTGGAACTGGCAGAGAGAAAATTAAAGAAGTTGAATCCTTTTGGTGTGGGAAGGGTTGTTAATCAGGGACTCACCAGGAGAAGTGGTTCCGGAACCTTACGGGGCAGCACCACCAGAGAAACCAGACAACGCTCTGAGTTGCATGTTGGAGCTCTGATATACAAAATTAACTGATAATTTTCATAGGTCACGCTCCTTCCCATAAACCAAACCCATCTGCTCTCCTGGAGGGAGACAGAACAACTGGGCTGCCTTCTCATTATCTCTTCCTATGGTGTATCCTTATTGAATTACTGCCGGGTAGAGGCAGCAGATGCTCATCAAGCCACTGCAGGACTCCTCTGTTAATTGAACTGTGATGGGGATGACAGCAGGGAAGGTCAGGATGATGGGACCAGTGATGTAACGTGATCTCTGGTAAGAACAACCTGCACAGGCAATTGACCTTGCTTAAATAAAGTTACAACGAGGTCTTTTAGGAGTTCATATAATTGTGATTATTTTTTTGTATCAATACTGCGACAGTGTCGGGCCCCCCATGCGAATCATCTTATATTGTGTTCAGGCCAAATATATTTTTCACCCTAAAGAGATTAGACTTTCTTATGTGATAAAATACAGTGAGGGAGTATAGCCAGCAACAGGGGAAAAGAAATGGGAATGGGAAAAGTAACAGAATCACAGAATTCCTGACTGGATCTATGGTTTTACTCAGCTGCTTTAAAGGGTAGTGTCATTCTTTCTAACTGCCTGTGTGGCAATCTGGAGTTTTTTGCTGCTGTCATGCATAGATAATCCTGGGTTGAAAGCAAGTTCACTTTTAAATAAATGTGCAGGTATTGTGAATGGGTTTTGATAGGAAAACCCACATTTTTACACCTGGTTCTGCAGCTCTTGCCATGCCTGAGTTTTGGGCACACATCCCAGGGCCAGGTACTGAGCTGGGGCGTGTGCCTGGTGTTCTTCCCTCTTGGAGGGAGGGCATGGGACATGCTGGTGTGGCACTTGGCTGCTGTGTGCAGATTGTTCCTGGATACTGCCGTGGCAGGGGAAGGAGGTCTGGAGCCCTTCCCTGGAGTCCCTGGTGTACCCCTGCACTGTGTTGCTCTTGGTGAGTTGAGGTCTCTATGGCAATCAGTAAAAGCTGAATTCAGAGTGCACTGTGAGCACATTGGCATTTGTGTGTGTTTGGGAAGCAAATTTTAGGGATTCTTTATATCAATATTTGGGTTTTTTTCCCATGTGTTTTTAGCTTTCACTGTATCTTTATATTTTTTTTAAGCAATATAATTTTTTTCATAACCCTTTTGTCATACTGTCTGCCTGGGCCAGTTGGCATCAATGAATCAGTATTAAGTAATCACAGAATAATTTTCCTTAATTTATTTTGACAAATCCAGCTATAATTATTTAAAATCCATATTTTGACATGAGACCTGACTTACACAGGATTTTATTCTGTAGAAATGATGAAGCCTTGGTTGTAGGAGACTTTGTCACGAGACTTTATGGACGATGTTTGATAGGAAATAAAGAGGTACAGTGTCAGGGCTTGTTGAACTCTGTAGAGCCTGTGTGTTCCTGGAGTGCTTCAGTCTTTGCCATGCATTGTGCTCTTTATTTTCTCCTTTCCTACAAGTTTATTCTTTCGTGCACTGAAATAAAGAGCTGATGGCAGAGGATGCATTGGAATAAACGTTTATTTCAGCACTTTGGAAATGAGTTTTTTGAAATGGGATCTATCTTGTGGATGTGTGTGTGTGTCTCTTCTTATTAGCTCATTTGGGTATGGGCTACAGCTAGGTAGTGCAAATGGCAAAATAGTAATGACTACTTACAAATAGAGGTACAGATCTTATGGAAAAGAAATTCTTCTTAGTGTGTGTGTTACAGCAGAAGGAAAATTATACATTTAAGAAGTATTGAAGGTGGCCTCTGTATGTTTGGCTGGCTGTTTTAGCAAAGTCACCAGTGTTTAGAAGTTCTAAACTGGACCCCACATACTCTCCCCAGAATTGATTAACAGGCTAAAATGGTAAGATTTTCCTGCCTATTTGCAGTTGTTTCTTTGGTCAGGGGTTTGGGTGTGTGCATGCGCCCAGTTGCTCTGGTTGATGTGTGGAAGTGTAGAATAGAACAATTTAAATTGGAGATAAGTTTCAGCTACGCCAGTCCTGTGGCAGGGAAGCAGATGGTCCTTCCCTGCTAAGCAGAGCCCAAGCCTTTGCTGAGCTCATATGCCTGGTACTTGATTGTCTTATTCTGACCTTGTGTTTGAGATTGATAAACTCTACGTGGTGGCCATATTCCAGTGAGGAGAGAAAAAACCCCTGACCTACAGCCTGTGATGCTGTACTAATGTCAAATAATATAAAGTAATATCAGAATGCAGAAGAAAATCACTGCAGTAAAGCAATTTAATTTCTGAACTGAAAGCACTTTGATGGGAATGCTCAAGAAATCTGCCGTTGTTCCAGCAGCAAAGGTTATGAGGCTGTTTATTCTTTTTTTGAAACTCTGCTGCCTTGTAATTGGTGACTTTGAACCTTTCTGTTGTTTTCCGTGTGAATGGTCCTGCTGCTAAAGTAGGGACATGGCTCTCTACTGAGCCTGGTTTCCAGGTTTGCCTTTTAAAGGAAAATAATTTCAAATAGTAGTTTTCAAATGGTATTATACTGCTGAATGTGCATTATATGCAATGCTTTGCCAGTGAAGTGAGAGTAATCCTCTTTGAACAAAAACTTGCAATAGCATTTACTGAAATGGTGTTGGAAGTATTGCCAGCTCCCTTTGCCTTTGTTTAATTGCAATTTAACAGTAATCCAAGATCTGTGCAACTGTGACAGCAGTTCTTAGATACAGCTGAGTTTCAAAGGACCTTCAGTTCATCCATTGCCAATGATAAAAGCTACAGCAGAGCAGTGTATTGATAATAGACTGAAACTTTTCTTTCTCCATTGAAAAATAAACAAAAAGAAACTTTTTTGTCCTTCAAAGCTATAAAGTTTTGTTGTTACAGAAAGGATGTGCTATAATGTGAAGAAATCACTGAGCTTATTCCAGGCTGTGTTCTGCTGTGCTGACTGAGAAGCCTGGCATGAGGCATCCATATTTAATGTATAAGGGTTGTATACATAACCTAGATAAAATAAACCCCCAAAATTGTTTATCCCCCCAAAAATGGGACTTTGTAATTTTCTAAGGCGACTGTTGGTGTGTTGACAGGATGTTTGGTTTGAGCTTCTAGATGTTTGGTTTGAGTTTCTACAGCCTTTTTTTTTCTATTTAATAAAATATATAAAAGTGCACGAGCAGCCTGAAAAGGTTACTTAAAAGTTGTTGGACACTTTTTGTGTTCTGCTGCTCAGAAAAAAAAATCAATGCCTGAGTTCACGAGAGAAGCCTATTGACAATCTTGAGCATTTTGATCTTAATTGCTCTGTACTTGTTCCTGCTGCAAGGGGTATGATAATGGCTTGAAGAGCATTTATGAAGGTAAATTACCCTACTTTGAGTGCTAAGATACGACACCAAAAGCACCAAAAGGTCCATGGCTCTTAAATCCCATGGGGAAGTCCAGGGCTTGGATTTCACTTGGGCACTGGCACACTGGGTCACATTGAGTGCAGTTTGTAGGGGGAGATGTTGGGGAGCTCTTGGGGGTTGAGCATCATTTCTTCTGCTCTCAGTGGCTCTTTGGGGGCTCTAGGTGGCTGTGTCATGGACAGCTGGGGAGCTTCAAACTCCTGAGTCCTTGACTTGGAAGCCTCCTGCCCTTCTGAGGGAGTATAAATCCCCCATATTCGTGTGCAAATGAAGCAAGTTTTGCTTCAGCTGTATCTAACTGATCTCCTGAACCAGGTTCCTGGGAAGAGTCTGCAAACCCCATTCACTTTATATTCTTGAAAGTCAATTGTGTTCCCATGGAGGCCATTGGAAATACTCAGAGTGAAGGAGGAGTAAGAGCAGTGTTGTTTAACAGAACAGTTCTGCTCCAGCACTGTTGTAATTAAAGTCATTCTACTGATGGAAAGTCTATTCTCTGGTGTTTTCTTTAATGTAGTCATAATGCATCAGTCTGAGCTCCCTTGCTGGAACATCTTTCATTATAATCCACTTAGCTAAGTTTATAATTAAGCTTCTAAATTCAAACCTGCTTTTGTTACATTTTTAGGATGTACAGAGACTGAAGCAGAAAAACTTAGGATTCGTGCTTTTTACCCCAAACAAGTCGATGTAAGTTAAGAACCAGTTGGCAGCACAGTAATTTCAAATGCTTGCTTTGAGTTTCCAGGATTTTCTATAGCTTTGCAACAGGAATTGGATGCAATTGAATAGAAGAATAAGAGAAAATAATTAATAGATTCTTACTGTTTTGGTTACAGCCATCTCCAAAATACCCAAACTTTCAAATTTTACTAGTGATGATAGTGATGACTTACTGAGCTTTCCAGCAGTGGCGTGTTGAGAAAGGTTATTGAAGTTTATATCTGAAGATGGCCATGATGGTTGTGCAGGCTTCCTCCCACCCAAAGCAGGCTGGTTGAGGCTATCTACTCATTGTTGGGAATTATCTTCTCTGTGAAGATGTGTGAACACCAAATACTTTTTCAGACATTAATTACTCTTACAGTTATTGTAGCAAATTACCAGAGAACTGTGGAGATTAATGTTTGGATTCCCAATAAGTGACCACTGATGACAAAAGTGCTGTCAGGCAGTTGTCAGCCTGATGTATAAATCTCACTCATTTGCTATATATGCCTTTAACCAGAATTTTCTCAAATGCTCCTGGAAGAAGAGCAAATATTCTCAGTTAATGTTTGGAGGTGAGGCAGTAGAGGTATAGAAAATCAAGCTACCATTCTCAGATATGCAAAGTCACTCTGCTGAAATCTCGGGGATTGCTTGCAGGATGGAGTATTAGTGTCAGAGTTTGACCTTAGGTGACTTTTTGCACAGGAAGTTTCTGACAGAGTTGGAAGTGGAGAGAACTTTGGGTGCCTCTGCTTTAGCCAAAAGACTGTTTCCCTCCAAATGTGTGAGGGGAAAAATGTGTAGGGTTTGTTTTAGGTATGGAAGTGCAGAGGAAGTTTAGTGTAACTGTGTTCATCATTAAATAAAAGACTGGGCACATGGATACTTACATTTGAATGACTATTCCTGGTTCAACATATGTGATTGTCCAAACACTTCTGTTTTGTTAAACTCCATGCCTCTAACCACTAGCATTAGTGTTTTTTTGGAAATTTCTCCCCCAGGGGTGGGCAGTAGTTCTTGTCTGTGGTGATCAGACTTTGCTGCTACAAGCCAGGCATTCTGCTGCTTTGGAACCGAATAGAATTAGCTTTTTGAATAGCAGCTTTCTGAGAAAGCAAGGCAGAATGTCTGAGGATAAAGAGTATGATATAAGCACCCAGATTATCCTGGAATATCACACACAATGAGTTTGTGTGTAATAGGCAAACAGTTGCACAGTTACTGCTTACATTTGTATTAAGAAAATTTATTCATGATTAATGATGCTTATCTCTGTGCTAGACACCTGTCAAATGATTTATAGCCACACATACCATCTCTAATGGCTCCTCTTATTTGTTGTTGCTATTCAAAGTATTTGGGCTTATTCTAATTGCATCAAGTGTTTTAAATGGAGAGAGCTATTGTGGTGTCCTTGTCAGCATTCCTATCTCATACCAAAAAGTAGGTCAGATTTACCCAGGATGGGAAAGGTCACAGCTCCCAGTGAAGTCAGGGAGAATTGAACTGATGTATGACAAGGCTGAAATCATGTCTCAGGTTTGGATCAGTTTAAATTGGTCTTTTTCTCAGTTCAGTATTAAATACCTTGTAAATCCACGTTGGAGCAGAGCCAGGCTGAACTTGCCTAAACCACGGAAATGGAGCAGGGCTGGAGAAACCCCTTGTTCCATGGAAACCTGGAGAAAGAGCAACTGGTCCCTTCTTTAACAGTGCATTATGTGAGAGTGGAGAGTCAAGTTTGGATCATCAGTCTTTTATTTTTCAGTGTTGGATGATTTTGAGGACTCTGATGTGTCTTGGACTAGCACAGTGCCTGTCACTCAGAAAGACCTGTCTTTGACTGCTCAGCAGTGGCTGGAAAATGGGAAAAGTTTCCCAGAGGCTTTTTCCCCTCCCTAGCTAAGTAGGGATTAGACTGGAATTTGGCTGTTGAATATTCTATTGAGATTGAAAATTAAATTAAATTTTGATCACTTCAGAAATAAGATACTTGTCAGCTGTATGCATGTTTACTTATTTCTAACATTTTGTCACTGGAATGCCATGCTTTCAGCAAAATATGCAGGTTTCTAAAATAAATTTGCTTTTCAAAACTAGTTTTATTCAATCCTGTCATTAAGAGAATTAGCAGTGGATTAGAAAATGTAAATGTGTTGTTATGATCATTAGAAAACTTGCACGTGTCTTTTTCAAGACTGCCTGTATATTCCCAGCCATTACAGCTAATGAGTGATATCCTTGTTTTTTCTAAACAAGATTCCATAGAAACCAAACAAAATGACAAGGATGCTTGTGACTAATCCTCCAAATATCGAAACGACACCTCATTATTTAATTTCAGATTTAATAGTGCAAACTACTAACTGGCCAGGCCTGGATTATAAAGGATATTGACTAAATCCAGATAATTTTGGAAGAGCGAGATATGTTTTCAGACTAAAGCACATACCTTGAACATATTTAGGAATGAATATGTTAATGTGCAGGTGATAAGGCCCTGGCACAGGATGTCCAGAGAAGCTGTGGCTGCCCCTGGATCCCTGGAAATGCCCAAGGCCAGGTTGGATGGAGTTTGGAACAACGTGGGATGGTGGAAGGTGTCCCTGCCCACGGCAGGGAGTTGGAATGAGATGAGCTTTAAAATCCCTTCCAACCCAAACCATTTTGTGGTTTTATGATATTTAAGCAATTCCACGAATTTAATGAAATCAATTTTTAAAATATAAATTTCATTTTTTTTCTCCATTTTCGTCTGTGTTTGCCAGTTTACAGCTAGCCATGCTGACACGTTTGGGAGCTGAGATATCATGTAACTAAATTTGATGTGAAGTGTTGGTGGCCTTCATAATGTAATTTATGCATGTTTCTGTAGATAGCATATGTTGCCTGTGCAGTAATTTTTTATCATATCAGGACAGAACAGCTACCTTTCCAAACTATGTCACACAAACCTAGATACACATACAAATTTTTATTGTGCTTTGCTGGGGTGTAAATCAGTGGAATCTATTGAGCTCTGCTGGGGTGGAGGAGATTAGAATCAGTGTCGCGGTGTCTAATTTATTTCTGTTTTTTCTGACTTAATGTAATCTCTGTTCTTGCTCTGTGGGGAGCAGCAGCCAGGTATCTTTGTAGTCCTGCCCAAAGAATGAACATGGGTGAAACTCCTTGTTTTGGGCAGGAGGCTGCTGCTCCCAGTGCTGCTGTTTGCTGACCCTTTGAATGCTGAGATGAAGGCAGTGTGTTGAGAAAGCAGCTCGTGAGTGCTACAGGTGCTTTATTAAAAATCTCAGCGTCTTTATCAACTCTTACTGAGGTTTCCTTGGATCTGCCCGTTTCATGCCCCTGTCTGTTAAGGTTGTTTTTTGTTTTTATGGCTTTTTCTGGAGAGCTGCCCTGAAAGTGCAATGGGTGCTGTCTGTGCAGGGCTCAGTGTGGCTCCCCTCCAGTGCTGAAATCTGAGCATCCGAGTAATTTCTTTCTTGGTTTTGTGTTTTTGTGTGTGAAGCATACAAAACTGGTGTTGGAGCCAGTGCCCCTAATTCCTTCTCCTTCCTTTGACAGAAAGTTGGTGACTCTGTTTTCCGACCGTCGTAGATGGTGACTGAGATGCTGGAGGCACTGGGCGAGTCGCTCCTCCTCAGCTCTTCTGTGTGAGGTGAGCAGCCATCCTGAGGGGCAAAAAATGCTCATCTGCAGGGTTTCTGAGGGCCCTTCTTCCCCACACCTCAGGACTTCACTGCTGCATTGGATCTCTCAATGATGCTCATGATTTCTGAGCTTGTGTGCTTCCTGTGAAGCTGCTTGTGGTCGGTGTTACATTGCCTGGCTATTGGGACTTCGTGGGTTTTATTCTGAATTAAATGTGAAATCTGAATAAAATTAACCCAGACAAACACCAGACAATATGAGCAAAGCATATATGTGGTCCCTTGCCCATGTTACTGTGTTTGATGGGTTTTTAGGTTGTGCATGAGGTGCTGTTCATCTGAAATGCAAGAATGAGCTAAACCAGATAACAGATATTACATTGTATCTCCCACTGTAGTTAGTCAATATCTGATTAAATGTAATTGCATGAATTTATCATGATAGAAACTGTTTCAAAGTAATTTGAATACAGCCTGAAATTAAAAGCTCCCCTGTATATTCAGTGTGTACAATATCCAGATTTATCTTCAGTTTCTTATCAAGAACGATGCTGTGTATTATGTGCTATGACAATGTTGCTTTTTATAAGGTTAGGAATGTAATAGAATTTTCTGGACTGAACTTCTAATAACTGATAATTTTAATGAAAATCACCAAGATTGGGCCCGTGAAGACAAATCTTGAAGACAGGTGTTATGTCCATCCTCATGCAAGTATGGATGTGGCATTTTTACCTATAAAAGTAGGATTAATCACTAATAAGTAGAACTATGTGGAAAATTTAAGCACGTTATAAATACATGCTAGAAATAGAAAAGCTGTTGCATCAGGAAAATTAATATGTAAATTTATGTTAGAAACTTGTTTTATGTGGAAGTACCATGAATGTTTTTTGAGATTTCTATAAATTGTTCTCACCTGAATGTGGCTGAATCCAAAATATCTTGAAACTCATGTAAAATCTGCCTAAGTGTCTAGTTGGTCATCTTGTGGAATGAGGGACACAAAGTTTGGAATTACTGGACTGAACTGGAATTTTTAAGATTTTATTTTGTTGTATGAATTTCTTAATCTCTGCTGTTTGGAGCTTTTCTGTAGTCTATAAACAATGTGGGTGTTTGCTGAAGCTGGCATTTAGGAGTTGGTCTCCTGCTTTGTATGGGAGACCCAGAGAAACATTCCTCCTTGCTTCCAGCACCACTCAGTGATTATTTTAATGAATTGTGTGGTCTAAAACTGCTGCAGCAGCAGGACTTAATCCACTCCTGTCTCATTCACAGTGTGCTTCTGGTATTTGTCTGAAGTGTTGGGGAGCTTAATTAAAATCCCTTAGTCAGAGAAGCCTCTCTGGAGTAACGGGTTGCTGACCTGAGGCTCAAAGATGCAAAGGGACTTGTCTGAATGTCCCAAATTCCTGTGTGGTGTCTGGTTTTCCCTTTCAAACTGGTCCATCATGTGCTAATAAGCAACCTCCATTTCCCTGCTTTTCCTGCTGCTTTTCTGGTGTTGCTCTTGTGTATCCCATGTTTACAGAGGGTTTGGAGCTAAAACACTTCCAGGCCTGGATCTTAAATGTAGGGCGTAGGGTCTGGATTTGGGGCTGAATTTTGTACATGGAATCCATTCTCACTTTGCCTGTATCGTGATAACATTCCTGCTAAAGCTAACAGAGAAAAGAAGGGACACACCCCACACTGCCACTGGATCCCTCGCTGTTTATTGGCACTGGCAGATTTCTTCTTAAGAGCCTGCTAAAAGCATTTACAGTGGCTTTGTAGGATGGGACTGCAGGTCCTCTGGGACCTGGCCCTTCTCCTCTCTTTCCCCCTCATCCTTTTCTTTCCTCCCTCTACGAGTGGAGCACCTGTCACAGACTTGTCCTCATCAAATCTGGCACACAGGGACTGGCAAATCCACAGAGGCCACCACGTTACCCTTAGGCTGAGCCTGTTGCCTTGGTGGTATAAATATTTTAACAAGCCTCCTCTTTTTGTTTTTTTTTGTTAATTCTAGGACCAAAGAGTACAAGAGACTGAATTATCTGAATTATGCTTCTACAACAGAACTGGATTTCTCCTCACTGGGCATGGAAGAGCCTGGGGAAGCCCTTCCTTTTGTTTGTTTTCTTGATGTTGCAAACAGCTGATCTGGAAGCCAGGAGAGGTCACCAGTTTGTCTGGAAAACAGGTAGGAAAAAGATATGTTAGTTTCTGTACTAGGTATTTCTTGTATTAAAGGATGGCATGATTGTCCTTTCTCCATTCTGTTTTAGTTCAATAGTAAATTTTAAAAGTCTGATAATGTCTTGTATTCTATTTTTTTTATTTTGAAAAATAGAAGGGGTTAATCTGTATTTGACATTAGTATGCTACATGTCTGTTGCAATTATGTACCCAGAGCACAATTCTGGACTCCTTAATGCTTTTCATCTAAGAGTATTTTTACTGCATTATCATCCTAATGTTGCTTTTTTGGAAATATTTAATAGTTTTCTTTTAATTTTTATATGCAAGGGCCTCACCAGCATCTCTCAGGATGACCTGAGGCAGAAATCCATGCTCTTGGTTGATCTATTTATAATTCCATTGGTAAATTAATGAATTATTTCTGTCCCTCAGCCAGGTTGGGTACTGCTGTGTTTTAATGTGTAGAAGATGTGGAAACCTGTGAAGGTGCTTTGGGAGCACCACGACTCTTGGTGCTGGAGTGGAGATGGGGTGGTCCAGCTGCACAGAACCAGACGTGGTGCATTGCATGCTTGTTTTGTAGCAAAACACACAACAGCAGAGGATGTTCAATGAAAATGAAAGATTGGTAAATTTGGGAAGTGTTTACTTAAAGTGCTTAATCAAAAATATCCAACTGAACCAGGGGTTTCATTGCTTTTTGTGACTGAGCAACAAAGTGATTAAATGTGATGGAAAAATAATTTCCCTCCCTTTTTTTTTCTTTTTTTTTTTTTTTGTTTTTTTGAGATTCTTTGGTATTTTGGTTATTTATTTTCTAATTGCATTTCTGTAGAAGGTAATAGACTGAATTAGTGGAATAATGAAGCAATTTTTCTGGGTGAACTCCTGTCCTTCTGATAGGACCAACACAAACTTCTTGCCTGGCGGCTGGTGTGGGAAGCTGGGGAAGGGCTGGTACAGTTCAGCATGATACTGTATTTCTAAAGACTTTTTCTTTACACTGTCTAGCATGTGAAATGAGGAGGAGATAAACAATGACTCTTTTCTCCAATTCACTGTTATTTACATGATTTTTGAACAAGCTTTGAAAGGTAGAGTTGTTTTCTTAAGACAAATTAGAGCCTTCAGTGCTGTCTGTCTTCTCTTCAGTTCCAAAGCATGTTGTACTGTCAGTCTTCAGGGCTGTGCAGTGGAAATCATAAAACTTTAATTTGACTTGATGATTCCAGCTGAAAGTAAGGAGCTTTCAACGCTTCAAAGGCATCTGGGGCAGATGTAGTTGGAACTAAGAAAATTTGGTGCTCTGGTTTGTGTGGACACCGTGCTCTGAAAGCACCACGGTGGGCTTGTTGTAAAGGTTCCTCTTCCAGATGCACAAGAAAATTGTCAGTTCTTGTGACTCTCACAATGGATTAAAAATATCTGAGCTTTTGAGGGTCACCTTAAAAACTTGAAATCCTGAGAGTATTTTGATGTACTTCCTCTGCTCATGGAGTGACATGAGATAGAAAACAACTTTGACTGATATGTTTTCCAAATGAAAATACCTTGTGAGTATCAGCTAAATGCATTGTCCTGATTGAGGAAAAAAGATTTTTCTCCAATATTGGTAAACATTACCCCTCTCCTTTCTTTTCCCCCATGGAAGTATTTTGTTGAAAGTTAGATAAAAGTTCCATCTAAGCCCCAAATGTTCAGTTCCAGGTTGAAATGAATAGTATGTTCACCCAAAACATTTTGTTTTGCTGAGAAGCTAAGTATAATTTGTGAAGCCCCTACTTGCTCTGCAATAGCAGTGAAGCATCAGCATTTCTAAATCCTGAATCTTGTGTTTTTGCAGTTGTTCTAAACAGAAATGACACAATGGGCAGTAAATGGCAGTCTGCTGTCAGGGTGGCATATGTGGCTTGATTTTGTAAGCATTTTCTTACCTTAAATGAAAAGGTTTTTCAGGTATGAATAATTACAAAGGTATGCCTTTTAGAATATTAAAAGGATGTGTTTTGGGAAGAGAGGGGTGATGACTTAAATGGTATCTGGAAAGGTAGAAGGGTTAACATAATCCCCTGTGGCAAGATATTAATAATAAAATAGCTCTGGGATGTAGATCATGGGGATCTTGACCTGTTGAGACCTGTGGCTTGTATAATAATTGTGAAAAAAATCATCTGTAGTTTGAGGACTTTTGTGCCCAATACAAAATAATAAAAAGTGAATAAAAGCACACCACAGGGAACCTAAAATTAAGTAACTTTTAAAATAAAAGCTGAGCAGATCCATTCCAATAGAAAGAAAACCTGCAGCTGTTGTCCTTTTTCTTAATAAAACAATCTGATGAGAAATGAGCAATCCATAATGGGAAAGGGGATGATCTATTCTGTTTTTAAATCTTGAATTGTCTATTGTAAGCATGGCAAGTTACTTACCTGCTGGGGAGAAATTCAACTTCTTATTGAAATGTCATGCTTTATAATTAAATAAGATTATGCTACTGAAAGCTCTGACTTTATGAAAATGAATTTATATGTACTGAAATAAATTTTCCTAGCGCACAGAAAATCCAGGGAGGCATCCTTAATATGGATGGGGCTGGGGAAAAGGAAAAAAATCATATCATTGCAGCAGTTTATAATACAGACTTTTCTTCAGCTAAATCCTTGACACTGTCTAATGAAGATGTGAAGATTTTCATGCTGGGCTTGGTGGTCTTGGTCTAGGGGAAATCAACAGTACTGAAATCACTGCACCTACAAAAAACCCCAGGCTGTGTAATTCTAAAACATGAGAACTCGGCAGTGTGAGGTAATTTTGTACATGCTCTTCCCTCAGCTATCCAGAGGGCTGTCACACTTGCACGTTGCTTATTTGTGGCCTGTCCTAAAACCATTTATTTTGAGCTTTTTGCTTCTAGGAGTTATAAATTAGTATCTATACCCTGTATCTTCTGGTTTCCAGACATTTCTTGTCAGATGCTCATTTAGTGGCCACTAAACATGAAAGCAATAATCATATCAGCTAAATTACTCAGCAACATCAAATAGCTGAATAATTTTCTCACACTTGCTAAATTTAATTGGACCTAAATTCTTGTAAATTAATAGTATTTAATGCAGTTGCCAATTATCAATTTGCATATTTCACCATGTTAATTTTCTTCAGCGCTTGAGTAGTCCTAAGAGTTCCTGGAATTTCTGCAATGCCAGTATGCCTGTGTTTTAGTGATGACCATTCAGGATTTTAAAACTGTGTATAGAATATTGATACACACATGAGTCCACAGCATAATTCTCGTTGTTTTTTCTTGTTTTTTTTGGTGAAGCTCTAAAATTTAGTTCCAAAATCAGGATTAAGTGTAAGATACATGCAAATATTTTGTGTGCTTTCCAGGAAGTGACTGATAGTTGGGATTACAAAGTACTGGAGTGTCTCTTTCCAGATACTGTTTTTGTAGCTCATGGGCAGGTTTCTGGCTCCCCTTACTGCTGGTGTCTTTAGCTTCTCCATAAACTGCACCTCAGGCATCTGCTGTTTCCCCCAAAATACAAACAGAATGCAAGATATAAGAGACATAGCCCATAAAAGGCTCTTTGAGCTAAAGCAGTGTCATGGATTTATTTTTTATTGAGGGAAATACTGTAAAAATGCTTTTTCTAGGATGCAAATGCCCTGATTTTTAGAAAAATGGTTCTTTAATCATAGTGAAAATGCTATCTGTCATGGAAATAATCCTCTGTCTACTATGGAAGGGAAGAAGGGGACTGTTAGAAACCCAGATGTTGTGTCCCAGTGAGTTTTCCTTCTCTGGAAAACATGAAGGATGGCTATTTAGCCCAGCAGGGACGTGCTCCCTGATATGAGTGGAAGAGCACAGAAAGTGAGGTATCAGACTGGGAAATGGGTTTGTAATGATTCTGATCACAGCAGAGAGATTTTTACCTGAGGAAGAAACCATTAAACGTCTGGAGTTCGTGGGCTTTTGGGAGCCAGGTGTGTGAACTGTGAGTACTCCTGCCCGAGGTGGGCATATAAAAACTTTAATTTGGAGTTACTGCCTGTATTTGAAAGTCGTCCTTAAAATAGGGTTAGCAGATGGGTTTTGATCTGCAGTCGTTCTTCAGAAACAATCCATAATGGAAAAGGGACGAAATGAACTTTTCAGA
Organism: Thryothorus ludovicianus; assembly: GCA_013397245.1. NCBI lineage: Eukaryota > Metazoa > Chordata > Aves > Passeriformes > Certhiidae > Thryothorus > Thryothorus ludovicianus. The sequence goes on from VZTB01004942.1 coordinate 59,345, forward strand.
GAACAACTTCTAATGTGGAGGAACCTTTGAACCACCCATGAGTGTGGGTGAGCCAGCCCTGGCTATGATGAAAAAGGCCTTTTGTTCTCTGATAAGACCGCCATAAAATGCCCTTTCTCAAGATTGTAATTTCAGGAAGGTCAGGTGCTGGTTTGGAAGTGCCTTTCACCTTATGTCTTAAAAGACAAGCTTTTACCTACGTACACCAAATGTTAAAAGGAGTCCAGGTCTTCAAAGGACAGTAGAGCTCAAACCTGCTGAAAGGAGACTCAAAAATAGCTCTGCAACAAGTGAAGTTTTCCCAAAAGCTCGACAAAATGAAGAGTGATTATCTGTCCTAAATGAGGTGGTTTCTTTATTTGGTGGGACAGCAGCTCGTGAAGGAAGCACAAAAGGCTCTTGGGCGATCTTTGTGTGGTGTCTGGAAGGTTTGTGATGTGTATCTGACTGATGCTTCCAAACTTCTCATTGCATTGCAAACATTTTCATTGTGGGTTGTTCTTACCCTGCCTCGGTGGGCAGAGTTTTAAATGCTGAAACTTTCAAGTGGAAATTTAGCCTTGATTTAATCAAACTTTGTATGATTCAAAGGATCTTCACTATGCTAAGAGGCTGGAACAGAATGATGCTTCTGGGTTATAGATTGCAGTCTTGTAGTATTGACAGCAGAAGCAATCAGTAATTTAAAAAAAAACTTACTAAATTCTGTTCTTGAACTAACCAGGACACTGCCATAAACCTGATAATGAAAATCTGTTTCAAAATGATAAATCTTCTTATTTTTACCTTCATTCATGGTTTTGGACTCTGTTCCTGAAACAGACTACTCTTTAATTTAAGTAATTCTTCTTTTGGTCATTGCTGCTAATGTATTTATGAATTGAGGATACCAATTCATACCAATACTGAGGATACCAATACTGGACCCCTGTGAGTAAACTCATTTCTTAGAACTAGTCAGTCAAATGAAATCTTTTCTTAGCACTGCTTCTCAGAATTATATCAAATCTTAATTAAGATTTCATCTACTGATATTTTACTGTATTTCATTGGAATCAGAAATGTCTGGCTTAAATTATTTCAGAATAAATTTTGAAAAAGTATTTTGTAATGAACAGTTTCATTTGAAGCAGTGTAGTTGTTTTTAATGTGTTGGCGTAGTTTCATTATGTAGACATTTAAAAAGTGATTTAAATAAAAAAAGTAGTGCTTTAATTCTATATTTGTCTAAAATAATTACTTACAAATAATGTTTTATGAGGCAGTATAAGTTATACTTCTATTTCTACAAAACATTTAAAAAAACCAGTAACGTTTGAAGATTCAAAGGAGGTTGTTTTGCAGAATTTCATTAGGAGGAAAATTTAATATGCTGGTTGATATTAGTCACTGATATTTGAGAAGCTTTAAGGGTGAGCCTCAAAGCTAATCTCATGTTCCTCAGACAGAAGTGCAGCTGTTTCAGATTGATAAATATTTGGCTTTTTTTCTTCTTTATTCCTTACCAATTCCTATCCAGATTTTCACCCTTCTGTTCCATGAATCTCAAGATTTTGTTACATATGGTTCTGCTGTTCCACTTCACCCATCTTATTCCACTTCTGATATTGGTATCATCATCTGGTCTTATTTTCTCAACAACTGAATCCAGCTTGTCTTGGAATTGTGGAGATGCACCTGTTTGTGCCATAATTCACAACCCTGTGCAGGGGTTGGTCAGTTCATGTTTGGGTAGGTGAGACATTTCAAAATTGGTGGAGACCTTGTGTCCTCAGCCAGGAAATACTGGAGAATGTGGCAGAGGACAAGGCAAATGTACATCAGAAGAGTTTCAAAAAAGCTGGAGAAGCTTTCTTCTACTGGAACATCATTTTCCAGCCTGGTCTTTCCTCCAGGTGCTTGAGGTCTGCTGCTGGGTTGGATAAATGCCACAGCAGCCCATGGCACACCCCCCTGGTCCTGTCCTTATCCCACCAGGCTGAATGCTCTGTGTAAGGGACATGGCTGAGGGACCCGTGGCACAGAGTGCCAGCCAGCATCAGAGATGTTGGAACAGCTCCTGGAGGAGTTTGGGATGCTGGTTACAGGTACAGAAATACTTAAACTGGTGCTGTTTTTCCTTGTCTGTAAAACTTGGCTTGTTTATTAGCTCTGGTTTCCTGTGAGGAACTGTAGACAGCAGAGGGAGGTTCTTGGTGACACTGCTTAAAGAAGGAATCCTTGGCTTATTATATTTTCCTAGAAAAGCACTCCAGCAAGCAGCGCAGAGTACCAGTCCAATTAAAAAGGCAAGCAGAGGAGGGAGAGAAATAACCCTGGAGTAAATGCTGAAATGAACTCTGGGTGTGCTCGGAGTTCGAGTTCCTCGGCAGAGGCGAGTGCTGAGCCTGGCTGTGGCTGGCTGCTCCAGGGGCAGCTCTGGCAGTGTGTGCCCACTCATTTTGTTATTGTTGGGCTTGCAAAACTATTTCAGCAGTTCTTTTACAGTAAGGCTGCCTGCTTTACCTTGTCAAGCAGCATCAGATATTCAGTAGGTGGTGGTTTAAACTAGATTACACAGGAGATTCACACTAATCTTTTAATGTCCCTCTTCTCTTCTTGAGAATAATAGTTTTTGAGAATAAGGTGCTTTTTTGTTGGTATTGGGAAAAGTATGTTAGGCTTCTTATCCTTTTCTTTCCTCAATAGTTACTATGGGAACAGAGCTGGGGGTCACAGGGGAAAATCTGCAGAAGTGGTTTCTTTTAAATAGTTCATTTAAAAAAATAAGAAGATAGCTTATTATTGGAATTGGGGTACTTTTCATTCAACTTTGTTGAATTTTATTGTTGTACATATTTCAGTCACAAAAGAAGCACAGTGAGTGGCAAGAAAAACAGATGGGGATGTTTTTGTAGTTTTTCCTTGGGGTTAATATTTTTTTAATTGAATGCAGCTGTTGGAAGGATTTCTGTTGTTATGTATAGGCGGAGCATTAAAAATGGATGATCACATTTTCATCCTGTTTTAGTGGAGTACTAGATTTAATTATTCTGCTGCCCTTGTTCAGAACCCTGCAGGTTTTTTTTAAATAAGTATATCTTAAGGATTTTACTTTGCCACTTAGTTGAATGATTTCAGTATATAAGGGTAATCACTTCCTCATTCAGCTCTTTTGTAGAGCGTAATTGTGGGTGAAAATAACACAAAATTGTATTAGAAATCCCTAAAATACATGTTGTTGTCCTCAGTATGCAAGTTATGCTGCTGACTCTTTATAGGGACTCTTCATGAGATTTGGGAATTCTGCCCTCTGATACTCCCTAGTTTTTTTTTTCCTGCTGTTTTTGAGAATGATTCTGCCATCATAATTTTATTATTTTTTCTTTTCAAAAAGAAAAAATAATTTCTTTATATTTCTTAATTTCAAAATATTTGATTGGCCAAAGCCAGGAATACGAAATAGAGAAGTTAGAAGGGATATTTCATGGTAATCCAGGTTATTTCCATAGTCTTGACATAGTTCGATTGAATCACCCTTATCTAGTGGATAGATATAATGAAATGACCACTTAATGTGGAAGTTTTGAATGTCAGAGCTTCATTTTGCCTGGGCTGAGACCAGTCCAAGTGTGGGGGTGATTCCAGAGGCACTGCTTGGTCTCCACCTCTTTGTTCCTTCTTCCAGAGACCTTTTAAAGCTCATGGTTGAATGTGGTTGCGTGTAATAGTGATTTAGGATTACAGAGCTAAGTTTGGAAAAGCATGTTAAACCCTCATTATAGCAGTTCTAAATACATTGGTTCTGTATGCTGGGGATGGGTTGTAGACAGTTGCTAAAGCAGATCCAGCTTTTGTGTGCCATGTCCTGGAAGGCCAGCCATGAAAAATCACTTTTCAAATGAGAACTTAATAAAAACTTTCCTGCTCTGAACGCTAAGCCCTGCTCCCCGTGCGATTAGTGGTTTCATTTCTTTCCCAGCAGTTGGGTAATGATTATGGCTCCAGATGCTGCAGGAGTGATAAAGAGAGTGATTAATTTCACTTGAAAGGGCATATGTTCAAAGAGGAGCCAGCCCAGCGCCTCCAAGGCGGAGCCCAGGCTGCTGAGAGCGTGTGCTGTGGTACCCAGCTGGTCCCAGGGACAGGACCAGCCAACCTCCCTGAGTTACCCTAAGCATATATTTGCTGCTGGGTTGTTTTATTTTCCCAGGATCTGTTTAAAAGCTCTTCATGGCTCTGGAAAGCAGTGCTGTCAGATTTTCAGCTTTGAGGAGGGGCTGGTGTCACCTGCACAGCCCAGGAAACTGCGAGCGAGCTCGGGGTTGTGTTTATACCCTGTACAGAATTAAGTGGTAATGAAGGGTTCCTATTCCCTGGCTTGTTCAACAGCAGCTTTAAAAGTGTTCCTACGCTTCATTTGCAAGAATGGTTCACGCTGTATGACTCTGAAAAATTCTGACATTTAAAGCATTATATTTTCAATATGCTTAAAAGTTAAATGTGCAAGGTAGGTACTTCTTGAAGTCTTTATCAGGACTTTATTGACCTATTGAATAAGTCAACAGAAGTATGAAACATGACTGAGCATGCCACGTGGTTAAATCCAGAGTATATCTGATGTTTGTTGTGTTACCACCTGAAATTTTTCACTGTTTGGTGTCTCTTGGGGTTTATTCTGTCACCCCTGAGATCCAAAGACCTTCAAATTTCAATAGTGCAATAATATCCACCTACATGTGAGGCATGTTTTACTTCTCTACATGATGACATTTTTAATCATAACTTTCACAGGTTTGAAGCTGCTGAAGGGAAAGCTTCAGTACTTGTGACATCTTTAACATCTTTTGACCTGTTACATTTATATCACTCATCTGCTTCTAAGCAAAAAATAAGCACTTTTCTTTTGTCTCTTGAAGATCTTCACAGTGGATACACTGGATAGAGAAAAAATTATTTTCTGTGCTTTTAATTTTCCCTGCATTCAATAAATTTAGATGTGTATTAGCTGCAGAGTTTTGAAGCAGCTGTCTGGATAGGATACAGAATTAGAGTCTTTACAGACAAGGATTAAAAGGAGGCTTTAGTGATTAAAGAACTTCCAGAAAGTTTCTGGAAGTTCTGTTATTAACTACAGTGCTCATAAGGTAGCACTCATGTTTTTATTGTCATTCCCTTAATATTCTTGGTTGCACTAATAAAATAATGCTGCATCCAAGCAGAAGTGAAAATGAATTTCTGCAAATTGTTTGCAGCTCTGTGTGTTAAATGTGTATGGTGTATCACTCGAATAACTTATCTAAGCTTCAGTATTTTCAGTTAAACGAATTCAGTGCATCTGTTTTTCAATTGGCATTAAATATTTCATAACCTCTGTGTAGCTGTGTCTTGATTTAAAATGTTGTTAGTGTGAAATTTGTGATTCTGCAGATTGGAGTTTGTGGTCTGCATTTAACAGGAGGCTCACTTGGATTCGTTTTGAAGTTTCAGGAATCTGATAATGAGAGTTTATCCAAACTTTTAACTGTTATTGATCCCACTTTTCTCTTAAGGAAATATCAATCCTCTATCTTCTGCATTCCTCTGCAAAATGCCAAGCTGATTTTGCTTTTAGGATTGTCCCCAAACAACTTCAAACATCAGAAAGTTTGCAAAACAGCTTTCCCAAAACCCTGAGTACATCCTTGCCCTCACGGCACTGGGAGAATTTTCTGAGTGTCTGAGTGTTAAATATGTTGCTTAGATGTCAGTGCCTCTGTGTGTGTGTGTGTTTATGCATTAATTTTTGCTTGTGTTTTATGTCACCCGTGTATAATTACAGTGTTGCCATCCAGCCAAGGGCACTGGTGGCAGAAACAGCTGCAGTGTTTTGAAGAGACTGGGGACGGATCAAATGAGAGACAGGGAAGTTGGAGTAAGTGATGACAGTAATGTTATTGTGCCCTAAGGGTCTTGCAAAGTACAGTACTTAAAACCCAATTTTTGCTTTGTAGATAAGTGAGTGTGTCTCGGTTAAATCAATATACGTGTGCAATAGATGATAAAACTTGGTATTACATACCTCCTTTGATATTTTTCATACTTACTGCTTTAAAGGTAGCATTATATTTATGTTCAGAACACTCCAAAGTACTTTATGCCTTTTGTTATGAGCTTTCGAACATCTTGCTTGGTTTAGTAATGGGAGCTCAGGCAGCCTGAAATTGTCACTCTCATGTTGGGTATGTATTGATGGTTAATTGACTGCTGACCTTTGCCAGGACTCTCTTCAAAGAGCAGGGAGTGATACCAGGGGATAGTAAGTCAAGGAAATTGAAAAGCAGGTGAGAAAAGGTAATTCTATGCAGTTACACTTAAATGTTGAAGCTGGGGTTTTTTTATAAAAACAAAGGTTAAAATTAAACAACTCCACACCCCCACTGCTTTTCTGCTTTTCCCATAGATATTTCCATGTGCTTCAATATAAAAAAGAAAGTTTTACTTACTCTTCTTCTTCACTGTGATTTACTTGTCCTTGATTGATTTTTTTTTTTTTTTTTTAATGGATGAGCCAGCTTTCAAAGACTTCAGAATGATTTAATTATTATAGCACACGGGGCCCCAAATCAGATTTAAGTTTTTTTTGATATAGTTTATGGAATAAACCAGCGAACAGATGCAGAGGATGGAAAGCTGCTGGTACTCAAATCAACTAGATGATTCTGCAGGCAGAAGATTCCCCGTAGACCTTAACTGAAAGGTCAGGAGGCAAACTTAGTGTGTGCCATTTAATCCAATGTCATTGGGATAAATGTATTGTAACTGTGTCTGTGGTGTATCAGGAGCTAAAGAACTGGTAAAACTCGCAGTGCTCTGACTGTATTGCTAAATAAAGCTATGCTACATTCAATAAAGCAATTACATAAAAAGTGTTATAGGCAACTTCAATTCCAATACCAGCAGCATGATCAATCATTTTCAATCCAAGGGATGGCCTAATCGCTTTTCGTTGCTGCTTTGAAAGGTTACATTACTCAGTTATCTTGAGCAACCTTTTCATGTTTGCTTCATGAGGGATTTTATAAATGTTCTTTCTTTTACTCTCTGTTTTGGTATGGTCTGTTTAGTGAGAGTTAAAAAATTTCCCTAACCTTTCCTTATGCCAATAACTTTATACAGTTCTTAAACCTTTTTGGAATAGAAGACCTGACTGTCATGATCAACAAGCATGATTTTTTTTTTCAATCTGTTTATCTTTATGAAATCCCCTTTTTGCTCCTGCTGCTGGTGTTGCCACTTCTCTTTCAGTGGAATAAGCATCCTGCATAAGTAATTTCATCTGGCTTCATCCCGCACTTGTTCCTGTGCAGTTCAAGGACTTCTCTTCCCTTGGCACGATCCAGCCTGAGAGTCTGACTGGCTCAGTTTGTTGTTCAGTGTCATTTGTACTGATGCCTTCTTGAGGCTGACCTGGAACAGAGACCAGACACAGCAAGAGGATAAAGCAGGGATTTATTAAAAAGCCTCAATGGGAACACCTTGAGCAGTTCAAGAGCCTGGCTGGGCCACACTCAAGATGCCCCAAAATGGTCACAGAATTCACGACTGATCACGAGGTCCCACACTTTTATAAGTTCTGGTCCATGAGCATATTGGAGTCAATTGTCCAGTTTATAGCTTCAGGTCATGAAGTTCCATCCTTCTGGATTTTTTCTTCTCACTTCATCATTGTTTTTGTCCTTGGGCCTGAAAGTTGGGTTGGTTGTCCTTGGTCTCAAGCCAGAGAAGAAATTGTTTTGTCTCCCTACTCTGTGAAGAGAACTCAGTAGCACTTAATATGAAACCTAAAACTAACCACTAAAACAGCACAGAATTTAAAAAATATAAAAGCTAAAACCTGAGGCATCACTGTGGCCAGCAGTGGTTTCTCTGCCCTCTTGTCTGCTTTGCTCCTGGCTGTGTGGGCAGTGACTGCAGACTCTGTTTGAGATGTCTGTGGGTGGGTATGAATTGATACTACCTAGGAAACACGAAATTCCTCCCTTAATCAGGTAATTTGGGAAGTAGTTAAGGACAATTGTGTTATCATCATTAGGACAGTACTAGTGGTTTGATACCTCAGTGCTGACATGAGAGAATGGGGAAAAGATTTCCATCAAGCTTTCCTTTTGCTTCACCTCAAAGGTAACAGATGTTGGACTGATAAAGTGACAGATGATTCAACTTCTTAACCTTTTTTTTCTAAAAGTTTTATAGGTCCTGATTTATTCTTTTTTTCCCCCAGAAGCTTATACTTTGTGTAAGATCCTAATTTTCAGCTCTTGTGGAACCAATTCTAGCCAATACTTACGGACAGTGCCATTTAGACAATATTAGTCAGAATGCAAAAGAATAAATTTTAAGCAAAAGGATACCTCCTTTTCTTAGAGACAAACCTGAGAAATAGTTACTTGAATTACTGTACCCTGGATGCTGCTTGTTAGCCCATAAATTTGTTCCCTCCCTAGACCAGTAAAATGATTGTATTTTGCATGAATGAGAACTAAGAGGTCTGTAACATTTTGGTTGTTTTTTTTCCTATATAAATAGCACTTGAAGCAGCTGGAAAATTTTAGCTTAAGAATAAATTATCAGAGATTTATTCCATTTTATGTCTTTGGTATTGGCAAAGCTGTCTTGTCTGTTAATGTATTGCTGATGGATTTTTCATTTATTTATTCACTAAATCCTAGCAGTTTCTTTATGCCCAGCTCAAACACACATTTTAGTGCCAGAAACTGTCCTGTTATCCTATGGACACACACATGTGTTCTGTTCTTATCTTTGGGTAGCTGTGGACATGTAGAAGATCCTTACATCTGAATGAAAATCTGTTGTTTTTTTACTTTTACTCTTTATCAGAACAAATTTATTCAGCCTGACTTCTATATGCTTTGTGCACTGACAGCTGCATGGAGGTGCCATAGGATGTCACAGGAATCTGCTGATTGTTAATGTCATGCATTATTTGGGATTTTTAAATTTTTTTATTTTGTTCTTGTTAAACTAGGCTGGTAAATGCCATATTGTAACATTTCATAGCTTTCTCATAAACCCCTTCTAGTATCTTTCTGGAGAGTGTGTTGATAAACTTTCCCTTAAGCATACATACAAATTAGATGTGAGAACCTGCGGCTAAAAGAAGTTGCTCCAAGGCAATGATTCACAAGGATGAAAAATCAATACAAGTTTCATTAAAGAAAAGGGAAGAAAATATAACAGGCTTTTTGCTATGCTTTCCTGTGGGAAGTAGAGGGAGAAACCATTTTATTCAGCTTTATTCTTAGAAATAGGGATCATAATGTGTCTGGGGGTATTTTTGAGTGTGCCGCGAGTGGAATTATCCTCTGGAGAAGCTGCCTTGGCTGGTGGCTTGGAACCTGCTCAGGTGGGTGTATTTATGGAGGAGGTTTCAGCATGGAACTGCTGCTCCAGGGAGATGTGTCCCCCCCGGGCAGAGATTTCCACCCATATTCCCACTCCTCGGGGCGCAGGTCAGATCGCGCTGCCGGAGGACTCAATTTGAAGCTTGACTTGAAGGAAACTCTATTTTCCCCCTGTGTTTGGAAGGATTTTCTGTTGACTCAGCAGTCTGAGAAGTGGCCTGCCCTGCAGCAGCTGTGAGGGTGAGCGGTGGGAGGGCAGGAGGGGGCTGTGGGAGCTCGGGGGCTGAGGTGTGCAGCCAACTCCAGCACAGGCACCTGCTCGGGCTGTGCGTGGGAGCTCCTCTCTGCTGGGAGTGTTGTCTTGTGGAAGCTGGACTTCTATAGCAACCATATTTCCCTGTCATAACTCTCAATCAACTGGGTTTTTTTTTTAGTTTTGCTATTAAAACTTGGTGATGACACATGTTAACAGTCTCCCGGTGACGTTCGGCAGTTGTACATCTGTTTGTTTTCATTAAATACCGTTTTTTGAAAAGTTTAAGGGCTGATCCGATTAAAAACACAGGATGGAAAAGCTGGTGAGCTTCTCGCAGCCAAGAGCAAATTTATTTCTCCAATCTTGTTTGAAAAAGCAGGGATGCTGGCAGGGTTGAGTAGTAAATATGAGCAGTACATCTTGTTCAGTGAGCTTTTTCTGGATGCCTTGAGTGAACCGAACAAGTGAGTTAAGTGAGACACACGTGACTGAGGCTCTGACAGGGTTGTGGTGATGGATTAAAATCAGATGAGTGAAGCTGCTGCCACCCCAGACCATCTGCCCCACTCTTTGTTTTGCATCCCAGAACAGCAATATTTGGTCTGTTCATGAATCAGCTTTTATAAAGCAGAATTTAGCCTGGAATTTTAAAGTCATCTGAACTGGGGTTGGTTTGCTTTAATATGCTTCTCCTAAATGGTTTTGGGGAGCTTTCAGGCTGCCCCAGCTGTTTGATAAGGCATATTAAAAACGGGCTGTTGTGTGTGTTTCTGACCTGGGTGACGTGCCTGTGCTGCTTGCCTCTCCCTGCACATTTTTGTGGTTGCTCTGCTCCGTGTTGTGTCCACAGCAGTGTCCCTGTGCCAGCATTGCCTACCCTGGGGGTCAGCACAAATGCTGCTCTCAGGCTAAGGTTTCCTCAGTTTCCAATCGAGGTCCTATTTACCATTTCAGTCCCATAGAACCACTGTACCCATTTGTAAATATTCTACCTTAAGAGCAAGCTACTGTTTTTTTGCTTAAATATTTGTCTGATAACGGTGCAGTGATTGCCTACCTTGCATCTTCACCCACAGTGCACCTGTACTGTAATTTGAGGAAAAGTTGCTTGGTTTTAGAGTAAAATTGGATTAAAGTTGATTAGCTAGAGCAAATGTGGTGTACCACAAACTGGTGCTGGGTTGTGTTGAAAGCAATAAACAGGAATAAACAAGGGCATGGGGCTGGAAATCCCATGCCTGCAAGTGCCGTGGGCTCCAGGGCGACCTGTTCACCTTTCCCAGGTTTTGAACAGTGGCAAATGAGCAGATTGCATCAGATCTTGTTTCAGCATCGTCTGTTTCCACAGCTGAAGCTCCCATATGATCAGATCCTATAAATTATTTAAGATGCAGAAGCTGTGTAACCAGAGTCTCCCGTAAAGGTTAAGGCTCCATCTGTCCTGCCAACCTCGAGGGCTGTGCATTTCATGCCATTATCTGTACTGCTGGGTGACATTAGAAGAGTCAGGAACATTCAAATGTTGCTTCCTGTTTGCTGCCCAGCAGTGAAAACCTCACTGCATTAGCACCATACACCTGAGGTGCTCTTGGCCCAACTTCATTCTCGATGAGAAAGGAGCTGAACTGGACTTTACACAGCACCAAGAGGTCCGAGAAGTTCTTGTGAGGAGAAGACAAAAAAAGTTAAATGGGAGAACCCAAGGAAATCCAGTCTTTGGGGTTACTCTTGTATGTAGTCCATCTTGTTTAAAACATGCTTTCACTTTAAAATCTTACTGCTGATCAGTATTTCAGTGATTCTGTGCAGAAATGAGTGTAGCAGAATTTCCCATGTAACACCAAATGAAATGATTCCATGTGCAGATGGTGAGGAGGATAAGAATGGAGTTTTGGAAATTGAAACCCCTTTTCCAAGTTTTTTCCTTTCAAAGAGCAGGAATCAAGTTTCTGAAGAGCTCGCTGAATTTTGCTTTGTGATAATAAAATGGAATACTGACATTGTTTTATGGTTTCTCCTCCAATCCAAGTGATACGTATTATTCCTAGGTACTTTATTCTCCATATATAAAATATCCAGAGAAATGTATGTTCTTAAAATGAGCATAGCTTCAGGTGTGGGTAAAGGAGTTGTTGCAACTATCACAGCTGTTTAGACTAAAATTATGGGAGTAAGGAAGGATGAAGTTTGTCTTGTGGAGGAAGATTCAAAACTTCTAAAGCTTAATTTTCAGAGCTTCATTTTCTGCTGTTCAGTTTATTGCGACCCTTCCTGGAGTCTCTTTCTTAAAACTGGATTATTTCCTTTCAGTGGGTGGGGTTGTAGACAAAATATCTTCTTGGTAGCTCCTGTATCATTTTTCTAAGTATAATAATTATGTTTCAGTCTTGTAGTCTTCTAGTGCAACACCAAAATCCCAGGTACTGGTCCAGCTTTTCTCTGTGAGCAGCCTATAATGGTTTACCAGGCATGGTAGTGACAGCTGCCTGGTACCAGTGGTGTTACTGCTTGTTAGAAAATGTGTTAATGGGCTCTGTTCTGGGGAAATTTATAGCTCACAGTTTTGGGAGAGGAGGAGAACAGCTAAAGCTAAATAAAGTAGGTTGTTTGCTTTTTTTTTCCTTCCTAATTTGAGAAGATTTTGTGGCAGATTATGTTTGGCAGACTGGTCTGGCCTCATCCAAAGCTTTGTGTGTGTGTGTGTGACAGCTCAAAAGTGGAATGATTTAGACCCCCTTGCTGTCATATATTAGAGCTCAGCATTTTGCAACTACTGAAGACAGATCAGACAGATCTGATGTGTTTGGGTAGAGAACTCATGTGGGAATTTATGGGTGGTGGCAGCACAGGCAGTGTAGAGGCTCCAGAGGAGAAATCCTGTTCCTGTTGCCCGTGGAGATCCTGGTGGGGTGGGCAGGGAATGGGCACCATCCCTGGCATCTCTGAGCCCTGCTTGGAATATGCTTGGTCTGGGCTGTGGTGAGAGCCCAGGAGCCTTGCAGCAGTTTCAGGAGGTGTTCCAGGTGTGTATTTCCTCTGCTCCTGCTGGAGAGTAGGTGAGACGTTCAGTCTGCATCAAAGATTTATCCCAGAGCTGAAAAAAAAAATTAAGAAGAGGCAGTTAAATCTCTCTTTATGCTTTTTGACTTTATGGGATTTTTTCGTTCTGTGCCATGACTGAGGATTTTTGAGCTGAATGCTGAAAATATAACAGAACATAAAAACTCATAAATTTAACAGAAGGTAGAAAGGCCATAGAATGAATAAATACATTTACCTTCCAGGAAATACCTTTTTCCAGTCAACTTCTCTCCATTCAGGTCGAGCTCCACCTTTTCAAGCATATAAACTCCTGTGGATCTTGTTTCCAGGAGGAGATCTGTCCCAAAAGGCTTTAGTGGCTCCTTGGAAGGATACTAACTACTGAGGGCAGGTGGGCATCCTTCCTAATTTTAATGCAACCACTTAGTTTGATACTTTTAAAGAAAGTGAAAGTGAGAGTGGTGTAGAGCTGTGATCTCTTTTCTCTCTTGCCCCTACACTGGAGTGCTGTTTCCTGCCTGCTTTTGTGTGGACCTGTCCTGTCCCTGTGCAGCTTTGCATCCATCAGGGAAAGAGGAACAAAAAAAAGGTGAAATGAAGGTTAGTGGTCGTGTAGGACACACTGTGCTGTGATAGAGTGGGAAGAAGGATGTTTGCCAGCACGTTACTGTGCTCAGGGTCATCAATAAAAGGAAATGTAATTGTCACTTTTCTTTTACAATACTTTCCCTCGGATTGTTTTTCCCATTTCTCTGAATTCATAGCTGTGACAACAAATGCTGTTTGTGGGGACCAGTCAGCAGAGAGTTAAACTCTGGTAAATGGTATATAGTTCACCTAGGCTTAGTGGAATTGCAGGAAAACAGAATTTACAGCAGAAAACTAACAATAAAATCCAACATAACAAATTGGGAATTGCGAAGTGCAGTTGGCTACTGCTGTGTTGTGGCAGGCGTCCTCCTTCACTGTGACCTGCCAGGTGTTCCTTGTGCTGTTGTGAGTACCTGTCTGCTTTAGGGGGAAAACAATTCAATGAACAGACTGAGACAGAAGAGATTATCTGTGGTTTTAATAGTTTTGTCAGGCCTCTGCTTGTTCTTAGATAAAATCTTTAATGGAGAAAATAATAAACTTGATATTAAAATGCATCAGCTGCCCAAAACCACAGTGGACTTTTATGTATCTGAAGAGTGGTCAGGCTTACCTAAAGTCAACATGGCATTATTTTTGCTCATGCAAAGGTTTTTTGCTCCCTCTAAAATCATGGGGAATACTTTTCCCCCTGGTCAGTCCTCAAGCCGATCAGTGATTCCTTCAAGGCGCTGAATTAGCAATAAAGTGTTTAGGAGTACAAATTTTGTGAAGCATATTGTTTCTCAATTTGTCAGAAAGACAGGCAGGGAAGGCTGTGACACCTTCCTGCTGCAGAGAGGAGCTGCTCAAATAATCTAACATGAATCAAATCAGGATCAAAGCGCTTCATTGATTTATTAATGGGACGTAATTAACCAGCAAGCAGTGAACTGTATGTTCAGGGCCAATATCAGAAATGCACCAGCTGAGCTGCAGTACAAGAGGTTCAATGTAACTTTATAAACACCTTTCAAGTTATAACCCCCCAAAAGTTTCTAATCACCATCCCAGTGATGGTTGTGGAGGGGTCTTCTCCCACAGATGATATGGATGCTCCCACTGCTCTCTCTCCTCTGCTGTAAGAAGAAAAATCAAGCCTTTTAAAATACTTCTCAAACAGATTTCTTTCTTTGTTTCAGAAGTCTGTCTGATTCTTTGGTTGCTGTTTAATCTGGCTGATGGCTCATGGTCATCCTCTTAAGTGCTGGGCTGGTATCTTTTTTGGTAGTTTTGGGTGCTCCCAGTGCCATACAAAACTCTGATGAACTACAGAGTGGCTCTTGGAACTGCTTTTTCTGCAGGTGATGTTTAAATCCCAGCCTTGGGATTACCTTTCAGTAATGTACTGAGCAATGTGATACAATTGTGGCTGTTCATCTCCCCACTTGCCTCCATTCACTTTGCAGCTGCATCCATTTCTGTTGTTTGCTAAGTGGCCTTTCCATTTATGAAGGGATTCAAGAATAGATGAGAAAACACTTGCAGTTTTTGCTGTATTATACCTCGCTTTAAGAGACCAAATACTATTTTCATTTTAAAAAAGAAGAAATACTCATGTCCATAGTTGGCTTCCTCTGGGTAAATAGGCAGTTTGTCTGCAGTAATTTCAGAGTGATGGAGCACTCAGATAAATTTTTGATATTTTGTTTAGTTCAATTGATGTAATCTCCAGTCTCTCACTCAGTTTCAAACCGAAATATTATTCTGGATATCGGTTTATATTTTTGGTATATTAAAGAAGCAGATAGTTTCTTGGCAAGTTTTTGATCTGTTGCCAATATCCCTTTTCTTCCCCTTTTATTCTCCATGTTCACAGTGCAGCACAGTTCTGTGCTCAGAGTTGTTGCTGATGGGAAGGAAATGTGGTTCTGAAACTCTCACAGTGTCTTGCCAGTGCTGCACTTTGTGCCTTGACAAGACTCTGAAACATGACCACATCAGAAACAGTGGTAGAAATAAAATATATTTTAAAAAAGCTTTTGGTGCAGGGCTGTCTGGGATTTCCAACGAGAAATGTGTGTGTGCAGTCAGGGAACACTTTATCTGTGTGTCCCCTGGCCACTTGGGTGTCCTTCAGGGCACAGTGGAACCAGAGTGTTCGATCCAGGGCGGGAGTGGATCACTCAGTGTCTGAGAGGGATGGGGTGAGCTTTGTCTGACGGCGACTTCACAGGACCCAGGAGGCTTTTAATCATATTGTTGACATGATCCCTGTAGCTCCTGATGCTCTTGAAACCTCATCTGTTTCTTAGCCTTGATTCTAACCAGCTTTCCCATTTTTTCTTTACATTTTGTGGTAAGTTATAAAGGCTATTCTGTATTAATTTTTAATCTTTTTTATACAATTGCATATTTTGCATGTTTGGATTTCTGTGATCCTTTTTAACAAGCTTGTGTGTCTTTCTAGCTTTTTCATAAAGTACTTTGCAATGATCATTTACATCTCCTGTAAAGATTTTGTTCTATTTGATTTGGGCTTAAAATTGTTTCAAGTGTATAGCATCACCCCTTTAACAACAGTGTAAATGGATGTTGAGTTGGTAGGCATTTTAGTTTTTTACTTATGATTTTACAATTAAGTCAGGACTACTCATAAAGCATTGGCTACTGCTGTGTTGTGGTTTCCTTCTATTATTCCTGCTGTAAATACCAGTTGCTGAGGCTCTCCTGGTAAATATCCAACCCCAAAATCTGTGGAAGAGATATCTGAAATATTGAATCCAATTACCGAGTTTTTAAAGAAATATTTAACAGGCAATTAACCATGACTACCAATAATTTTTTGAAGTGTTATGTTGTTTTGACTGCATACCTAATGATGTTTTAATAGATGTCAACTCCTATGCAAATACAAGAATTAGAGACGAGGGTGGATTTTTCAACAGCACAAAGGATAATTGGGTGTCTGACTCATATCAAAAGTTAAAGCAAGTTGAGTGCCAAGCCCTTTTCGTGCCTCTGAATACCTCATACAGAAGGATAACTAATCAATGCTCCCCCTATATGACCCTGGAGCAGTTATGTGTACATTTAAGATTAATTTCTATTTTGGTTTTTTAGCATTTTTTTCCCAAGTTAAATGTGCATGGGTTGGCTGAAGCAAGTGACACTTGTGTGTGTGTGTGAAGTGAGATGTGTCTCGTGGGTGTTGGCTGGGGGTGATGGGTACAGTCAGTGCTGCCAAGGTGCTTTTAAAATCCTTGTTGGGAATGTCAGCTTGAAGACATGCTCTTGGTAGCTCCTCTCAACTAACCACAGGCTTTTCATTGAAGGCTGAACATTTTGATAGCCTGGTGTGACAAAACTGATCAGCTGCAAAATTGCTATTTGCGTGTGTTTCTTGAAAAGTAGTGTTGTCTAAACTTCTTTTATTTTTTAAAATAGTGCTGTTATAAAGACTCAGCCAAAGGAACCCTCTGCTGACAGTAGAAGGAAAAGCCAGACTCTGAGCCTTAGATGACATGCCTTGTTATGATACAGGCTGAAGTTTTTTGGCCTTCATGATTTCATGATGCCTGTCAGAGTTTATTCTTTTTTTCGCCTTCAGTAATCAAGATCAGTATCCAAGCTAGAATATTATTTGACCAAGCAGTTAAATAATTTTTCCTCCCTTAAGCTATAGAACTGCTTCTTTTTGTGGATACACTGGCTCTGGTCCAAAGTTTGAGTCAGCAGGAATTTCCACTGACTTTGTGTGAGGTCTGCGGAAACAAAATGATGAACACCACAAATCCAGGCACAACTTCTGACAAATGGTGTCCCAGCAGACAGGTTGATTGCTGCAAAACATTAATCAGATAGATGCTTCTTCGGAGTTTCTTTGTTGGTGTAAGGCCAGAAGATGATGAATGTGAGACTGAAGGTGTGTTTCTTACTGACCTTCAGCAAATCTTGGTTTTCCCTTCTTCCAAATGACTCCCAGAGAGCAGCAGGAGTGGCCAGCCCAGAGTGCCCCAGTGGCTGTCCCTGTCCCCAGCAGTGCCCACGCTGGCTGCCTGTCATGCTCTGTGAAAGTGGGGAGAATATAGAGACTTTTTGTGTCCCCTTCCACTTGTGGCAGCCTGGAGTTTTAGGAAGCCTGAGCTGGAGATGGGAGCCCTGAGTTGCTCCATTGTGAGGGATAATAACCTTCACAGCCCTGATGAATTCTGCCATGAATCTGTCTAAATGACTCTTGAAACAATCTGTGCTTCTGACATCCAACTATCTTAGAGCAGCAAGGCCCAAAATTTAATTCATTGCTACCCTGCTATGGCAAGGCTGAAAGAGAGCTTTTGCTGACTGTATCCTTTGGGCTAATAAACCATCTTCCTTTTCCTTACAGTTTTTGCTTTTAATTATGCCTTGTATTTTTGTAATGTTTTAAGATTGCTGCCTATCAGCTGGTGATACAGAGTGAATATTCTTTTCCTTTTTTCCTTTCCTCTTAGTGGTTCTCATATTGCATACTATAGGCAGTATTTGAAAAGTTTCATCCTGAAAACCTGAAGCATTCACTAGCACTGAACATGGGACCCCGAGATGTTTTTTTCCCTCTTTCATATAACTTCAGTAGCCATCACAAGTACCAAAGCCAGCTCTAAAATTTGGTTTAATAAGTCTTTAACTGTGTTGCTCCAAATGCCCTGCCATTTTCAGAGCCAGGCAAGCTGCAGTGGCATGGTGGGAGCTCTGCTGCAAGGCTTGGAGCTGGAAATGAAAAGGGGAATTGTCTCCCTGGGAAACAGAGGATGTGCTGGGAATGCTGCACAAAGCCAAAGGAAAGATGATAAATAGACTCCTTAAGGCCCTGGATATTGCATCCTAAAGCTGAAGTCCTCCAGGACTGTGTGGGTAGTTTGGAAGCACAGCTATGCTCTTCTTTAATATTAATTGAATCTACTGGCAACTTGCAACATTGCAATTTTTGTTTCCCCATTCTCTTCTGTGGGAATCTGTAACATTTTCCCTACATCTCTATCTCTGGTTCTGTTTCTTAAATACATACTTGGCTGCCTGCTGCCAAATTTCATGTTTAAGAGGTGAAAAGAAAACTTAATATCAACCCCGTCATGGACCTTTTCCCAACCTTGCTGTGTAGTGCCCATCTGTTGACCAGACTGATGGAATGAATGATGAGAGATACCCTGTGAGATGTGTCAAGCTATTGAAAAATAATTTTTTTCCTGTTTCCTCTTATTGTAATAAAAAAAAATAGATCGTTAAAACTGTTTTATGAACGTGAATGAGCTAGAAAATATTATGACAAGGAAAGTTACTGAAGATAGAGAAATGAAATTTTAAGATGAGATTTATCTTCTTACTCTAATTTGTACTCCTGCTGTACTGTAAATGTAATAACCATCAAAATGAAAAATGCAACAGATTGATAATACCATTGAGTTTTAATTAAACCACTGAATTGAAAAGGGCCCAGATGGATAGCTGGAAAATGTAGTTATAAGCCTGGTATGAAAAATGCTGGATTGCTAGCGATATGTCTTACAAATAAATGCTATGCCAAAAATAATCTCATTTTTAGAACATCTTCCTAAAATTAATCATTAAAGTTTCTAAAACAGATGGTTTCTGGATTTTATTTAATTTGGCTGCCAAACAGTTGCCCTAGATCAGGAGTTGTGCTTTTAACAAATCCCTGTCCGAGGGCTTGTCCAGTGCTGTGGTGTCCCAGGAAACACAGTGCCAAGGAATGTGAAAACTCCAGTGAGTAAAATCGTGCCTTAAACTATTTCAGTGTGGAAATTGCATTAATTTGGCACACAGTGCTTAACACACAAAGAGATTTGACATGAGATAGTGCTAAACACTGCCCAAGCAAAATACATCTTTTGCTCCTGGTATTTTTAAAATTATCATTTCAGTGGAGACTCTTAATCAAAAGGTGGCTGAGACCTCCTTGGCCTCATGTCTTGGCACATTACTCCAGGTAATATTTTTTCCCACTAAACAAGCTGTGTGAATTCATACCTGAGTGTGTGTGCACAAAACCCTGGAAGTTTTCCTGATTTTATTTTCTGATGGAGTCTTCTGAAGTTATTGTCAAAGGGAATCTTCATCCTCAAGTTATTTTGTAGATATCTAAAAGTAAAAAAGCACCAGTCAAATTAAATTAGCTGTGATCAAATCCTAAAATTAGCATAGAAAGTCGCACAAATCAATATCTTGTTACCTTCAAAGCTTGTTATCTGTACCTTCTCATGAATTAATTCTAGAAACTTTATGCTAAATGATGTAAAAATTGATCTAAAGCTAGAAAAAAAAATTGGTGATCAATAAATTTCTTCTAGGCGGAGAGAAATTCATTAAATTCTATAGGTATTACATTGCTAGATATTCTTACCCTGCTCTGTTCTAATCACTACATTATTCTTGACTGCAAACACATTAGCTGTAAAAATTCATGAAATGAGAAACAGAACATTATAAAGATTTTCTTGGGGTCTTGTCAGTAATGAGTTGTGCAGAAAAGTGGAACACGCTCTCCTTGCCAGTGAAGATGTGCCTGGTACTGCTTAACACTTCAGCATAACTGTGCCTCTTGCCATGGCATGAGAAATGATTTCCTGAGAGATTTGGAGAAACATAAAATGCACTTTTTCCTACCAGAAAGATAGAACTTGTCTTTCTCTACCTAAATATATTTCTTATAATACAGTTGGGGTGGGAGTGATGAGGTTCAGCATGTCTTTCAGAGAAGTGGCTGATAAAGGACTTTTTACTTTGTTGGCTTTCCCTGTGGTGATCATCTGTATAATTTTAGCTGGGTGTTAGTGACAATGGGCTGAGTCACCTGTTTCAGCTGCTGCCCAGTGCTTTGACTGGCCTTTAAACTATTCAGTTTTATTTTCTGGCCCTGTGGCTGCGGTGTGTGTTCTTTGCAGCTGCTCAGAGCTGGGTTAGGATTCCTTTGCTGATCAGCAGAGGCACCCTGTGCTCCAAATTAAATCATGTTTAGGAGCCCCCCTGGCTGGATACAGCACTGCTGGGTTGTGCCTGTGTGTGCTCCAAGGAAAACCCTCTCCTCTATTAATTATCATTTTCTTACCCTGTTTTACCTGATGCCAGATGTTTTTCCTGTCGTGCTGCCTGCCCTCTGGCCTTTCTTTCCCTGTTCTTTTTGGTATTGTTTTTCAATACTTTGGCTTCTGTATGGATGTGAAAAATAGGAGTTGTTGATATTCATGTAAGTCACTTCCTTACTACTTCAGCTTATTTTGATGATTCAGGAGGGCCTACACATTATGTAAATTGGATAGCAAATATGAATTCCTATTGACAAGACAGGAAAAGTACAATCTAGAGAAAAAATGTAAAGCATGTGCCAAACAATAAATAATGTAAACGGACTGAATTGTCAAAAAATACTGGTTAATCATTTGTGACTGATGTGTAGTGCTATTGTAGTAAAGAAAATTTCTTTTTTGTGCACTGTATGTCATAGAATAGACACATAAATGTGAAGGTATTATTTAAAGCACTTATATTAAAAAGCCCAAATTTGACCCTTTGCTCACATGTGGGTTCTGGCTAACTGATGTTATTCCCTCAGAGCAGCTAATGGAGAATAAGGTACAATGGTGTCATGTGAACATGTGAACTTTCTCTTTTCCTCAATCTTGTATGTTTTTGTTTAAAGAAGAGCTGCAGTGTGGGTTGAAGTGAAGTTCTTTGGGCAAATCTGATTGAGGCTGGATGAAGCCCAGATAACACTTGTTATGTCTGTGACAAATTTTGAGCAGTCACACTTAAATTGTCACAAGAAGTGGGCTTCGTTTGTATATCAAGGTTTCTAATGGATTTGCATCAGCAGAAATTAAGTGGAAAAATTCACATTTTTAATTACTTGAATCAACTTTATAAAATAAAGCACTGCCATCTGTTAGCAGTTTCATACTCAAAGCTCCCCTGGTTGGGCAGAGGGAGATGCTCAGTGTGTGTTAAGACTGTTATCTTGGGGAGGCCTTCACTGGCATTTACCAAAAGTGCCTTTTATGACCCAAAGCATTTCAGTATCTGGGAGCCCAAAGCTGTGCACTTTTGTGCTTCAAAAATATGTGTGCTACCTTTATTTCATAAACCAAGCAAAATTTATGCCTGAAGTGCAGTGACTTTGAGAATTTTTCATTAAAACCCTGATTTTGTAACAGCCCAGTCTCACAAATATGTCTTTGGATGTCTCACAGGTTGTTTTGTGCAGCTTGTGAGTAGAAGGCAGGCTGCAAATCCAGTCTGGGAGCATTTCACCCCAACTGATCTGGATAGTTCTGTCTGCAAGTGAAATGTTTTCCAAGGGTAGATCTGAGGTGCCAGCCACAGTCTGCCTCACATCATTCCTTCTGTAACTTCAAATTAAGCATGTGTTCAGTTTCACAATGATTAAAGTGCTGAAATATTGATGTTATATATGCAGTATTTAAAAATTGCAAATGAATTATTAAGCTGAAACTTTAGACTCTTCCTCCTTCGAAGCTGGAGTCTGTGGTGAATGAATTACTTTTAACAAGGCCACAGTTGTATGTTAGCCTGAGCCAGAAGTTTGACAAGATACATTAAAAAAGCACCTAATTACCCTGTAATTCAAACAGTATTATGGAAAGTATTTTCATCTTTGGACTCTCTTACTGTGTTTACTCATCCCACTGCAAGTTCACCAATGCATCATTGTACCCTTGCCATGGTTAATTTGTGCAAACATGGCTTTGAAGAACATTTTTAGGGGATGAAGGTTGTTAAAGCTTGACAATTTAAATGATGTTTACTGATTTACTACCGTCAGCATTAGACATTCATCTATTACAGTGCAAAAATACTTTTTCATGCATATTTTGTGGGACTTTTGTAGTGTCAGAGCACATCTCACCTCATGCCCTGCTGGGGGTGGGTGGCTGGGTGTTTTGGGGTTTCCTTGTGCTCACTGTTGTTCCATTGATTCTGGAGGTCAATGTTCCTCTCAGCCTCTGGGAGTTCAGAATTTTCTTTACTTGGAGGAATGAGAGAGACAGAACTCTGTGTGTCACCCCACCTCTGAATTTACTCTGAATTTACTCATGCTGCACTCTTTCAGGTTGTGGAACAATTTGGAGTTGACAAGACAGTAAAATTTGGCTTTGAAAGTTTTGGTGTTTGACCTTTCAGGAGAGTAGCGTGTGCTTCTGTGTATACCAAGTGTTTTAATACAAATATTACAGTTTTACAAGCTCTTGTAAAATTGTTTTATGACAAATGTAAGGAGGTGATGGAGATGGCTACAGCAGGATGCACCTGCTGGGGAGCAGTTTCTTTTGATATAACCTGTAGCTCAGTAATTTTGCAAAAATTTAATAATGAAAGCACATACTCTCGTTTCTATCTCTCTTCCCATGACATTTAAGCCCAGGAAATAAAGGCAGGCATTTAGTCCTTCATACTTCAGAGGGGTATGAACAGTCTGTTGAGCCACTGCCTGGTGAGAATGAGTTGCCTTTAGGAGCAGTAAAATGACTGAACCTCTGAGTCTCATTATAGTTTTTACCCGTGATCTTCCAAAGCTATTGCTATTTGTTAATTCATTTGTAAAGCAGGTGTCCTGTCTGAAATTTTCTGAACAACCCATCTAGTCAAAGATAAAATCAGATACAAAATAGCTGTACAGTGAAGTACAGAAAACTTTTATATACGATAAAATTTACTGTTAAAACTGGTGGTAGTCTTAATAAAAGGCAGCTGATGAAAAGCAACATGTAGTCTCTGATACATATGAGGGAAAGAGATAAAAAAATGGTGGCTTGTAAAATTGTCTAAGGAGGGCTTTTCCTGCATTGTGAGGAACAGCTGGGCTTTGCACACCTCAGGGCTCCCAATCATCCTTCTCAGAGCTTTAGATCAGGGGCACAGCGTTTGGAGAAATCCAGCTGCAGGATGGCAGCATCCCAAGGCCCTCCCCGTTCTGGGGTGGGGTTATCCCACCTTGTTCCAGCTGTGGGACTGGTGCTGAAGCCCTCACAGACACCTCCATCTCTGCACTCTGCTGCCTGAGGAGCTCTGGCTGTAGGACCAGTCCTGCAGCAGCAGGAGATGATTTTCACTTGAGCTGTAGCAGCTGCTTTAAGCTTCTGCAAACTCTTGCTGTATGGAAGGGCTTGAGCTCACACGAGTGTGGTGGCAGATATGTGATGCAGTGGGCAGAGAACGGAAGATCCTGGATGTTCTTCCCTTTGTGGAAAGGGAAGCTTTGAGCAGAGGTGTGTGTTTTTAGTATATGCAGGGCATTTCTTTGGAAAATTAAAAGTTCTCTGACATTGCAAAATAATTGCAGCAGCGTCTCTTTTTAAGAACGTAACAATGTTGTGAGAGTAAATGATTTGTATTTTATGCAAAGTTTTGATCCAAGTGTAAAGTGGTAAAATATTTAGTAATTCTCCATCTGTAGCAAACTTTTATAACCAGTGACCCATCTGTTTCAAGCTGCTGCTTTGAAACTTTCAAAGTGCTACATCTCAGCCAGAGCCAATACACTTGTGCATTTATAAATTCAGTGTTTTGCATGATGCATTTAGTTAAAGAAACACACCTGACTTACTGGGTTGTTTTTTTTCCCTGTACTGTAATGTTTCATGGAGTGTATTAATAAATAGTATTTTGTTACTTTTTGCTGAACATTCAGTTTTTGGGGAAGAAAGCAACCATTTCTAATAAAAGCAACTGATTGTGCTTCATCTTGCTGTCGTGACAGAAGCACTGAACTGCTTGAAGGGAACAGCGTTGGGCCTTGTTATTAGCATGGGAAACCATAATTATGTGTGTTGAATTTGAAGTCTGAAGTTCTTAACTCAAAATCCAAGTTGTTCTTTTTTTTTCCATTCAGTTTATGAAAACCTCATGGGAAATCATCCTTCTGTCTTCTTTTTGGTTCCCCCCAATCTGCATCATCACAGTTGTGCTCCATTTTTTTCCAAAGTTGTTCTTGACTCCTTCTTTTGCTTACCCATACCTACAGTTTGAACATATAAAGTTCTTTTAGTACTGTTTTTATGGGCTCTATTTTTGGCTTTCAAAGCTTTCAAGGAGTTGCCTGCACATCAGACACCCTCTTATTCATTTTCATTTTTGTCTTCCAGTCATTACAATAATGAAAGATTTAGGAAATGCCTCACCAGCAGCATAAGCCATCAAGTCCAAAGATGTAAACAGATTACAGTTTCACCCACTGTCAGCTTTGCCTGCTCCACCAACATGCTGTTTTACACCAGACTTTGGAAATCATTTAGTTGATTGATACAGCAATAAAAGGGCACTTAATAGCAACCAAGATAAAAAGCTTTGCCTAACATTCTTCGTCATGTGATAATGATCCTCGCAACGTTCCAGACCTTCTTAAATGATGAAAGTATTGTACATAAAAATGCTGTTGGAAAAAACCTCCCTGCACTCTGACAATTCCTGCTAGGCTGAGAGGACCAATTAAAAAGAAGTTCTTGTTTCCTCTTGTGACACCTGTCATTGCAGGAGAATTTGGAATCGAGTAAAATCAGAAGAAAATGAAGTGTACCAACCTTTTTAGGGGTGCAGTTATTTCCTGCTGTGCACTAGTCAGAAAAGGTTAAATAGCAGTCAAAATTAGGCTGAATATTTTGTGATCTCTTTATTTGTTATAAGTTTAGTTGAGCAATACAAGCATTACTTTGCCACAAATATTTTCTAGGTTTTCCTGCCTCAGATTAGATGCAAAAGTTCTTTCTCCAGATAATGGGCTGGGTATGGAAACACAAAAGATGTGAATAGTTGAAGTTTTCTCTTGAGTCAGTTTTCACTGTTTCAGGCAGTCCTCTGCAGCCATGGCTATCTGGGATCTCCTGCCCTGGGTCTCCAGTGAAAATGAGTTTTTGTTCCTCTGTACTGAGCTGCACTTCATGGTGAAGAGCAGAGAATGAGTTTGGAGCTGCTGTGTGTATCTTAGGAACACATTATATACAGGCTGTGCAAAAATATTGAATGTAGGGCTTAAGAGATTATGTGTATGAAGGAGAAAAGAATCAATTTTAGATGGAGAATCAGGGATTTTGCTATACTGGTGCATCCAGTTGATCTCTACTGGTAGAATATTTCTTGCAAGATTGGGGCAGTTAAGATAGAAACAGTGGAATGATAGTGGACTTTTTCTGAGGGGCAAAGAGAGACTGAGAATAGCACTGCTAGGGCAGAAGTGTGGATGAAATCTGTGCTGTTTAATTAGAAGCTTAATTAGAAGTTTGGTATGGATGGGTAGCAGCAAGATTAGAGAAGTGAAAATCACAATTTGAACTCAGATTCAGGGAGCTCTGACAGTTCGATTTCTGCTCAGAAAGGTGTTCATAATGGAAGGCATGTGCATGCTTTTCCTTTTTAACCTGGTTTACCATCTTGTAGTGAATTAAGTCTTTCCCCATCAATCCCCACAAACCTGCTCAGTTTTCAGCATTTTGTAGCTCAACAGACCATTTTGTTATCTACTTCTCAGGGCTTAAAAACATTCCAGGTAATTAATTAATGGGATATGCCTCCTGCAAGTAAGGATTTCTGGAGGTAATACCTTCAAAATACTTTTTGTAATGTGACTTAAACATATATATTCCTACAGAAAGAGTGAGGAAATTCAGAGCTTTGTGTAAAGACTATCTTTAACCTCAGTTGTGTCTGTGTAGTGAAAGAGGAGTTTCTCTGGGCAGAAGGTCCACGTGTGGCCATGACCTGGGTGCTCTCCATTCACCATTGAGGGCTCCTCCCTTGAGGGCTCTCTGTGACCAGTCAGTGCATGTTCATACCCTCCCCATCCTCCCAGCAGCAGTGTTTTGTTCTTACAAAAATAGCACAAGTATCTATCACAGGCTTGTTTCTAAGTCCTGACATCTAGTCAATAAAAATTAGTTATGTGTGATTCTTCCTTCATCTGCACTCTCATTTAAGCCAGCTCACAGAAAATCTTTAACAAAAGTGAAATTGTAGGGCTATAGGTGGCTGCAAATTCCCAAATATTTATAGAGGACATTTAAATAAAATATTTTGCCCTTTGAAAACACTGGTTTATTTTTACTTCTACATTAGCCACTAGTACAAGGTGATTTCCATTTGATAAGGAACACATGATATGCCCAAATGTGGGCTTGGAAAAACTCTTCCCTTTGAACTTATATTTGTGGAGTTGAGTATCAAACCAGAAGGCAAATGCCTGAGGTGTTAGTGTCTAATTGACACTGAGTCACACTGCAGGCATAGAATTTTCTTTTTCTTTTTTATCATAAAAATACAGAACAAATATATTTAAGCTTTCCAGTGACTTTCACAGGCATTGATTCAGACTGTACAGTGTTCCATTTTGGGATGAAATAGTATTCTGGTTCACAATTGGCACCAGTCATACTAAAAAAAAAAACCAAAAAACGAAAGAAAAGTTCTTAACCTACCCTTAAAGTTCTGCTGTGTAGAATTATCATCTGAGACTTGAAGTCTGAAGTGACTGTGTATCCTGTTCTTGGACCTCTTCATATACTTATATATATATAACTAATTTATTAGTTCTGAAATGTTTAAAGATCAAGCAGCATTCTAATTGTTGCAGTTCATAATTGATGAGTGTGATTAACAGCACAAGAATGGTTAATCCAGATGCTGCTGCCAGTGCAAGGCTCAGTGGGTGTATGGGCTGCTACAAATAAATTGACAAAACAGTGCTGATTTATTAGAGGAAGCTTTTTTTTTAATATATAAGTATTTGAAATTAATAGATATTCTATATATTGCAAATGACTAAAAACTACATTTCTGGGACACACGGTGCCCAGTCTTGGGTGTCCAGTGGGGCTGGAGAGTTTAAGCATTAGTTTTAGCATAAGTTTAAGCATAAGTTTTAGCCTTGAGCTAAGTGGCCTCGATCCAAGTTGGTTTTGGTATTCTTTCCGAAGAGCAGAAATTAAAAGTCAGCAAATGTATAGTTTAAGAAGAAGTGGTTCCCCATCCTTGTCTACCTGTCCATGCTACCCCTCACTGAGTGCACAGCTCAGACTCGAGTTCCGTGAGGATACAGAGCCCTGCTGGATGAGTGGAACAGCAGAGGGAAAGAAATGGTTTGGCAGTTAGTGAATTAGCACTGGAGATGGGAAATTATTGCCATTTCAGTTCTTAAGTTGTCACTGGAAAACAGGATTAGAGGAGGAAGGATTTCTCTAAGCCTCGGGAGAAAAGCTTTTGCAGTGGAATATTGACGCAGGAAGAAATGCCTGTATTCTGTGCTATTAAGCACACTTACAAAAATTGTTCAGTGCCAGTCACAGTTGGCTCTTCGGATATTTCTCTTGTGAAATTCATAAGAACAGTCAGAGGAAGATGATTTATATAGAAGTCAGCCTTTTCCCACTGTGCCTCTGTGTCTCTCCGTGGTTCCTGTGAGGTGGCTGATGGCAGTGAAGGTGTCCTAGCTCTGGGTGCTTGTACCTGCTGGTGGAAATCCTGTCCTGGTGTAAAGATCCCAGCAGAAGGCTGTAGCTGCCTGGAGAAAGGTTACTCACTTTGATAATGCTGGCTGCTATTTCCCTGAGCTCCCTTTTATTCATCTACAGGCTATTTTCTTAGGTCTGTTTTTGCTAAGAAAATGTAAAATATCTTCTTTAGAACTTTTTTCTTTTTTTTTGGGTAGTTTCTCTCCAGTTTTTGTATGGCATATCAGATGCTGGGTCTCATTCATCAGAAGTACAAAATGCTTAAATAGCCTGGTGTAAGGAATAGTAGGATGTTATCTATATTGTTTGGAAACAGCTGTGCAGACAGCCCAGTGTAGATTGACTAGCTAAACATTATTTCTCAAAATTCAACATTTTTTGGAGTGCTGTAGTGGAATTTGGAACACGCTATAATGTTATCTTGGTTAAATGCAAGATGGTCAATCAAAAAGCTCTCTTAAGGGGGAGCAAATGGGGCTAAAGCTGTGGCAGTGATGAGATGTTCTCACAGTGATTACTTGGGTTCTCAGGGGAAGCTGTGGGGAGCTGTGCAATGGAAATAAATCACATTGTGGCACCCATCAGTGTGCTGTGTATTGCTTTTCTTAAGCAGGTCTTGGAGTAAGGAGCATACTAAACCCTGAAAGGCTCTTGTCTGGGCAGAGAAAGAAAAGAACACCTTTAGGATGACAATAGAGAGAGAGTGACAGAATGGGAAAGAGAATAATTTGTTTTACCAGCACCGAGTTGGAGGTATTCTAAAAACGTATAAAAGAACAGGATAAGGTGTGTGTACATAGAATCCATTCATAGAAACTTCTTATTGTTTTTACCCTCCAATCTCCATGTTAATACCTTTGGGTGAAAGAATAAATAATTATTTGTGCTGTGGAGAAATGGTTTTTGGACTCATTTTAATGGGAAGTGTCACAGTGTTGTGGAAGGGAAAGAATTAGAGGTGTTGTGTTAACAGGGTTGGGAAGCAGAGGCAATAGCCCAGAGAGCTATTTTGAGACTGGGTGATTTCATCCAGGAGGAGAAAAAAGCTGCATAATCCCTTCCCCAAAGAGGTGAATACAGAGGAGCCAGAAGGAGCCCAAAGATCAGCTCATTCTGCCACTTTTAACACAAACTAGTTGCTTTAACTCAGGTTAAAAACTATTGGAAAATTCATGCAATTTATTTTTATTTTATAATTTGGAATAATTGTGATCAATAAGTAAGCTCCCTTTTGGTTATAAGCCCTCATCACCAATAAAAATTACTCTGTATTGTTCCCCTGGGGTTTTAATTGCATTAAGAAATGATTGGCCCTAATAAACTTCTCCAGTCTGTGATAATTTTAATCAAATAAGATATCCATGTAAAAGCACAAAATTATGCTGAAGCAAATGCAATTGTGATCATTAATTAGTGAACTATCAAAGGCCTTGCAGATGGTGGTCATTTACAGCTTTTCAGACTGAAACCTGCCCATTTCAGCCCCAACTGTGTGCTGGAAATTTCTCTTTCAGTTATTCCTGCATCAGTAGACACCTCTGAGTGTGTTTAGATGCATGTGTTAGAGGTAGTTCCAGCTGTTTTTTG
This sequence comes from Thryothorus ludovicianus, assembly GCA_013397245.1. Taxonomy (NCBI): domain Eukaryota; kingdom Metazoa; phylum Chordata; class Aves; order Passeriformes; family Certhiidae; genus Thryothorus; species Thryothorus ludovicianus. The sequence continues at coordinate 88,696 of VZTB01004942.1, forward strand.
CATGTGGAAATGTCACCAGTGAGGGTATTTGTTGTTTGAATAACACTGTGACCCTGCCCAGTGCTTTACAAAGCAGAGAAATGCATAATGCTGCAGTTCATGGCAGGTAAAATGTAGAACAGCAATTCACAGGCAATTCTAGAGAAGAAGCTTGGAGTGTCTGTAGAAACTGCTGAATTTTTTGATTTCTGTGGAGGAGTTCATGTTTGGTGACACACTGTGCCACATTTCAGTGGCAACATAGGGAAATGAGATTTCTTGCCTGTGAGGGTGATGAGGCACTGGGAGAGGTTTCCAGAGAAGTTGTGGATGCCCCTGGAAGTGTTTTAGGCCAGGTTGGAGGGACCTGATCTAGTGGAAAGTGTGCAGAGGTTGGAATGAGATGGTCTTTAAAATCCTTCCAGCTCAAAGTATTCCATGATTGTATGAAATGAATGAATGAGGAGAGAAAGAAAAATGAAGTAGACTCTGTATTTGGCAGCCAGCAGTGAAATCAAAGCCGTGCTCTGACTCTGTGTTGGGCACCACGTTTGGTTTTGGTGTGGCCTCCTCACAGGACAAGGTGGAAGAATTGATGCTTTGCAGCTCTGCCTGGGCACGTTGGTACCAACCCAAGTTCTGCCAAGGTGGAATTATTTGAAATGAAGTGCAAGTTTAAAGGCACAATATGCTTCCTACCTTTGGAGTCCTCGGAGAAATATTGAACCTACAAAGAATAAATCCAAAGCATTGCAAGGACAGGTGAGCAAACTCCTGTGAGATGCTGCCATCAAAAGTGTTGAGAGTACAGCTTTATTTCCAAAGAATGCCAGCCAGAGCTAAAGATCAGGAGCATCATTAGACCAAATTGTCTTAATCTAATGACACACGACTCTCTTGTGTGTGGTATCAAGATAGAATGTGGCGTTTTTGTCTTACAGTGAGTTCCCCTCTAGTCAAATGGGCACCACAGCTGTCTTAGAGTTGCAGGAAGACTTTGATTCCTAAATCCCATAAAGTGGATTTAGGTCCCAGTTTGCCTTTTATTGATTAGAAAGTTAAATTTAATTGCTTACGCAGTGTTTTTTTCCTATTTTACACGTTTTATCAGTGAAATACAGGCCCGCATCTTTGACTTCAAACAATTCCATTTACATAATCAGCACATTTACCATTCTCCCTTACAGTTTATGTATTGGTTGAGCTTGTCTGCCTGCAGTGTGATCTGACCACAGCAGCTAACCACTCCTCAGAGATAATTTACATTATTATTGCAATATGGATTAGGCATCAGTGGGAAGCGAGTCCGAGTCGATATGGAATTCTTTCCTGTGACTTCTTCAAAGAAATTGCATAACAGCCTGGTACCCATTTGGAAATTCAAAGAAGTTACTATAAAATGTTTCTTGCCAAACTGAGGTTCATCAGCGAAACTTAGCAATTAATTTGGCATCCAAAATGTAGGATGGAGTAAAATGAAAAACAGAGTAGGAATGTGGACTCTGCTCACCTCAAATTGACATAATAGAGACCAGTTTGTCCCTGCTTCCCTTTGGAAGATGATGCCATGGATGCTTCTGTCAAGTGTCTGCTGGCCCCCTGAGTGAAGGACATGGATTTTGAAGGGAGAGATATTTAGTTTTGCTGTAAAAATGTTTTTCTCCTTGGGCTGGCAAACATATACGCAAAAATAGACTGGAAAAAAATGAATTCTTGTGCCTGCCCAACCAATTTATTTGTCTGGGGCTTGAATTCCTTGAGGAGAGGAAATATGATGGCTTCTGCAGGAAATAGCAGCTGTTCTTCCTTCTCCCTGGGGCATGGTGATCAGTAAACCCCCCCTTATTTTTTATCAGTGTGATTGGCACCCAGTGTCTTGTTCTAATGGTCCAGCTGTTGAATGCTGCAATCCCTGTTGGCCTGATGGCACATGCTGTTGTTACTGCTGCATGCCCTTCTTCTGTGTTCTCAGTGCTGAGTTAATATTTTAATGTAGCTTCTATAAGCAATTTCATTATAATTGCATGATTTTGGAGGGTTTTTTAGGGTGACCATGAAAAGGTGTTTTCAAGCTTCGCCAAAGTTTCTATAGGGAAAATCTCTTTTTCCTATAAATTATGAATATAGAAAGCCCTACAGACTTGTTGTTATGGATGGGTTTATTCACATATGAAACTTGAGAAGGGCTTTAGTACATCCTTAATCTAAGGAAGAATTTATAAAATGTTCCGATTAGTTGATATTTTTTAAAAAAAAATTATATCAGTTTCTATCACAAGTCTCTCTGTTATGCATAGTATTCTCCAGCTATTGCATGTGAAATGAAATGAATTATTTGAAAATATTAAGGTCGTTTGCAATACCCAAGACTCTGAACTTTGTAGTCAGGGGGCCATAGTGACTTGTTTTTCCAAGGCATTGCAGTACCTAATAAATGTGAAGACTGTGAGGGCTGATGCAAAACATCTTTATTTTCTACTTACTGAGGCTGATTAATTCCCAAGACTCAGGATTTGAATCTGTTGCATTACAACAGGCACTTGTGTGTTTACTCTGGCACAGTGCTCTGCCTGGCTGGGAGAACCTGGTACCCTGTTCCAGGGTCGCAGCAGTCCTGGTAGGATTTGGGACTGCACTTCAGGAATAAAAACACACAGATATGTGTGGACTGAGAAAAAGGGTCCATCTCTAATATGAGTCGAAGTGTTGCAAGGCAAATTTTTTCCCCTCTTGCTCTTGGTCAATGAGGAGGAGATAAATAAAGCCAGTTAATTAATGATAGTTAAGAAGTTCATTGTTAGTCCAGATCTAATCATTAGGGAGCAGAGTAATGCAGTTAAAGCTGTTACACAGTTCCCACCTTGTGCACCTTTCCTGGTGTCACTGTGCCCTTGCTCCCCTGCATCCTAAGGCTGGGGATGTCACCCTGGGGAGGTCGTGGGTTGTCACCATCTGGAGTCTTCTCCCAGGAGAAATGTCATGCTCATGTTGATGGTTTCTTCTCCAGGATCCTGCGGGAAGCTGTGCTGAAGGGCCAAGAAGATACAGGGCAATGTAGGAGTGCATGCACTATTTTATTCTTTATTTATTGCAAAGTTTGGTGTGAGAGGCTTTCTGGACACATGGTGGGAAGCTTCTGCTTTCATAGTCTGGTGCAAACTGATGGCTTGTGGAAATAAATAAGGCTATCTGTGGATATGGTGTGTGATCACACATCCGTCATTATCAGGGGAAAATTCTTTGGGCAGCAACTATTATAACCAGGCAAATTTAGATAAATGGAAATGGTGACTGAGTAATCGTTAATACTGGGTTTTTGCATGAGTGAAAATGAATGTGGAAGAGAATTTGGTTGCTTAGTTTGCGTGTCAAGAGTGTTTTATTGGTTTAAGTTAGAATACTTGTGAGAATGGGAATATGGTAGAGGGAAGTGGTTTGGGAAGAGTGATGGGACAACAAAACTAACTGGTCTTTAAGTAAAAGAACCAATGACAATGCAGCCTGCATTGCCTTCCAAGTGACCGAGCTCAGGGGTCAGGAGGAAAACACCTCTTTAAGTGTTCTTAAGAACACTTTCTGTTCTTAAGGCATTGAAGTAGAAACAGTTTAAATTTAGCATACCATGTTTAAGAAAGGATTTTTAAAAACACATTCTGTGAACCGTAAATATTGTTTAAAGAAAGTGGAATTTTTGTTTGTTTTAAAGAGACCTGAAGTTTATGCAGATTATTAGCCATATTCAGCCTGGTTTTGATTTCTGTTTATGCTTTCTATATGTGCAGCAATATCAAAATTACATATAAGCTAAAAATCTTTCTGCATCATCACAGAAGGAATACAAGTCATTTAAGATCAATTTTCAAATATGATGAATATCTTAAATTTCTAAACTTTAGATAGAGCAGACTGTAAATGTTTTAAACATGTAATGAATATGGATTGCATTTTCTTAGCTCCCTTTCCTTCATTGATTTTTGCGTTTGACCAGTCATTTTTCTTTGTATATATAAAATATATGGCTTACTGTTCAAAGGATCCTAAATTAAATTGGCTTTATTTACCTCAGAATATTCTGAATAAAGTTTATTACGGGAATCATGAGAAAGGAATAGACATTTATAATAGAATACTGTTTCCAAGTGGCTTCATTGAATTAAAGAATTCCTAGTGGAATTAAAACTCAATTAAGAGCAGTTATGTCAGTATCCTTAGTGGGAAAGCCAATTTTTCTTATTTCACAGAAGTACCAGTCTGATTTGTCTACAGCTGAGTGTTCCCCATCTGCTCTGGTTGTAGGCACGTTTCCTGTGGCTGCTGGATGTTTGCACAAACTCTGCTCTGAGCTTTGCAATTCTTTAAACCAGGGGAGAAAACCAAGAGCTGGATTTTCTTCTGGAAGAGCCTGGATAGCCCTTTCCATTTCTTTAGGAATTTCTTTCTGTAGCAGTTTATTGTTTTCTTGGTGATACTGAATCTTCATGTACTGGTTAATGAACCAGCTGGAGCATGCTAATGAGCTGCTTCTCATGGAAGCAGCATACTCTCATAAAAGCAGCAAAACTAAAAGCCACTTGAAATCTGTGGTTCAGGATTATTAGCTTAGTGTTTTTATTGCCCTGTTCCCCAAAATCACTCCTTGTTCTGCCTGTCTGCATTACTCTCAGGGGATTTGGAATAATTAGGTTACCAGATTTCAGTGTTTTGTCCATTGCCTGTCATAATCTGATCTTCAAAAGTGTCCACAGCTTCCATCATGACCTCCAAGGCCTTGGAAGTGTCTCCTGTGGGAAGGGTTAGGAGCTGGCTCCAGTGTTTCAGAACCTGTGGTATGGCAATCAATTCAGGTACACCTCTGGTGTGTTGGATACAGACTGAGCAGGAAAACAGTGATTCCAAAATGTGAGCAAAATGGGATAATTTGGATATAAATATCTCACAGCACATGTTTATGTGTCTGTATTTTGTACTTAAATATTTGACATCAATTACATACATTTTGCACATTCACACATATGTCCTTTTCCTTTTATTAAATAATTTATGATTTTTCTTACTCAGATGTGTCTTAACATGTGAAGGGGGAAAGGGATATTTGTCTTGGCTTATCTTTTCTGCCATTCCTGAGTTTGAGCAGGTGCTGGAAGGTTCCTTTGATAACATCTCCTTTTGGTCAGGACTTTGGGCTTATCCACTCCTTTGATTAAACACCGGGGCAGCAACATCTGTCAATATTTAGTAAGTTGAGGGATTTCAGGTGCTATCTGATGAACCTAAACGTGACCTAAATTGAACTGAAAGCAGCTTGAGGCAGGATTGGCTTTTTATCTTCCTGGATCGTGTTTGAAGTTGTGATAGTTCTTTGAGGCGTATTTAAATTAATAACCACTGCATTATCTTGACAATACTGGTAGAGATAATGTGGGATTTCCATTTTTCTGGCCTGGTTTTCGATCATTTCCCAGTTACAGTGAGGATGATGAATGAACATCGCCCAGAAATTATATTTTAAAACATTAGTTTTGCCATGTGGTGGCACAGGGGACCAGAGATGATTACCAGGGCTGATAATTATCTAAAAAATTATCTACAATTTTTTACTTGACCCCTTTATATCAAGGTGAACCCGAAGCAGGCCTAGTTTATGCAGGTATCTCAGGCAGTCATGACATCAGTGTAAGTGTTAGATTTATTGTGCAGGATAAATGATCATTTTATATATTCAATAGAACCTCTCAGGAGTACAAAAGAGGACTCTTTGCAGTTGGATTTTCATGCAAATATCTTTATTTGTAGTGTAAAACAGTAGAACAGATAGATGCTCTTGTGCAAATTACTAGCAGTGTTTGTAAATATCTCTGCAATTGAAAGCAGCAGAAGTGCCAGATGTGTAATTACATTAGCACAGATATTCTACAGAAAGCTGCTTCTGTGAAACAGAAACAAGCTTAATGTGAAAATCTTTGCTTTTGAGAGCATGCATGCTATGCACATCATTAACCTGTTAATTAAATCTATTAAGGGCTGCATTTTCTGAGGCCTTGTTAAATGATTACTTATCTGTTCCTAAAACATCTTCAGTTGCAAAGTGTGGGCTAACATTGTGATAGCAGATGCCTTTGTTTGGATGTGAAATACATCTACAGCATGTGTGCATCTGTAACTGATATTTTCCCGTGTCACCATTGTTTTATTTCAAAAAATCAGGGCGGGAGATCTTTTATAGCAACAATGACCAGATTTCCCAGTTCAAGATTGTTCATCTCTGCTCACCAAACATTAAACCTGAATATCTGGGAGAGGTTTTTTAAGAAATGTGGGGTTGTGCTAGCAAAGCCAGCCTCAGGATTAGGAATTACCAGCTGTTTAAACATCTCAGAGGAGGTGGTTCTATCCCTTGTGCTGTGAAAATGTAAGTAAAGGTGTCCATCTATCAGTATTTCAGTGATGGATGAAGGCTATTCAGAAATACAAAACCACTATAAATTGAGGATAGTGTGAGCAAAACTCCTGCCAAAGAGGTGGCAAAGTTCTACCAGTCTGGTAAGGCTGACCCCTAAGTAACTTCAGGGTGCAGTTTGATGTTTGAACACTTCCATCTTGAATTGATGTTCTGCTTTCAGCTTTCTTTATTTCAGAAGTGCAGATATTGAAAGAACTCTGCCCCTTCCCCTAAACGTGCACGTTCCCAGCCCAGACTGTGGGTTAACACCTTGCAGGACTTGCAGCTCTGGGGCTCCTGGTAAGGGCCTGATACAATTTATGGCCCAAACTATGGAACTCTCTTCTCTTTATCCTTAGGGCAGTACTGGCTTGTGCTCCATGGAATCAATCTCGGCTGGAAAGGAAAAAACTAAATTAGAATTAAAATTAGTAGAAAATTTCATGGGTTAATACAACTCCTTCATAGGATCCCTGGATCTCAGTCTGGCCTGATGTTCAGATCTTAATCTCACCACATGTTGCTCTCACTTACCTGCATTTGCAGTCCTTTGGAATGATGCCTGGCTAAATCTGCCTCCAGATGGAATGGAGATCTTTCTTTCTTCACATACTCATCCAGATATGATGTGCTTAGTTATATTTCATAATTCTTGGCACAAGGTTCCCAAGATTTTTCTTATCTTAACACCTGCAAGCCTGAACGAGGTAATGTAATCAGGTTCCCTGAGTGTAAACTGAAGCATTTTAGTATTCTGTTCTGCTGTCAAGAAGCAGAATTTATGATGTGATGGGAGTTTATTTCAATTAGGATATTATTGTCTGTGTTCTTGCTTTCCTATTACATTAATTATTTTCCTCCCTCCAAACTGAACTCTTGTGAACTGGATTTAGCTTTTTTTTTTTTTTTTTTTTGGTTGGTTTGTTTGTTTGTTTTGTTCCAGTATGTGCTATATGCCTGTCCTTCTTCCCTGGCATCTCCAAACTTTTCACCCTGCTATGCACTGGAAACTGGAGCTCTTTGCCCCTCTCAGATTGCTCAGCCACCCTCCTGTCAGCAGCCAGTGCTCCCAGTGTCTGTGGGACAGTGAGATTAATTTACTGCTGGAGAACACTTATATTCCACATTTTGGCATAGCTTCTCATTTGGTTTATTCCTGCACAGCTATTTCCACACAACACAGTGAGTTGTGCTTTTCCAAAATGCTTGTCCTCGAGAATATGGAGTGTCTAGATTAAATGGAAATTTAATTATTAATAATTGTAAGGGGATAATTAAATATGGACTGTAAATAAAGTGAAAATGCCCAGTAAAAGCAATTTGTGGAGTTCTACAATAACCTCTGTCCAGTTTTTGTAGAATTGATAATACACATGTTTAAAAATAGTACTTTTCACATGAATTAATTATGCTGTTGCCAGGGAATCGTTATAGATGTTCTCCATCTTTGCAGAAATACTAATTAGCAGCAGTTGGGCTCCATGGGGCTCCTGCCCATTGTATAGCTCTTCTGAAATGTTTATTAGGAATAATGAGTGGCCCATATGGTTGAGAAGGTGTTTCTGTAGCAGTGCATGATGTCTGTCTTTTACCTTTTCTGTTCTCTGTGGGCAGCCCCACCTCTCCTCCAGAGGAGGGGACAGGGACTGCTGCAGGTGGGGCTCACCAGAGGTCCCACCTGGGGACATCCCCAGGAGGACACATCTGTAGGGACACCAGCTGTGCAAGGGGCTGAGGGACAGGTAAAGCAGCTCCTCTCTTTCACCCCAGCCAGACTTGGTAGCACCTCCACGTGCAGCTCTGGGTTTCCATTCCTCTGCCATCACATATTGGCCATGGTAGCAGCCGAAAATGTACGTGGGCTTCTGGGCTGTGGTGGGTTATAAAATATGGAAGTTGGAAATAGGATGTAGCTGAGCAGAAAAATTATAGTTCTCCCTTAAAATGATGTCTGGAGGGGGATGCATGTATTTCTGTGATAATGTGCTTGTGAAGTAAATTTGGATACTTCTGAAAGGTTTTGCAGGTGTGCAGATTGCTGTATTATTTCACAACTTTTTTCTCTGAAACAGTTTTTTAATTTTGCTGTTATTTCAATGAACAAACATGATTTAAGATTCATAAAAGAGTAAGAAAATTAGAAACTACAGTTGCCACAATTTGGAAGAGAGGTTGGGTTCTATCTTTGGTGCTTGCTGGGTAATGAATTATTACAGAACTAAAATAAGAATTCTCTGTGTCTCTTGGAGCTCGAATAAGCAGATGTTGAAGTGCTGCCAGTGCCACCCCCCAGCTGTCCCACCAAGGCCTTGTCTCAGAGCAGTGAACCTTTGACAGAAAGTTTCTTACCGTGGGTGCCAATCTTCACTGTCTTCTTGGGCTCCTCCCTGTGAGGGTGCTGAGGGCCTGGCACAGGGTGCCCAGAGCAGCTGTGGCTGCCCCATTTCCCTGGAAGTGTTCAAGGCCAGGTTGGACAGGGCTTGTTGTTACCTGGTCTGGTGGAAAGTGTCCTTTTCCATGGCAGGAAATTGGAATGAGATGATGTTTATGGCCCCTTCCAACCCAAACCATTCTGTGATTTTACGACCTTGGCGGTGTTTGCTGAGGTCCCTTGTGAAGGTGCAGATGAGATGGACTCTCAGAGCTGAGTGCATTCCAGCTGGGCTGTTAGCAGAACATGCACATGGGGTGAAACCTAGGCTTTGCATGCTTGAAAAATATCTCAGAGACTGCCAGTGGGAAGGGCAGCAAGGGGAAGGCAGAGCGCAGGAAAAGCAGAAAAAACTCTGTGTGGAGCTTGCAGGTATGAAAGCAGTGGTGTAAGGAGCTGTGTCCAGCTGGAGACACTTCTGAATACCCAGTTCCTGGAGCCAAGTGAGAAATAACCCCATTCACAAATCTCTCTCTCTTCCTTCCACTTCTCTGCGAATATCAGAGTGGACTTCTTCAACTTCTTGTTTCATTGTGCTTGAAGGGCTCTGAGATTTCCTGTGGACTGGAGAAGAGATTTAAGTAGAGCTGAGGGCTCAGAAGAAGGTGCTGCTGAGAGGGGTGTCCAGCAATGCCCACGATTTCCCCACGGCCCCCACTGGGAAATTGCTGGTTTGTGTTACAGGAGGTGCTGTGTAACCTGTCTTGTGTTGGTTCTGTTTGGGTTTTGGTTTTTTGGTTATGTTTTTTTTTTCTTTCACTGAGAAATAACAGTTCCTGAGGGAATTACAAACTCGAGTCAAGATGGAGTGACTGAAAAAACATTTCTTTTTCTCTTCAGGTTACATTTACAAACACCTTACAAAGACTATTATGTTTTAAGAAGAATTGCTTTTCATGGATGTTTGGAATTCCAAAAAAGCCAGAGTTTGATTATAGCTATTTATAATCCAGTACTGAGGTGGTTTTAATCTTTATGCAGTAAACAATTTAGAGCTGTAATCTGTTGATAAGATCTGTTTATTCTTTTTGTTTTTCAATACATGAACTTATACACATTAATGGTCTCATCTCCTAATATCCACTACTGTCAAGGCCAGAAATCTGTTATCACATACCCTCAAAATGTGTTGCATGAATATGACAGGAATGTTTTGGAATGTGTGGGGGTATTTTTTATTTTTCTACTTTTAATTGAGAGTTGAAAGGAAAAAATATTTTTCCCTGGGCTGTCTCTGGGGTGTGGGCACATGATTGAGTAGCTCAGCTAATGCCGTTTACATTAGTTCTTAATATTGGGAAATCCTGCCTTCCAGTGCCAAGGGGTTAGTAAATCTCGGTATTTTCATAAACAGCAGTGTTCATTACATTCTGCTGCAGAATGTCTTTCTTGCTGGAGTGTGTCTTGAGTCTTACAGCATATGGATAATAAGGGAAAAACCTGAAATGTAAAATTGGAGCAAACTGCTGCATGGCTGTAAGTCACTAAATCTCACATTTATTCAGATCTGAAATAAGATGAATAACTAAGCTGCTAAATTGCTCAATTGTGTAGGTCATGAAAGTTTAAAAAAGTGCTGCAGATATTTAAAATTAATCCCAGGAATCAGGAATTTTTTATGCCCTGTGTGACACACTGCAAATAGAACAATAGTCTTTTGTATAGAATCTTTCATACAGATTAGAGTACAAAGGGATTTAATGAATTGCTGTTAATAATAAATAGGAAAATAATTGAGACAGTCAAGAATGGGCAAGGAAAATAATCTATATTTTGGCTGAGATGTGGCAGTAGATGCAGGGCAAGGAGACAGGAGGGCTCTTTTAGAAAGCAAGGGAATGGGCAGTTCAGCCAACTACAGCTATACTAACATTACTCTGTATTATAAAATATTGAAACACCCCAGATCTGGTGTCCTAGACTCCAAAGATTTTGGCCTGTTTAGTCTGCAAGAAAAGATGTGGCTGTAGGATCCTTATCTAAATCTTTAGAATTACTTTTCTTGGCATAATGTGCCCAGAACCACAACGCCTTTGTATCTTGCAAAAAAAAAAGAAAAAAAATAAATTGGTAAGGAACTATGTTGTAGTTTGTATGATCTTCAACAGCTTTGGCATATGAGAAATAAATATACGTCCAAATCTCATAAAACATGCATAATTCTCATAAAATTACATTAAAATTACATAAATCTCATAAAGCCTTCTCATAAAACAACCAGTTATTCTGATGAAACGTATTCAGTGGAATTTATTTTTTGTCTCTTGCTAATAGTGAAGATTAATTAGCTGTAGTGCCTTTAGGAATAAGGGCACTTATTCTGAGTCACTTGTTACCTATTGTCAGAATTCATGGGCTGAGTTGGAGCTTTGCACTTCCCATAAGCATGCTCTGGTGGAAGGATGGCATTCAGAGGGGTTCTGGGAGGTTTCAAGCAGAAATATTCAGTTAAAGTGGATGCTGCAGGGATTTTGGGGAGTTACTCCTCAGTAAATGAAGCTGTTCATCTTTGTTTTGATGGATAAGAATTAGGAGATTCTGTTCAAAGGCAAATTGTTCAGGTTTTGCTTCTAAATTTGATACATAAACTGAAAGAGAAGGTAAAAATGGGGAGGAAATAGGACTATTCCAATGGTTGTCCATTAATTTTTTCAGTGTTCCTTCAGTGGAGCATATCTATTGTTTGATACAAATGACTAACACAATATTCTATTTTACTGATTGCTCATCTTCTGCTGTTTGCAAATCAGAGCATAGCAACAGGGATGGAGTCATTGTGGGAGATGCTTATTATTGAATGGATTCTCTGATGGTGAAATGGTTTCAATTAAGCTAAAATGTCACAATAAACAGAGCATAATTATTTTAGCAATTCTTATGAAGCAATAACATACTTACTGAGCTGCTCTTATTTGGATTCCTCTTCTAAGTTTATTGTTCAGCGGTGTTTTATTTTGTCTGTAAAGTGTAATTATTGTCTGTACAGCCCGCTTGCCTTATGTGTGTGTAACCTGTGTGTCAGAGAGCAGATGTCACTGCATCCTTTCAGACACAATTATGGTGCAGCTGTAGGTAGGTCTTGAAGGCAGGAAAACCAAATCAGTGCACAGTGCATCAAACAAACTCCAGTTGCTGGGTTGTTGCACGTTGTGAAAGGGGTTAGAGAAGCTGTGTGGGGTGATAGTACAGCTCTTTCTGGCTGATAAAAGATGAGAAACAGAACAATGTGTAATTTTGCTTTAACAGATTGTCTTGACTTATTAATTCCTTTCATGTCATTGCTTGTGGTGTTACAGATGCCCTGGAAGAAACAGTGGGATGCCTTTGTTCACAGTTGCTCATGAACAGAGACACCTCATCTGTCTGTTATGATTTTTGTGTGAGCCCAGCAAGTTTTGTTTCACTTCTCATTTTTGGAAATAGTGATTTGGTTGGACTTTTTTTTGGCTTAGTTGACTCATGGATTTTTTCATGCTGCTGTGTGTTTATTGGTACTTTGCAGATCTCAGTGGTATTTAATTGTGAAAAACTTGTTTTTTTGGCATCCTGCTGGAGAAATCCTTGCTTTCAATCAGATGCTCCTGCATAGAGAAACCCGGGTTGAAAAGGACCACAGGAGGTCATCTGGTTGAACCTTGTCACAGAGCAGGTTTGGCATTGGATGCACACCAGGCTCCTCAGGGTTTGTTCAGTCACATCTCAGAAATCTGCAAGGATGAGGTTCCTTTGGGGCAGCCAGTTCCCAGGGTTATCCTCACAGCACTGAGGATTTTCCTTGCTCGGAGCCTCCCTGTTTCTCCCATCTGGGTCCTGCTGTGGTGAGATCAAACATCCATCCAGTGTCTGATTAGGTTACAATACACAGGAGACAGACTATCAATCCTTTATCTTCATATTTTTGTGCTTTCCAGACAGATCACTGTGAAATTAATTTCCTTTTATTTATTCTTATTTAATTACCAGTGGCCTTCCATTCTAGATGGGGAGTTGTAAAGCATGTTTCTGAAGTTCAGGCTTCTGATGCCTAAATTCCAGTGGGTTTATAACACAGTTAATATTATAATTCACATTGTGCTGAGATCTTTCTTTTAATTGACTCAGATATATTTTGAGAAAAGTGTAAATTTAATATGAGCCTTCTAAAAATAATTAAATTCTAATTACAAAGGGGACTATTGACTAGGAAGTATTTACAGCTTTCTCCTCATTTAAGCTACTGAAGAGGATATTTAACTAAGCAATGAAATATCGTGGATAAGTTTACTGCCACGTCCTGAGGAGATTGTCAGGAAGTGAAAAAAATCTATAGTAATGGGTTTTGCATCTGATTTTTGACCTTATTTTTCATGCTTTTTCTGGTGCGCCAAGGCTCTGTTTATAGCATGTTTGCCAGGGAATAATTGCAAATTGTAATGTGTCTAATGACAGGGTAATTACTTACAAGTTCTTGCTTGTTTGAGTTTTTTGTTTTTATCTTTTTGGTATTTTTTCATTCTAAGTTCACATCTGGCTGTAAATAATTTTACAGTTTTATAAGTTTTTGCTTCTGGCTTCAGCTGGGTGTCTCTCTATCCTGTTCATGTGAGGAGTGGTCATTCTGCTGTTCATGAGCAGCACCCAGGAGTGTAAAAAGTACTAAAGTTCTGTGCAGAAGGGAAAGAGCAACGTGGGTTTGAGGAGTTATTTCCTCTGCTATTACTGCTACATTCCTCCAAGGGGGGAGGAGTTTAATGCTATTTTTAATGCAGTTCACTATTTTAAGAAATAGTAAATCCTTGATTGGTCTAATGTGTTTCAAGGTCCTGTTGATGTGTAAAATACTGTTCTGTTCAATGCTAAAAGGAAATAATTTTTTTTTTAAATTTTTGCTTTAAATAAAACTGGTGAAAATGAAACTTCTCCTGTACTGAAACTTCCCCATCTTAAAAAACTAAACTGCCTTTGCTGAAGTGCTGCACAGAAATAAATAAGTTCTTGATACAGTTATGTTGTGATGCTTCATCATTGTTACTTTTCTCTGTTAATAAAAAGCCGTCTAGGACTTGAGGTCTGAATTTTGACATCTTTAGATGACAGTATTTACATAATCTGATGTCTGGTTTCAAATCTTGGTGGCATTAGCAAAGAATATTCTGTTAGATCAAGGTGAGGTACCAAGGATGAATGTTTAAGTTGTCAACGGACCTCTTCCCTGTAACTGAACTTCAAAAGCATATTTAAAGATTAACTTTTTTTTAATTATTACTTAGTTTTTAAGCACACTGGATTCTGTTGAAAGCCTGTCATTAGTGTAGGACAGCTTGTAGAGCTTGTAGAGTTTGATGCTGCCTTTTCCCATTCAAGTTACCTGTCATGGCTGAGTCCTTACCTTGGGCTGATGTCTTTTGGTGTGAAACAGAGGCATAAAAAGGACAAAGATTTTTGCACACAGCCAGAGGGATTCAGCAAAAGCTGGAGCTGTCTAATCCTCCAGGACTCTGCAATCCCCTCTTGCCCCAGCCTGTCCAACACTGCAGAAGGTGCCTGACTTGGGGCAGAGCTGCAGCTCTGGCCTGCAGGATGGGGCAGGAGGAACGTTGATCTAGCAGAAAAGAAGTTTAGTTATATCCAGTACCTATCTGCTTTCCCTCCTTTCCAAAAAAAAATAAAAAAAAAAAATAAAATCAGGAGTTTTTATTTATTTATTTATTTTCATTTTTCATTACACGATGTCAAGCCCCTGTCTCTGGGGGATCAACTACTCTATTCACAGAGAAAGAACAATGGGATTGCCAACAAAACTGCTATTGCCTGAACAAAATACCTGGGATTATAATTGCAGCTGTTGTGGGACTGGGTTTGGTTTTTGTGTGTGTTTGGGTTTGTAGTAGGAACATGTAACTGATTCTGGTAGTTTTTAAAATCAATTAAAAAAAATTGACTGCAGTAGCATTGCTTGATATAAATCGAGTTATTTGTTGCAAGTTCATTTTCTGTCTTGAAGAAATAGAAAAGACAGGGCAGTTGCAGTGTGTTTTCAGGCAAGAATTACATATGCAATGTTGGTAGTGAACAAAATGGCTCTTTTATGAGGTATTGGAAAGTTTTTAAACTTAGGATCGAGATAACACCCCCTTGAGATGATCATCAAAATCCCTTTAATAGTTAAGATTCGGCCTGAGTGCTTTTCTCTACCTTTGCTCTTCAGTTTGCCAGCAATTTTGTGCTTTATAGCCCTCATTATTTTTTTGATTTGGTGGATTTTTATTGAATAATATTTTCACAGACAAATCGTTCTATTTAGCCTTGTCTGATTGCTTTCACTTGCAAATCCTCAAGTAAGATTCATACGATTACATGTGTATGTTCATGTGCTCCAGAACTGAAAATGACATTGCTGGGTTTTATTTTGGTTTAATTTCTCCTCCTGAATGATGGCTTTGCTACCTCTCATGGTGCCACGTGCTGCAAGTGGAAACGATTTACTCAGTGTACCTTGAGGGTGATTATTTTCATGTATTTATCCTCACTGTTTTATCCCTTTGGATGATGATTCTGCTGCTTCCCAGTGCAGTTTATTCTGTTGACTAATTGCTCTATTAAGACTGTTTTCTTCTTATCTAACTTGACTTTCTTTTCCTATTAGATGATTGTTCTTTTATGATCATTTTTATATTAATTTGTACAAATGAAATTAAATATTCATTTGGGATAAATTTTACTGCTGTAGAAATTAAAGGCTTGCCTTTAATTTGAAGCACTGTGAGGCATTTTCTTTTTTCCCCAAATTTCTCCAAGTGATTCAGTGATGTGAGTACACTGGGAGAAGCGACTCGCAGCCTTTAGGAAACATTTAACCAGTTTAACCAGCTGGTAGTTATTTGCTTTTTAATACACGACAGGGTATGGCTTATATTTTATATATGATTTAGGTTTTTTTACCATGGGCAGATAGTGATAGGGGGGACATATTTAAATTAAAAGGGGCGAATAATAATGGGTGGACATATTTAAATTAAATGGGGCAAGATTTAGGTGAGATGTTAAGAAATTCTTTAAGCAGAGGGTGAGGAGATCCATGGGAAGCTGTGGCTGCCGCATCCCTGGAAGTGCCCAAGGCCGGATTGGACAGGGCTTGGAGCAGCCTGGGGCAGTGGAAGGTGTCCGTGCCCATGGCAGGGGGTTGGAATGAGAAGAACTTTGTGGTTCCTTCCATCCCCAAGCGTTCTCGGGGTTCTGTCGGGACAGATCCGTGCGGGAGTTTCTCACCAGCCGCTCNCGGTGTGGCTGCCCGGGGTTCTGTCGGCTATCGGGACAGATCCCGACAGGATCTATGCAGGAGTTTCTCACCAGCCGCTCTCTTGCAGGGCACTGGGGCCGCTGCCTCGGGGACTGCGGCGCGGGCGGCGTTCGCAGCCGGGCCGTCTGGTGCACCCACGCCGAGGGCTGGACCACCTTCCACGCCAACTGCGACCAGCGGGACAAACCCGAGAGCCAGCGGAGGTGCTTTAAAGTCTGCGACTGGCACCTGGAGCTGTTCGAGTGGGAGGTTTCGGGATGGGACAGGTGCGGCCTCGTCCCGGGCGCTGAGGCGGGCGCCGAGGAGTGCGTGACCGCCCAGCACGGGCTGCAGCGCCGCAGCGTCCGCTGCCTGCAGAAACTCAACAGGACCGCGGTGTCCAGCGACATCTGTGAGTATTTCAGCCCCGAGCCGCCCGCTGAGCAGGCCTGCCTGGTGCCCTGCCCTCGGGACTGCGTCGTGTCGCAGTTCTCGGGCTGGTCCCCGTGCGGCTCGGGCTGCGCCGGGCGCCTGCAGCACCGCAGCCGGGCCGTCATCGCCCCTCCGCTCTACGGCGGCGCCCCGTGCCCCGGCCTGGCGGAATCCCGAGCCTGTGCGGCTCCCGCCTGTCCCCTCGGCGAGGAGGAGCACACCTACAGCCTCCGCGTGGGCCCCTGGGGCGAATGCCGGCTGCCCCATCCTAAGGACCTGCAGCTGCCGGGCAGGACTATGCTGGAGCTGGGGTCGGACTCTGGAGAGCGAAGCGCGTCCGGACTTGCGGGCTCTCATGGCCACCACCATGCCGGGCAGGTGGAGATTGGTTACCAAACCAGGCAGGTCAGGTGTGTAAGGAGCGATGGAAAGCACGCAGCGCTCAGGTAAGGGCGATTCCTGCTCCGTGTTTGTGTGATGGAGCGCTGGCTCTGCCTGGCAGCACCACAGTCCCATTCCTGAGTTTTAAACGGAATTTTTTATGTGGTTTCTTTATGAACCTTTTCTTGATTTAATTCCTTTCTAGCATATGTTGAAGATCTTGCATTCTTTTACGATTTGTGACTGTTTAAGTTAATTTTATACTTTCAATAATTCTCTTCTGGGTCTTCTTTTGTTGTTGTTGTTTTGAGGAAATGGAATTATATATCACTTTGTGCTGTTGCTGGGCCCTGGCTGTGGGAGAGGGAGGTTTCATTCTCAGTCATGTACTGCATATATTTGGTATAAGAGGCTAAGATTTCATGAGCTTAAACTCCTTCGTTCTTATGAATCAATACAGGATAAAACAAGTCTGAAAAGTTTGGCCTTGGGAATATGCTAGAAGGTACATTTTAGAAAGAAATCAGTGAGTAAACCTGGGATTGTCATCCTTATTGAGGAGCTTTCCTGTCTGGGTATAACTCTTGGTGACTGGCATGCCCCCTTTGATAGAGATTGTTGATTTCTGTCCTTATCTAATATTTTATCTAACGATTTCTCTTTGTCTGTATAGGTTGCTTTGCTGTGATTCGAATGCTACAGTAATAGGCAGCAAATAATGGAAAGATTTATTCTTTCTATTTTTCATATTTAAATTTAAGCTGAGCTCTGCTGTTTGACTTCAGGTTGGATTTGGGTAGGTGCCAGTAGCTACAGATGACTGATAAATTGATTGACTTCTGAGAAAGTCAGAATTTTTTGGAGATCTTACTGTGTAGTGTTTTTCAAGGAAATTAGAAGTTCTTGAAAAATCCTGCTCTTGAATTTTGCAGAAATCAATCTGTTTCTCGGTAATCCATAGCTCCTGGTGCCTGCACAAACTCAAATGGCAGAGATAAGGGGTTATTTTACATCCTATTCTCTACCCCTGTTAATTTCTGCAGTGTTTTTGCACACACACTGACGTGAAAATATGAATTCTAACCTTTTATCTTACCCACTCCTATTATACTCATAGCCAAGTATGGAGTATTTTTTTATCAGTTGGAAAGAAGTCAGGTTTTGTGAAATGTTCCAGCAGTTTCTAACATCTTGACTTTATTAATATAAATATATGCTGAATCTAAATATACAGATTTTATGCTCATGTAGCTGCTTGACTTTAGTGGAGTCACTTGTGATTTATTCCACAGTGTGACCAGCAGCAGGTTTGTGTCTGTTAACACTTGTCAGCTTTCTCCTGCCTCTTCCTTATCAGAGGCTCTAGGAGGGATATCCTGATTTTGTTAGAATTTAACTTGCTGTGTCCCCACACACTCTCTGCTATATTTACTCTAAGAATGGAAACGGAAGCTTTATATAAATGTTTTCTCTTCTGTGTTATACCCTGAACTTCTGGATGACAGTGCAGAGGGTGCTGGGAGCTTTAGTTTTACAGACTGTCCCTAATCGAGCTGTCTTCTTTCCTGTTCCTTTCTGGGGTTTTTGCTGATCTAGCCCCCTTTTTGGGAGTGTACAGCTCCATTAGCCACCTCCTGGCAGTCTTTTTCTGCTGAGCTTGTCTCTCAGATTTACTGCAGAGCTGAGCCTGACCCATCCTTTATTCTTACTCTAAATGCAAGAGCAAAACCCATTGATTGAGTAGAGGAGAAAAGGTCATGTCATGTTACAGCATCCAGACACACACACACTTTTCCTTTCTCCTCCTGGACCTAAAATTCAAAGCTAAAAATCCAGCCCCCAAATCCAATCTGTGTTTAGTTCCAGGGCTGGAGTGTCACAGATATCAAATGCTCCTGACAATGACTCCCTTTAAGCATCCCCTGGTAGTGCCCTCCTCGTTTTGTTGTGCAGCAGATTTGCTGCCATTCTTCTGAAGAGCGGGCCCCATCTTACAGATGTTGCTTTACAACAGTGGTGGTATTTTGGCTACTGATAAAGAAGAGTAAATACATTTGCATAACCCTGTAGTGGGGACTGGCAGGCAGCCAAGTCTCTTCTGTAAACCAGGAGAGAAGTGCCTTGTTTGTGCATTTTCCTGGCCAATGTTTCCCATTTCTACTAACGCTGCTAAGCAAGCACCACTGTAAATTAAACTTCTGGAAAATTGAGGCAAGGGACAGGAATATCCCAAGATGTGCTTTAAGAGTGGGCTCTGAGCTGCTCATCTGCCAGGGCTTTGGCATCCCCTGCCTTCCAGCACTGCCCAGGAGTGGTCAAACCACCCCCAAGGACCACCAGAGGAGAGGGACCACGTCCTCATCCTGCCTCCTAATTTATAATGAAATGGCAAAGGTGCCAGATTTCTTACCAAGGTTGTTTAATTTACTGGTGTCTGATCCCAGGACTGTAAATAGGAATTGCTTGGAGAGGAGCATGTGGAAGGCTGGACAGTCTGTGTCAGGGAAATGGAGCTGGGGATGTTTCTGATAAAATGTCTTTTCAGTCTGGAGGTTCTGCATTTCTCAAATGAGAAGGAAAAGGGACAAAGAAAGAGGAAAGGGAGGGACAGATCTTTTTAAAAACACCTGAAATGACAATTGAACAGCCAAACATCAGTAGACTTCAAGACCCGAGTCCACTTTTGCTCAGAAACGATTTTGGTGTAGAAACGTTATATTCATGAAAATAAAAGGAATAGCATAGAAATAGATGCTATGGATCTGATTTGAACCTTTTAAAGACTTCATTTAAAAAGCTGGATTTTTTTTCATACTATTTCAGATAGAATTCAGGTTTCATTTTAGTTCAGGAAAATGCTTGTTTTGCCTTAAGCCTTACATCCAATAACAGATTCAAACATAAGCACTTCCATGCATTAAAAAAAAAACAACTCTGAAAAAGATGCAAGAAATGAATGTGAAAGAAATCCTGATCTTTTTGTTTTCCTGTCTTGTCACAGTTGTAAAAATCTACAGAATAATGAGACAAAGGTACCTGAGTTCCTTCCTTTCCTTCTTTTTTTTTTTAATAAAAAGTTGTTTAGATAAGACACTAAATTGCAGTTTAATAATATAAATGTGCATAGTTAGACATGGAAATTCTAAATAAATTTAACCTGATTTTCTAACCTGATGTGTGTGCTCATCTAAGCGTACTGAGAAGTTAAAGTCAGGAGCAAACAGTTATAAAACATTTTTTTATTATTATTATTTGGATTAGGAGTCTTTTATGTACATATTTCTTAAACTCTTCATTCTGTGTGTAAGATGACAACAGTGATATAATAGAGTTGGATTCAGGTTTCTGTTTACTTTACTTTGTAAGTGAAAATTCAGGTCAAACTCAGCCAAGGGACAATCCATCTGTCAAGGCGGAGGTGGAGCAACATTCAACTCTTTTGTTTGCCTCTGTAATTTAAATTTCCATTATCCATTTCCTAGTGGATTGTGCTTAACCACTTTGCTGTTGTACATTTTTAGGAAAAAAATATTTGCAGTTTCAATGTTGACATTCTTCTGTTCTCTGGATGAATACAAAAATCTGCAGTCTGGAGGTGAAAATGCTGTGCTGTAAAATGCTATTTGATGGTTGTGATTCCAATCTGGGAGAGGAATTCTACGTTCACATTCCTCCTGGCAGATGTAGGAACCAAGCCTCAGTGCTCAGGCTTGAAAACAAGTCCCTGAGCTGTTGGAGAAGAAGGATATTTTATTTTCTAATGTTCTTTTTAAAAGTTTTGTCTCTCATTTCTTTTACTTTTATTTAAAAGCACGAGAAACAAAGGAGCAGTGATGGCTTTTTTCATTTCCATGAGTAATATTTTAGTGGTCAGGCATTGGAATAGGCTGCTCAGGGGATGGCTCAGAAGGTGTGTGGGTTTGTCACTTGGGGATGTAACCATGTGAACCTGACAGGGCTGGGTTCATAGTTGGACTTCATGATCTCAGAGATCTTTTCTAACCTTAACAGTTCTGAGGTTTGATGATTTTAGAAGTGGTGTCCAATAATAACTGTTTTTTCTCCTGTTTCAAAATTGGGCTGGGATGCAGCTGCATCTGTAGCCCCAAGATCTCAGTCTGCCAAGGTAGTGCAAATGGAAGCCAGCACTTAATTATAATTAAAACAGAGGATCTGGTGCATTAAGTTCTGGAAACACCAAAACTTAGACATATTTACTGATATTTGGCATATAGGTCTCCCAGTTCCTTTTCCCTCAGGTCAGGTGTATGGCAGGCAAATATTCCCCACCTTCACCACCCACCAGAAGGGGCTGATGTTTTCTTCTGCCAGAGAAACCTCTGCTGCACAGATTGAATATATGGTATCCAGAACAGCTCTGGCAGCACTTGAAGACCCTAAAAATACATTAGGAACTCTCAGAAGTGTGCCTGTTAACACTGATTGCAAATTTCTAAGGGAAATAAGTGTTTTCATGCTGTTAGAAACACGACAACACTCTGTCCATTATGAGACCTTAATATTATTGGTCGAGTGCCAAGAGCAGATAGTGTGTATTCCAGCAGCCTGTAGGGCTGAGTCCTTGATTACAAAATAGGAGACACTGCTACAGAAAAGAAAAACTGGCAGTGGGTTGTTAACTTAGCTCACTTCAGGATTATCTTGCTCTGCAGCACGTGAGTTTGAACATGAGTTCCCTGCTCAGGGATGACACTTGCCAGGAGCCTCCCCGAGCTGCTGAGGGAGAGCCTGGCTGTGGACGTGGTACTCTGTCCCCCTGGTGCTGCCTCTGTGCCACGGTGACAGCTTCTTAGTGTGCCCAATTACTTTGCAGATGATCCTTTCAGTGTGAAAGGTTCAACAATAGCCACCTGTCTCATCCTGTAATGTGAGGAAATGCATTGGCCCACGGTCCTGAATGCCTTGGTGCAGTTGGGAAGGGAAAGCAGGGGTGATTCCTGTGCTGTGCCCGACCTGATTTACTGGTGCACGGCTCCTGGGTGATGTTGCTGCTTTTTCCAGCTGATGGACCTGTTCCCACTCATTCCCTTGTGGTGGATGTGATGGCTCTGTGACTGCGGGGCATGCAGCACAGGCACAGAGCTGTTGGAAAATGTGCTATTTTTGATGCGTTGCTTTTCGTCCAGAGCAGGAAGGCTCTGAGTGTGGCTCAGCTCAGAGCTGTACAATTCCTGTGCCTCGTGGGCGTGTGTGTGGCTGGAGATGGAGCAGCCGAGCTGTGCTGCTCCGTGGGCAGCAGCCTGAAGTGACACAGCCACGGGGATGTGGAGCTGCACAGTCAGGGAGGGACCCAGGGCTGCTTTCCCTCCTTCTCTGCTGTTCTGCTCCAGGACTCTGCGAGTGTGAAAGAGACACGAGTAGGTTTCCTTTGGTTTAGTGTTTTGTGATCCTTTAATGAGTGGTTTGTTGCCCTTCAGCAGCGCAGAGGCTCGGAGGGCTCTGTGCCACTTGAGCTGGGCTCCGTGCTGCTGCTGCCTGCTCGCTAATGGATCCGTCCCACGCCGCAGGCACCGCGGCGTGGGCTGGGAAACAATTCCTGTGGCTTTGTGTCAATCCGAGCATGTAACACAGGAAAAAAGCTTCAGTTGTGTAAGTACTCTACTATATCACAGTTACCAGATCGACCCCCGAGTGGAAGATCTAACCTGAGATATTAATATGTCGAAAATCAGTTTAAAAACAGGGCTGATGTAGTACCTCCTGTCCCCAAGACTTCTGTCCTGTCCCTGCTGGTTTGGACACAGCTGCAGCAGCACAAATCTCTGTCTGGTTTGCAGCCTCAGATAAGCAAGTGTCTCACAGGTCTGGGCTTTATCTGTATTAGATCGTCCTAAATACATCTGCAACATGAAAGGCTGTGTCTGAATTTCATGCAAAAGAGTGTTTTTACATTTGTCTTTGTGTTGCTCGGTGTCACAATTAATTTGACTTGGAGGCTCTGAGTGAGTAGGTACAAGTTAATTAATTTTCTTTCTGTTCTGCAGTTGCTTGTAATTCTCCCTCAAAAGCCTACTTGAACAGGATGGAAATTGCCAGCTCCATGTCTCATTCACCTTGAGGTCAACAAAGTTAGCATCTTGCCTTTTATAGCAGGAGCAGGGGGGGATTTTCGGGGAAGGAAACAGCTATTCAGTCTCTGGCAAAGGCTTCTGCCAGTGCAAGGGTGATTTCTGGGCAGGGATGGCTTTGCCAGCCAGTGTGTTGGTGCAGGTTTGGGGAATCCATTAGTGGAGGTGCTGGAGATGTTGTCTGGCTGAGAACTGGGTCTGGCAGAGATCTTTTGAACCAAGACTCCAACCCAGATTTTTAAAAGCTACATTTTATTTAGTATTTCAGTAAAGATCAGGCAGGACTAAAACCTCTTTAGCAGTGATGCAACCCCAAAAGTGGATTTTGCTATTCGTGCTATATCTGAATGATGAGTTCTGATCACTTTCAAAAGTAAGATCAGTTACCCTGTCCCTCCCCCATTCTGTGTTTTTAGATAAACTTGAGTTGTCTGGTACCATCAGTTATGTCAGTGTCTTTTTAGTCAGTGCTACTGTTTTATCTACTCAAAATCAGGAAATATTCTTCCTTGTTAATGTTTTGGCATGGGTGGCTCCCCTGTAAAAAATATTGAAAAGGAAATAAAGTGACCATTCATGTGACTGCACCTAACCAAATGTTCCAAAGAAACACTCAAAATCCCTGGGTTAATAAGTACATATATAATGATTATTATTTTATTCTGGAACCTTGTTTTGATAGAACTGATGTTTTGTACCAGATACAGCTTTGTCCTCAGTTCCATTTGACTCATAATAGAGAAATTAGACATATTTTTCAGTTGTAAGCAAGAATAGTTTCATTTTGAGGGGGCTACATCGCAGGTGGCTTGTACTTGTTGAAGTTGTTTAAATAAACCTCAGTAAATTCATCCTCACAGCACCTGTGAGATTACTGAGTTCTTTTCTGGGTGAAAAAATTGAGGCAAAAATTGTTAGTTTTTTTTTGTTTACTTTGGAGTACAAATAGAAGCCACTAAATGCTCTATTTTGCTCTTGGTTGAGGGTCTAGTCAAACTTGATGTGTTTCAATGGGAATATTCCTGTTGACCTGTGTGAAAAGGGGACCAATTTCTAGGCTGGAGAAGGAAGTGAATGCCCTTTATCTTCTCTGCTCCCCCCATGAGGCTGCCCAGCAGCCCTGCCATGATTGCCCCAGTCTGTTTTCTTTGGAGGGAGGTAGGCTGCCCAAACTGTGCTGTAAGGAATAGCAGGAGAGGTAATGGCTGCTTCCCTGGCAGCAGCTCTGGATTTCACACCTTTTAAGTGTACCTGTGTTTGCTCCTTACAGCTGGCAAAAGCTTGACCACAAGCAGCTGGAGGCTGGAGAAGAATAAAATTAGAGTTCACACTGAGTTCCTCAGGTGTGGTCTTAATTTAAGAGGCTAGTTTGCATCGTCCATATAACACTTATGAAGAAGTTAAAAGATGTTGTAGCTTTGGGACTGTTCAAAATGTTATTCTGGACTTCCTATCTTGATACCAAATCTCATCAGCTGGTAGCCCTTAGAATTTGATTGCCTATTGTATTTGGCCTAAGGTTGTGTCTTGATATGTTGCAGAATGAATGAGATCATGTCCTGATGTCAGCAGGAGTAATTGAGTCCCAAAATCCAGCCCCAGTTGCAGCATTCCTTGGTGTCTGGTAATTTGACAAGTTGGAAAACCTTTCTGATTTTGTTTGACAGCACATGTTTGATAACAGCCTCATGGAACTGAGACCTCTCTTGTTAGTGTGGGATTATTTTTTAAAAGAGCAGAATTGCTCAGCAGGATGTGCAGATGGATGGATGGATGGAGGACATCTAGTCCTTTGTGTGGGATGTTGGAATGGTTACCAGTGGCAGTATTTCTCTTGGGCTCGGATTTTGTTTTCCATACAGGACAAACTGTGAAATTCTATCTACACCAGAGCAAATATAATGCCTTGTGCATCTGTTCTAACTCGAGATAAATGAGATCCATCATTTACATATTTACTCAGCATGCAAGTTTGCACCCAGAGCTCGTTGGAAATGTGCTATGTGCCCCGCATTAGAGCTTCCCTTATTTCCTGGTGTTGATGTGGATCTTCCAGCTGAATGACCACGGATTTCCTCTTGGGGGGGGACTTTGCCTTGACAAAGAAGCCCATTAATGTGTTGCACTGCGTTCTTCCCGCAGCCTCTGCCTGCAGGAGCCCGTCCCCGTGACCTCCAGGCCCTGTGTGATCCCCAAGGACTGCGCCACGTCCGAGTGGTCCCCGTGGAGCCCCTGCTGGGGCAGCTGTGGCTGGGGCAGCCCGGTCCCCGCGCTGCGCAGCCGGCGCCGCAGCGTGCGCCGCGTGGCCCTGGGCGCTGGCAGCCCGTGCCCCGAGCTGGAGCAGAGGGAGCCGTGCAGTGCTGGGGAGAAGGCACCGCTGCAGCCCTGCCCCAGGTATGGCCACAGCTTCTCCTGCTGCTTTTGGAAGTGAAGAAGCCCCCTGCAGGTCCTCCCTGCTCCGTTTGTGCAAGGAGAGGGTTGCGTGTGGTGCTTTCTCTGTGTCGTTGATTTGGTCGTTGTTAACTGAGATTAGTGGTGTTATTTATTGTTGCTAATACTCTTTTAATTGTTGCTGTTTTCATTATTCCTGTTACAATAATTACAGTTATATGTGTGGAAATAAGTTTGAATTACACCCGCTACAGTTTACATTTTCATATTTTAAAAATTGAGAGCAGTTACTCTTGTTCTCTGAAATGGCTTTTGTACGGATTGCTGTTTCAGAGAATTTCATCTGCTGTGCAGAGACTGGTCAGGTCTCCATGGCTGAGCTTTTATTGGCTTTAAAATTGTAATTTTTACGTAAGATTTAATGATTTCTCTTCATATCCCCGTAAAAAAATCCCAGTCTTGCATGAGGAAGATAGGAACTGCTTGGACTTTACTCAGCTTCCCTCTGTGTGCTTCTTGAAATGGGAAACTTTGCAGTCCCTGCGAGCTTGCTTGGTTTGTGGTGTGAAGGAGAGGATCTCACCTTTCTGGTCTGCAAGCCCATGCCATTGTGCTTGGCCAGGTTAACAGAGGAGCTTGATAGTGTGCTTTGCAAAAGAGAATAAAATACTGCTTGATTCTTCTGACATGTTCTGAGATTGACTGTAAAATGCTTTGGGATTGATAAAATTTTGTATGCATGCAGAAAAATCTCCCTGTCTGTGAATGAGTGTGTTTAATAGGAGAGCTGTTCAGTGCTCAAGTCACGAGTTTCTGGGGCTTTTGCCAGATACTGCCAAAACCTTCTATAAAGCCTTTGCAAGATACATTTCTTAGGAAGGCATCACCCGTAAAAGTGTCTCTGTATCACTGGGCTCATTCAAAATCAAATGCTGATCATTTTTATGCACCCTGCTAGCAGAAGAGAGGAAGTATAAAAAAATATTCTGTTGCTTGATTACATCCTACGGAAAGGCTCTTACAGAGTGATTTTTGCTCCTGCCCAAATGCGCATCAATTTCAAAGACAATAGATTAACACATTGTCTTGCTGATTTTGTACAGGAGCATGGGTGCAGGTGACACCTGATTGGGGGAGACTGGCTGGAAGTTAATCAGGGAGTGAACAGACGTGGGTCTGTCCCTGGTTTCTCACTTCCCCTTTTTGACATTGCACTGCATTGAAGGGCAAATGGTTGTGTAGAGCCAGGAGAGCCCGAAAGGTGAGAACCTGCAAACCACTGATAATTTAGTAGGTGCCTCTCTCTCAGTAGAAGAAAATCTGTTGTTCTTTCAGTGTACTGCTGATATGCCCAGGTTTTCATGAGCCTGTGAACTCCAAAACCTTCCCCATCCCATTATGCCTCCCTACCTTGAGGCAACACCTCCAGGGCAGTATCTGCATGAGTGAGGATGAAACTAATGTGCTAGCTCAGAAAAATGACATTAAACTTGCAGGTTAATAGAGCCACTTAGCTGAAAATATTAAAAAGTTCAACTCTGGTATTTAGTTAATTGTTATTTCTAGGGTTGTAATATCTCAAAATGCAGGTGGTAGGTTATGACCTTCTCACACAGTGCAGAAGAATTTTACAGCAGTGCCTGGTTACTGGACTTGGATTGATTCACTCAGTATAAAGAAAAAACTGAGAATGAAAATCCATAATATTGCAGCATGTGCTGTGTGTCTATTGGATGTAAGGCTGTGGAGACCAGGATTTTGTATTAACGAACAGAAGTAAAAAATGTATGTTATTTAGGTTTCAGCAGCTGGTAGAGGTTGCTCTTGGTCCATATTTCAGTTTACAGCCTGGTTGTTTGGTGTTGGTCCTTGGGAATTGGTGACTGAGCTGCTGGAAATAGCTCAGATTGGGAAGCAGTAGCTTTCCAGACAGAGAGATGTAGTGTCAATCCCTGTGGAATAATGCAAGAAACCTTTGATGCTTCTGTTCTCCTTATTTGACCACATTCTATTTGTAGGGTAATACCTGGAAAGATTATGCTTTTTTTCCCCCTTAAATATATGCCACTTCATCTGTGGTTTGCTGAGGCTTAACAAACAATGATCTTTTCTTTCTTCTCCCTTAATGAAGATGATGAATTTAAGGAGCTTCAGTAGCGGAAATAAAAGAGGTTCTCCTTCATTTGTCTGGTCTCAACACAAACTGCTCCTTCTTTTCTTCTGTTTGCCTAATCAGATTAGTTAGTTTTTAAATCCTTTAAGATGACAATCGTGTTTACATTCCCATTTCCTAGAAATCTCCTTTTTTTAGGTTAATTTGGAAACAAGTCATTTAGCTTTTTTTTGGAAACAGTCCTTTAGTTTTTTGGTTTTTTTTAGGGATAAAAATTTTCCAAAGCATTTTTTTCAGCTACAGCAAAGAAAATGGGCTAGGACAGAGACCAGAACAAGTCACTAGGAGTGGGGTTGGGAAGAAATTAATATATTTAGATGAATATTAGGAAGGAAGGCACCAGCCCAGATCAATCTGTGATTTTCTAGAGGCTGTTTTTTAATGCAGGGGCAGAGAGCACCCCATGGCTGAATGAAGGTACATAGTGTGGGCTTCATCCACTGACATAAAAAAGCAGCAGCTAAAGGGGTAGCACTTGTGGAGTTGAACTCCACAGAGATGGGTGAAGTTATATTCCATTCTCCTAAAAGGATCCAGAGATGACAAAAACACTTTAAGCCTCAGAACTGCTCAGTTAAATATAACCATGGCAAAGATACAAAGGTCCCATCACAGGTAGGTGGCACTGGTGTAAATTTGCTGTTAAATGGGAAGGACTTTTAATTTTATGACTGAAGTTTACAATAACATCTATAATCAATAGTCTAAATGCAAGAAAATAAAACACTTTAACTGCATGTAAGACTCCAGAGCCGTGTGCTTTATTTTGCTTTTGGTTATTTGTTCTGAAAGGATTAAGTGCTTAAAAAGCTTAAACCCATAGGAGGTGATTCTACTTTCTTTTATTGTGATATAAATTTGGGATAGTTCAATTAAAGTGAATGGGTATATACAGGTATAAAACTTGTGTAAACACTAAGAGCATAAGTCCTATAGACTAAAGAGACCAAGGGGTTACTATAAATCGGAAAGATATTGAGCCCTTGTTTGTTTCATAACTGTCAGCGAGTCATCAGTTTTAAAACAATGTATTATATCTTTTTTATCCTTGATGTGTCGCTTTCATGTTCTCTGGGAATGGATTGATTTTTCCAGAATTATGATTATGTCTTCATATCATTCATTTTGGTTGTGGTTGCTACGTTACGAGACAGGGATATAACAAAAACTCTCTTTGTTTTGTTGGAAATTCAAAGCTTTTCAGAAGTTAAATGATAGAAAATGGGAATGTTTTAAGACTTGAATTTTTTTAAAAAGGCTTACTGCTGAGATACAAGTGTGGTGGTATCACTTTGTAAATGAGGTTTATTATGCCCAAATTAAAGATAAGGCATTAGTTTAGTGTGAAGTAGTAAGGACTGGAGAGGAAGTGCAGGGAACTGTGCTAGAGGGCTCTGGAGTTACACTTGGAGAGGGGTAGCATCACTATCCTTCAGCCCTTTGACCTCCTGCTGGACTTGTTAGTGGCCATGGAAATGTGTCCCTGTTAATGGCTGGAGGTCAGGATTTGCTTTTGGAGCTCTGGACAGCTGAGGACACGTGCAGGTAAGGGCAGGCAGGGCTGAGGCTGAGAGCTGTCCTTGCACACTGCTCACACACAGGTTACCCTGGGAGAATATATTAAGGGAATTTGGTTTTTTTTTTTTTGTTTGTTTTTTTTATCATTCACAAAATACTGATGAAGTTTAATTATCTCTCTAAACTCAGATTTAGTTATTTTGCATAATTTTAATCACCGATGGCCTTATTTTCATAGGTGTTAATTCCCACAGCTCACGCTGAATAGGGGAAGCAGATGCTCACACCTCTGGAAATAAGTCTTCAGGATCCAGAGTTCACAACTGACTTCCTAAGCCAGATATTGATAATGAGTTTTACCTTAGTCAATTTTTGTTTTAATGAATACTTCCTTAAAACAACTATTTACATGGCTGCACAAAGATGTGTGTGTGCTATATTTAAGATTTTAATTTCAAAAGTAGAGCTGAAGAGCAGAGAGTTCAGAAGGGATGTGGAGGAGGAATCCTCTTCACCTATTGTTTGATGAAGAGCACTTTTCATTGACTTTATGGTTGCATTTAACTCTACAGGCCCAAGAAATGGGATTAGGAATTCCCAGAAGGAACTAAGGGGAGGAAGAATTCATGGCTGTGCTTTATATGTTGTGGGAGTTAGGTGTTGTGGGAGTTAGCTGTTTGATAGTTGTCATGTGAAAAGTGTGTTCTTTATTATTTTCTTTGGGATTAATGAGCCCTGTGAGTGTATCCAGATTTGCACAAGATGCTGTGAGTTATTTAAGAGAGCATGACAGCTCATCTGAACAGTACCTGTAAATGCAAGTAACTGGCAGTATTCACAAACATTTTCTGTGAATACATTACAAAATTTGGAAGTGCTTTGGGACTAATAAAAAAAATCATTCACAAAAAAAAAATCATTCACAAAATAAGTTTGGAGAACATTGATGTGTTCTCAAATTAGTGTGTTTATTTTTCATATAGTTTTGAGATGCAGGTTTGCTTGCCATAGCTGTAGTCAGGAGCAGATACTCACTGTGGAGAATACACTGAATTATGATGTGGAAAGCTTTTTCTGCACACCCCACTGTGTTTGAGTTTACAGTGATCAGTCAGCAGTTAAGGAACATATGTAGTTTTAACAACTGTGGATCTGCTGTGAGAGAGCATTTGTCTTGAGAATAAAGGCAGGAAATTACTTTGTATAGTTTACATTACACAAAACCCAAAGATTCTGTGCTAAAAGTAAACTAGGAAATTCAGAGAAGTGGAGGCATAAAGCAGCACAAGTGTGAACAGATTGGTTATAAAACCAATATTGCCTAAGATTTGTGTTTGGGAAGCTTGGGAAGACTTTGGGCTCTTATTTACTCCCCTCGTCCTGTGACCTGTGAATCAAAGCAAACTCTGCCTGTGGAAACAGTTGTGTTAAAAATATGCTCTACATTTTCAGTCATGATGGGGAAATAAATTCTGCTTTCCAAGGATACACAGCACTGTTTCCCCTGTGCTTTTATTAAGTTCTTCCTGGCATTTAAGCTGGTACATGCCAACAACTGTTGTCTGTAGCATTCACCTACCTGTGCCCCAAAACATTTTAATTCCTTGAAAACCTTCAGTGCTCTTTAGGTGTGAATGGAATACAGAATGAAAATATTTTTTTTGTGTGGAGCTTGCTGTGTGTCACAACTTGTGGAAAATAGAATTAACTGAGATGCTTTAGCCAACCCCTTGAAGGAGCTGGCAGTGCTTTAGGCACTTAGAAAGGTCCCCCCTGTGGAAAACCTGCAAGTGCTTGGAGCTCCATTGCTGTGTGCAGGATTTCAGCTGTTAAGGGCATTTCAGAGTGAGGTGTTCAGCTGTTGGCAGAGAGGGGTGGTTTATTGCTTTGAGACACATGTTTGAAAACTACTGTTCACACTTAATCAAACCTCTTAATCTTTGCTCATTTTTTACATCGTGCTCAAAGGTGCTGTCAGGATGATTTAGTGTTTCAGAACGCTTTGGAGATTGGTGCTCTGTCAAAAGTTTTACTCAAGTGCTCCAGACAAATAGCACATACTTAACCTATGTAAATTTAACACTCAAAATGTTTCCAAACATTCCCTGTTTTGGATAAGGAAGTGCTGCTATAAAGATTCAACCAGTTGTATTTTGTCATCTAATAATGATGACCTCTCCCTTACCTGTAGTCTTTCAAAAACTCATTTTACCTATTCTTTTTCTATTCCCAAAGGTTTGCCTGGAGGACTTCTGAATGGAAAGCTTGCCAAGTGTCTCTGCTCCTTGACCAGCAGGACCCTCACCAGCAGAAGCAGGCAGGGCTCTGTGGAGGTGGGATCCAAACCCGGGTGGTCTTCTGTGCCCAGATCCTCGTGGAAGTGGGGACGCACCGGCGGAAGGAGGGTGCGTGTGCAGGGTCACTCTCAAGTGCTGGCCTGAGTAGATCTGAGAAGGAGAGACAGGAAGAAATAAGTGGATAATGTGGGGGCATTGGTAGCCTTTGGTGCTCTCCTTGTGTCCATGCTCACACAGGGAGGTGCTGCTCAGCACCAGAGGAATCCCCGAGGAACTGCCAGGAGCCACAACCTCCTGGGATGAATTGCTGCCAGTTCTGCTGTTCACTTGCATGGGGAGAGTTACAAAGGATGAAGGAACTAAATTATGCTTGGAGTTGACTTTTCTTCCTCTGTCATATATCAGGAAATCCAGCCCCTTGGTAGCTGAATGCACTTATCTGTAGTGTAGTCTCAGTTTAGAATATAAAACAGGTTGTCACACACCATTCCGGATATGGCTTTAGCCTCTGCTTCAGCTTGATACACAATCTTTCTTGTGATTTGGAGGGGAAAGCAAAAATAATATTGTCACAACTTTTGAGCAGATAGACAGGTTTTGGACTCTTGGAAGTGAGTTATATTTCCTTTAGAAGAATAATAAGTAGTTACAGATTCACAATGAATAATTCATCATAGGGTGTTTTATTTGCTCAATGTGGTGCTCTTGCAGAATGTGTTTTTGAGCAGAGATGTAAGATAATAACAACACAATATTGTATCTTAGATTTATTTACTTACAAAGGAGAAGCAAGTGTTTCCTGGATGCCCAGTGTGTGTCCCAGCATCCCTCACAGACTCTGAGGTTACAGAAAACCAGACCTGTTTTAATCTTTATTCAATCCATGCACAGGGGCTGATTCACCTCTCCCAGACATTGGCACTTTGCTCTCCCAGCACAGCCCCTCTCTCTTGTTCCACACAAGTGTGTGATGCAGGGGACTTTCAGAGTTAGAAAAGTGCTGTTGGTGAAAGGTGTGTGGCATTTATTGACTTTCTTCATCCTTCTGAGCCCTCTTGAGTTCTTTGTTGACACTGTGAGGCAGGTTGGTGAGCAGAGAGCTTGAACTGACTTCATTCACATTTTATTCTTTGTCAGAATTGTGAATTTCTAAGGGAGACCTGAGGAATGCCTCTGAATTCCTTGAACATTTACATACCTCATGACCAGAGTGGGGCTACATAGCCAGTGTGTGACCCATGTGAAGCTTTTTCCCTGGCTCAAAGTTCAGTTTTGCTTAAATGATACAAACCCCTTTCCCAACTAAAAAAAAGTCACGTAGACACCTGAAAAAACCCAGATATATGGAGCAATTGTACAAATTTAAACTATTACTGTAATTCAAAGCAGTAGTGTAGACTGTACTGCTTGGAAAGTGAAAATCCCATCTACTGTCAGCATGGTCTCATGCAAATGGAAACAAGGAAAGCCTTCCCTATTATCCCTCCTCATTCAGTAATATTCAGTGTGTCTCATTTACTAGCTGACTAATTTTTGTTCTTTGAATAAATAAGAAATTACATATTTTTTGTCGTTTTTCTTCTGGCAATCAGAACTGGCAGAATACTTTTATTCATCACTAGGGCATCTCATCTTTTGCTGTACCAATCTTTCAGTGAGGAGAAGATGAGAAAGTTAATCCTCTATGTATAAGCAAATATAGTGTCTAATTGCTACCATCAAAAGCGCAGTAATTTTTCTTTCTTCACCTCTTGAGTGTCCTTAAAGGGATCATTCAGGAATCAAACAAGCGAGTCTAATGGGATATTACCATCCATCACAGTTGTTATTCTTCTGGTTACTTCCAAAGAGAATTTGGACCTGGGCCCAATGACATATGTGAAAGAAGATTTTTGTCCCGTGGTCTCTCCAGCAGCATTCTGGGATAAAATATGTTGAATCCTAGTTGGAGACAGGTACCATCTGTGATGTGTTTATACATACTGCTCAAAGCTCTTTTATCCCCCAAGGATATCTCTCCCATTTTTTATTTGCTTTGTCTTCCTATTGCTTTCTTCTTTTATTAAAATGTGTATGTTTGGAAAGGGAGCACCTGTTTCCTTGAGTCCCTATATATCAGTTGTTCAGAAGGTTAAGTCTACTGAAATCCTTCTGTATTTTGATTATAAGGTTCCAACTTGAAGATACTGAAAATGGAAAATTCTCACTCAGGTATTACTTTAAGAAATGCATTGATAAGATTTCATATTTTTCTCCCCCAAGAGGTGACCTAGCTAGGAAATCCCTGTCTTGATCCAAGTGAAGTTATATATTCTTTAATCTGGAGGAGGATGTTCATACTATTAATATGAGTATTTGGTAGGAGAAGATCTTGCAGTATTTGAAGTCCTTGGTGATATTCCTGCATTCTGAGGCTGTTACAGCTGAATTTGCATTGGTAAATGTGTAAAGTGATTTGTGTTCTGTGTATGTAGGTAAATGAGGAGACTCTGCTGGTTTTAATGCTGACTGTTCTGTCCAAGGACTCCACATCCCTCCTCACTTGTGAGACTTTTGTTAATTTAGGCCTAACTTTAACATGATTACCTTTCAACAAATCCTGCTGCTTTTAAGGCATCTCACTGAATTTTAACATGTTTAAATTTATAATGCTTAAATTTCGCCGCGTTGTAATCTAGTAATTCCAGAGATGGAAGTGGCAAATCTGCATGTTTGAAATTATGTTGCTTTTAAAAAGGAGACACATTTTGCACAAAAAGTAGCACAGAATATGCAAGTGAGCTACTTGTGGTACAGCCCTTTCCACCCTTCAGCTCTGGATGCTCCCTGTTCCCTGTGCCTGGACATCCCATTTCTGGAACAAACTGTAGGAATGGTGCTGACTACCCTGCTTTGTACCTCTTTTTTAAAGAAAATCTGTTCACTTGTATGAAAACTCTTTTAAGCAAAGTAGAAGTGCACATCCTTAACTTATTTTCAAATCCAGACACTGCTACCGTAGGACACACGTGCTTTCTTCTCTTCTGTAAGTGGGCAAACAAAAAGAGATAGGATTTTTAGGGTTTTATGAAATTTTATCTGAAATGTATTTTTTCATAATAAATTTTAAATTATCTTGGTGACTATCACTAACTAGCAATCCTCAGCGTACCAACAAAAAAGACATCTGGAAAAGGTAGGAAAGAATATTATGCAACAATCTGTTTATGAAATCTCTCCTTGTTTGGCAGTGCAAGTCTCCTCTCAATCACAATAAATTATTCCAGTAATATGAGAATGAAAATTCCTCTTGGAATCTGGGACTGGTGTCTGTATTTATGTTCAAACAGTTAATAAACATATGTAGCTCCTAGATTTAATCTTCTGCCTCAGGATTTTTTTTACTTTCTTTTCTGAAGACCAGGGAGTATCTTTCTCTTTTCTAATTAATTTTACTTTTTGGATTTATCTGGGAACTGTATCTCTTTATCAGTAGTCTGGGAGATGGCAGTCTTTAGAAAATACTCCAGAAGTGTTTCCTCTCTTCTCTGAACCAGTTACCTGCTGTCTCTAGTGACTGGGATTGCTGCTCTTTCCATATTTTCTGTAGTTTTCTAACTAGAGTTCTGTCTGCCCTGTCATTCTTTCATAAAATTTGTGCCTCATATATCTTGACATTTTTCCTTTTTTACTTGTTTGAATGAGATCCAATTTATCTCTTGCTTTCAGAATTTCCTTAAAGTGGTTTTGGAGCCTGTCTGCTTAAGTTTTAATTATAGAACTGAAAAAACCTTTGTGAAATAACGCTTCACTTCCTTGAATCCTCTTTATTGTTTACTCAGCATAGTAAATTTGGCTAATAAAATGTATCTCTTATTACCTGCTCACTAGAAATCATTGCAGGTTCCTGTCTTCTTAATCTTTGTTATTTTACATCTGAAAAGCCATGTAAAATTCTTATGCCTGTACAAGGTTCTAAAGTTTTGTTTATATTTTTTGCTTAATGAGTTTCTCTATCATATTTGTCTCCATAGATTTATTTTTATTTGCACTTTAATTTCAACAGCAGGTATGTGACAAAGTTGTGCCTTCATTTTTTTTGGATAGCCTTTAGTGTTATCCTGCAAAACTATTTCTTACAGAAGTCTCTATTATTTTTATATTTCTCTTTCCTTTGAGAGAGATTCAACCCTCACCTGTTAGTAGACTACCTTACCTGACTTACTTCACTGCAGTTCCTCAGCCTATACTAATTTGTGCTTTATTTTTAGGATGCAATTCCACCTGGTTCATTTTACATCAGATTGGTTTTTTATAAACTTGTGTGTCGCCAGCTGTAGCAGCAAAACCTCCTTTAGTCTGTTTACAACTGAGGACTTGGAAGATACTCAAGTGCCTGTTCAGGTCTGATGGTTGCTCTCTGATCCATCCCTGTGTGTATTCCCTGATGTAGTTTTGTCTTACAAGCCCCTTTACTGACAGAATCACAAAATGGTCTGAAGCTGAAACTGGTCCCTTGTACTTTCATCTAAGTCCTACTTCTACGAGTCTCAAAATGTTTATTTTATTGCCTTTATATGTTCTTGTTTTCCTCAAAATATTGAGCTTTCTCCCTACAGCTGATAGACAAAAATGTCTATTCCCTTCTTACCTGATGAGTGAATTTTTCAGACTCTTCTTGATTCCCACATGGGAAATATTCTGGCATTGTGTTTTGTTTTTCAGATATTGGTGCCTCTTTGGACTGAGGAGTCCTTTCATTCATATTTTATGTTATTCTTATCCCTTTCTTTCTGCCCTATTGTCTTTTTTAGCTCCAAAATGTGCTGTTTTGCTTCCTTTGCACTATAAACTGTTTCCTAAAGAGGGTGTCACAATTTTTTCCCTGCAAGTTCTTCATTGTGCCCTGAATCATGACCTTCCAATGTGTGTCCCCTGGTGTGTTTCAAATTGGTGCACATGGCACCATTCTGCTCAGTAAACCATGGAAATATTTTTGGGAAGAGGACAATACCAGAGGTTTGAGTGTGCCACCATCCCCTGGCGTGCCGGGGGTCTGAGTCTTTAGGAACTAGAAGTTGGTTGTGCAGGTTGTTGGTGTTTATGGCTGTTGCCATCCTGCATATTTGTTGGGAGAGGACTGTGTTGGTGGAGATAAGCTGCCTGTAGGAGTTGATGCAGGTTATTCACTGTTGGAGTGAGTAGGAACCCTGTGTGGAGTGTGAGCCCTATATTAAATGCTTATCTATTAAACACTTTCCTTTCCTGGTTTTTTATTGGTTGTTTTTGTTTTGTTTTGTTTTTTTTGTTCTGGTTATTGTAAATTTATGCTGGTGAAACTGCAGGAATGAGAAGATTAATTTACTCTACGGAAATTAGAATTTTAGGACTTTGATGTTTAAATCCTGTTTTCCTTGTCTGGTTTATGAAATTGAAAAGGAATAGGTTAGAATATATTAGTAATGAGAAAACTTGACTAGGACTGTAGGAGGGAGAGAAATAATGGTCAGCAGTGGTGTGAAAAAAGCTTCTGTGAGCTGCTTCTGGTACAGCAACAGGAGCATCCAGCCTGGGGCTTAGCTGACCTGAATCACAGAAACCAGAGTGGTTCTCAAGTGGAACCTCTCCCCCCCAAGGATTGTTCTCATCCCAAACTAGTTATTTATCACTGGGATGGCTGTATTGGCTTGAAAAGATGAGAAATACACCTCTGAAGTGTGAAATATATTCAGGGAAGTCTGTATCAGATTTATATTGCTGGGATGCCAAGTTATTGATCTGTAAGCTCACCAAATGCTGAGCAGAATTTATGAGATACAACTCACATAATGGAAAAATAAATATGTAACAGCTGGCTTCTTCGGGGGAAACCCTGTAGAAGCAGGAGAGGAAATGATTTTATTCAGATTGTTGTAGTGCTTGACAGTGGTGTTTAAATGTGCACTTCAAAAATTTGAATTTGAATCCATTAAGGAAAAAATCATTTTCTGTAATGTCTTTCAGAGGTGTAATATTTTCAGTTTTTCCATATCTTAAAACTAAGTAAACTAAAATGAAGTAATGTTTAAAAAGACTTTGACAGTGAAAGAAGTGACCCTTTTAAGAGGTGCCTTTTAAATAATAGGCCTTTTTTTTTTGCCAACAAGCTATTTGTTATGACCGTGAATAGTTACCCCTTTATAAATGCTTTAGTTTGTTCAGCTGGCTGTGGTATGCAGCAAATAATGTGCTGCCCAGTTAGCTCACGTGAGATACTAGATTTTACTCCAGGCTTTTATCTTTGAAAGCTAACATTTTAATTGCATTTGTATTTTTATAATTATTTCCTGCCACTGAAACTGGATTACTTCCATTCAAGACAGTGATGGTTTGCTCTGTGTAATTTTGTCCTGCTGCTGTTCTGAGGCCGGGGAGCTGCATTGTGTTCAGACAATAACACAGAGTGACATGAAAAATTAAAAGGATTTGTGTGCACGAGGCTACGCCACAAACTGGGGCACTGGGGAGAGAGAGAGAAGCCAGAGGTGTCTGAAGCAGGAGACACTGGAGATAAATGGAGTTGGTGTGCCAGGGCCAGCTCTGCCTGGAGCAGCCTGGCTGCTCCCAGGATCCACGCTGGCTGTGTCACCAGCTTAGCTTTGGGCCACCTGTGCCACGTTCCGGTGTCCCAGGCACATCCAGGCACATCCACAGATTCCTCCTTCTCATGCCTGTCACAGGAGAGGTTTCTCCTTCCTGTGGAACACTGAACTCCACAGTGGGCAAAGATCCCACTCTTACGAGGCTTTCATGAAGTTTTCATGGATTTTCTTCCCTGTTTTGTAGGTTTTCTTCCCTGTTTTCCTTGTTTGTTCTCTCACCCTCTCCGATGGTCTGCTCCAGCGATTTCCAGCCTTTTCTGCGTCACAGCCAGAAGGCTCAAATATCCTGCAGAATGCTTTTTTCCTTCCCATCATTGCCTTTGCTGCCATCCCAGCATCCCTGTAGGCTCTGCTGTTTTTCCTGGACACTCTTAATAAATTGTCACCTCTGATCTGCTCAGTCATGTGGCTGCTGGTGGGGAGCCCCGTGTTCACTCTGAATTTTTGCCAGATATGTTGAGTCTGTTGTTAATCTGCAAATTCTGCTGTAGCAAAACAATGCAGTATCCCAGCTGAGCTCACAGTCCTGTGGAGCAGCAGAGGGAGGACAGGGATACTTTTTGTCCGTGTCACTTTAATAAAATTTTGAGGATTTTTATTGTTCTGAAATACATTAAGCCATTGTTGCTCTTGGCAATCCACTATTAACCCTCTTTCATGCTGTGATTAGCCTTCTATTCATACATTGTTCCTTGTCTATTAAATGGATTTTAATTGAAAATAGGCCTCCAACTTTGTGCTTAGTGGCTTCAAAACTAATTGATTCTTCCTCAAAGCATAAAGGAACCCTTTCCATCACACAGGGGGTGCATTAGGCCCTTAATGGAGGGATGCAAGGGACTGGGGTTGGTGCCATTTCCAGGCTGGTCAGATTGCATTCACCACTTCTCCCTTGTGCAGTGTTTTGTTTTTGCTATAAAAATGTCTTTCAGGTTAGAGAAATTACTTGCAAATGTTGTGCTGGGTTTACCTCTATTGTACTTTACACATGAATGTGTTTTTATAACATAACTCGCTCCTTTGTGGTTTTCTCAAGTAATTTCCCTTTGTATTGATCCAAGTGTCTTTGGTTTATAAGTCCCAGCAAAGACAGAAAAGTTTTCACAAGGATATGCCATCCCTTTCTCATGCCTGCCTTGTGTCCTGGCAATCTTTAATTTGGATTAGTTTTGCCATGTGGTAAACACTTGGATTTATTTCTTTGAGAACTGACTATCACCTAAAATATGTAAGAGGCAGACCTGATAATCTTTGTGTACATTCCAGATATATTAGTGATATTTAGAAAAATCTCATTTTGGTTTTAGTACGAAAAATACTTGGGTTTTCATTGTAAAAGGGAAATGTAGTTAAAGCCCAGGAAAAAAAGTGTTATTTACCTCCTGAGGAGTTGAAAAACCGTATTTGACAGGACCCCCTGCAAACAAAATGCCATCCTATGCATTTCTGCCTCTGTCTGGTCAGCATTGCTTTAACCACAGTGTGGATGTGTGTGCCTGCAAGTATCTGTCCACATGACTCTAGTCAAAGATAATTTATTTATTGGCTTAAAATTACATTATGGAAATAATCATATCAGAGCTGATATCCTCTTCCACTCTTCCTCCAAATCATTACCTCAGTAAAAATATATAGGGAAACAAGACACTTTAGAACCCAATTTATTATCTCCTGCTGGTAGCAATAACCTGAAAATAACAGCAAATAGTAAAATTCAAACTTGAGGCAAGACACTGGTGCTGGGAACAGCTGCAGTTGCATTTATAAAGGATAGATTCAATATAACAGCTATAGAAATGTGCAATGTTTCAGAGGCTCCCAGATTAGTGCTTGATTGCTTTTTCAAGTTTATTCTATAGATTGGGAAGAACACAGGATTTTAAAAGGTACGAACAAGCATCGTAAATAAGCTGCTGCTTGAATCAGAGAGGTTTCCTCCCCCTCCCACTCTTTGCTTCCCTGGCTTCTGCCTTTCACCTTCCTCCAAAAACGTGGCTGACGTTGTTCCAAGGAAAATAATTACACAAAAAGCACTTTTTCTGTATGAATGCAGGAAAATGCCACTACAGAGTCAATTATTGAACGAAATCAGAAGGCTGGCCCATTCCTAAAGACATTCCTGGCATCTGTGTTCATTTATCATAGGCATAATGTCAGGGTTTTTTCCTGAATAGAACATCCCCAGCCAGGCTACTTGTGCCATTTGGAGGCTGCAGTGTGTGAGAGTTTTGGCATTTAAAAGGTTCACAGAAAAAGTCCCCTTTATCATTCCTTTATAATAAAAAAAAGATAAATTTGTTAGAGTATAAGAGAATGGCAGTAGAAAATCACATCAAACTTTGAAAGAAACCAGATTGAAAACAGAGTTTTTAATCAAATGGCTGAAAAAGGAATGAAATTCTGTTTTAAAGAGGACCCTGCTGGTCCATCCTGTCACTCTGGGTGGAAGCTGTGTCTCTATACCTGCCAGGTGTTGGAAAAGGATGGTATTGTATATGCATTTATGATTACAGCCTGGGTTTTTTGTTCTGGTCTTATTCCTGAAGGATTGCAGTTAGTGTAGAGTGAGCATAAGCTGGCACAGACTTGGAATGTATTTGGGTATTTGATCACAATGGTATTTTCTGATTTACTTTTTATAGAATGCAAAGAAGTACTTAAGGAAGTGAGCAAACAAGCTGCCTTATTCCAGTGCCAAATAGGATGCAGGTCCTGGGAAAAGAGCTCCCAGTGCTACAATTAAATTGGGCATCAGCCCAAGGGAGGAAGAGGAGCAGGAGGGTGGTTGGCAGGGAGAGGAAGGCAGGGGTTTCCCTCAGGATGGGAAGAAATCATCCATGACTGTGGGATGGGAGGTAGCCCCTTTAACTTTTTGTAATTAATTTTTCTTGATTTTTTTAATCTGAAATCAACTTAAAATAGTGTTGAGTGGACTGGTTGATTTTCAAGGAAGGAGAGCCATCCAGCTGTATCTAGGCTTCCACATTTTAATAATTAAATTCAGTGTAGAAACAACCTAAAAATCAGTGAGGAGGGAAAAGCCATTCCTGGCAAAGACACCTGGAGTCAGAGCAAAGCAGGACTGGACTTTATTCCTTGGGTTGACCATTTGTACTCAGTTTTATTTGCTTTAATTTCTCCAAGTGAACTCTCAGAAAACTGATACAGTTTTGCAAAGCTTGATGCTGAGAGGCACGTTAAGTCATGCATGACACTTCTTGGTAAAATAAATTCTCTTATCCTTAAAACTCTAATATTTATCTCATTCTGTCTGTCACTTCACTTGCAAGGTCTCTAGAAAGGTCTCTTTATGTGAGCATTCAGATGGATTGGATTTATGCTACTTCATTCTAATCTTTAAATGAACATGTCAAAGGCCTTACAAGGTCTCAGGAAACATTCAGAAAATGGTCTTTTTAACCAGTGTATTATCTTTCAGCTTAGAATTAAATCACACTTGTTTAATCCTGTTATTCTGATGAGTTGGAATCATAAGCAGTGATATTGGTCTGAATATTGCTTCAGACTGATAGGTCTAAACTCAGCTTCAGGATGTGCAAGTCAGAATTTGATATTCTGAGTGCTAAAGTCTTGTGTCAAAAAAACAAGTGTTTTTCTTCAAATGATTCATTTTAAAGAAAATGGTGTAATATCAAAAAAAGGAAAGATTACTCATATATTGGGGATGTTTTTACAAATTCTTTTAAAATTAATTCCATGCATGGAAGCAAAGAAAAACAGACATGAAAAATAAAAATGAGGATAAAACAAACTCAGTAGCTATAAAAATTAATGAAGTCTTGGTAATGCCATGGTGGAGTAAACTCAAACAAGCCTTTGCCTTTTGAAAGACTGCTTTGATATTGATTTATCTAAAGAGACAGCCAAATTCAGCCTATAATGTAATTAAAATGCAATATCATGTAATGACTCAGAGGACAGATTTCAGAGTCTTTCCCTTTCTTTTCCTTCCTCCCTCTGCCCCAAATAAAAAGGTGAAAGAAGTTAATTGAATCTAGAAATCTCTTATGATAAATGAAAATACAAAGAGAGTCAACTTTCCAAATCCATTGTCAGTATCAACTAAACTGGTGCTTGGCAGGGTTTGGGATTGGCTCATTTCTGGGATAAAGAGGATTGGAGATCCATGGCTGCAGGCATCAGGGAAATGCCTCTCCTCCTAGGCAGGGAAGATGCTTTGTGCTTGTGTCTGTGTAGAAGAGTCCGAGAGCTCTGCTCAGTTTTTTTGGAAGTGGATGAAGAAAGTTCCAAGGTGTGGACACTGCATCTGTAATGCAGACATGGCAGTGCCCTGAGGGGCGTGGGGATGGGGACAGTCCCCTCTGCTTGGGATTTACTCACCTGCCTCTGCCTGGCTCCCGGTTACAGTGGGAGCTTTTTGGATTCCCTTCTTAGGTCTCCTTGGCCGTGAATGTGGGGATTAGATCCTGGTTTATTACTCCAGCACTGCTGAAAATCAGCACTCAATCTAGTTTTAAAGCACCTGATTATCACTAAGCATAGTCTCAACTGGCTTGCTGAATATGGGTGATTTAGATAAAACTCTTAAGTGCCTTTCTGAACACAGGATTAACTTTTTGCCCTGGGAGATAAGACCCTGAAAAATCACTGGATTTTGGTGCATTCTGTAAAATTAAGGCCAGCAGGACAGAGTTACAGCCTTGATTTTCTTTTTTTTTTTTTTCCTCCTTTTAGTTGCCAGACCAGTCGATGGGAAGCTTTGCCAGGGTCCTGCCCCTGCCACCTCCCAGGTGTGTCACCTGCCATGCCTGGCTGAGTGTGTGGTATCCTCGTGGTCACCGTGGGGTCCCTGCCTGCCTGAGAGCTGCCAGCACCACCACGGAGGGAGAGGTGAGCAGGGAATGCAACGTTGCAAAAGGACTGCAGAAGCAGGGGGAGTAACATTGGACACTGGGAGCCTAATGTGTTTTTTAAAAAAATTAATCTAACACGGGATGAAGCTCTTGGATGTGCGTAGTGGAATCTGACCTTTAAAAGCTTTTTGCCATAATTCATGTGAGAAGAAAAAGTAAGATTTTTGAAGCTGATTCAGGGCCTTTTGTGCTGCACTGAACTTGTGCAGGATGATCTCTTGGGCTGGCAGCTGCTAGGCTGCCCCTCTCCAATGCCCCTGGAAGCCCTGCTGCATGCCTGGGTTCAGGGCAGTGGGTCAGGGTGGAGATGCCTCCCACAGCCCTGAAATCTGCACTCAGGAGGACCCAAGAGGTTGTTCTCATTGCTGTGGGTTTGGTTGAAATCTCTGCAAGAAGGATGTGCAAATGTAATTCAGCTTCCCCTGGATTTGAGCTGACTGCTGTGTGTGTTTGTTGCTGTGACACGTTGGGATTCCTCGTGGAGCCTTTCCTAAGGCTCTAAGCTGCCATGGCTCTTGGAGTGCTTGTCAGGGAATGGATATTATTATTTGGAAATTATGCTTCTCTGACAACTGCTTGAGTATGTGAAATGATTTCAACTGGTCAAAAAGTTTCAAACAAAAAGGGAAATAATTAAAAATAATAATATTTGCAAAAGCATTTCATGTTTAAATTGTTTTGAATAATTTCTTTTTGCTCATTTGAGAACTGTGGAAGTTTGATCTGTTATATCCTCTGGGATGTTTTATTTTTATATTTTTTTCTATTTCATGACCAAAGCATTTCCATGTGCAAGTGCCCCTGCTCCAAGACTGTCAGAGGAAAAGCCCCCCATGTACTTTTCCTGCCTTTTTCTTGAATTCTGTGTCATTTACGTAACAGAACTTCCTGAAAGATACTTGTGTATTAGTTCTGCATTGTGTATAGCAACATGACTTTTAGTTTTATTCAGAAGGAGGTAGATTATGTAATCAATTCTATGATTATTTCTGTAACCTTTTTCTTCCACTTTACATTTGAGTCTTCCAGTTTAATAGGATGTCATTTCAAAGAGGTCTGATGTGCATTATGTATCAGAAAACCTTACACCTTCATAAAACAGAATACTAATTTCTTAGTAAACTGCTCTGCTATGTCTCGAAACAAATCCTTTTGTTAGTGGATTCCCAGGCAGAATATAGATGTCATTTATATCTTCACTTCCTTAAATGTTCCTGACTTTTTCTCTTAATGCTTTTATACCATTAATATATACATCGCTGGTAAATTTCTATATTCTGACATGTGTATTTCCATCTAATGTTGATGAAAGGGAAAAAGAAATGTGAAAAATGTGGGTTGCTGGACTTCTGTGCACACTGTTAGATTCTGCATGCCTGGGCACCTACAGCTATCCCAATCAATCCAGTTTGTAAATATTGTTCTTTTGTTTGTCTTTAAATCCCCCAGCTCCAGATGCCCCATTCAATCCTCCTGCTGCTAGATTATTGTATGACCGTTTTTTCTGTTGTCCAGTTAACTGAGCTCTGCTTTTCCCAGGCTTTAGGATGAGGCAGAGGCAGGTGCTGGTGGATCCCGTGGGCACGCTGGCGGGCTGTCCTCACCTGGAGGAGTCCATTCCCTGCGAGGACGCGCAGTGCCACGAGTGGGTGGTGTCAGAGGGGGCGTGTGTGACCGACCGAGGGAAGTGTGGGCCTGGGCACCGTGTGCTGGCAGCTGTCTGCAAGAGCAGGAAAGGTGAGCTGGGCTCTCAAAAGC
The DNA here is from genome assembly GCA_013397245.1 of Thryothorus ludovicianus. Classification (NCBI taxonomy): domain Eukaryota; kingdom Metazoa; phylum Chordata; class Aves; order Passeriformes; family Certhiidae; genus Thryothorus; species Thryothorus ludovicianus. The sequence continues at coordinate 133,357 of VZTB01004942.1, forward strand.
CCCGTGGTTTTCTGTGCCTCCAAAAACGAAGTTTTGTTGCAGAGTAATTGAGATTATATACAACGGCTTGTTACGGAATCATTTATGAAACTTTCAGATTTTTGGGTTGACTGTTTTTCTGCTTAAAGCCTGGGGCTGATAGAACCCAGGATTTTGCCTGCAGCCTTCTGTTCCATTTTAGCCAAAAGGGGATGGCTCACCAGTGCAGGTTGTGTGTTGTCATTGCTGGCCTCATTAGCACAAAAGTGGGATATTTGTACTAAATCAGGGCTCTCACTGAAGTCAGCAGCTCTGTGGGTATTCAGAATATCCATCCATCCCCCAGAACTACCCTTATCCCCAATTTTAACCTGTGGTCTGAATAATTCTCTCATTGGGATAACACTGTTACAGTCATGAGCAGGGATGCTCGGCTGTGCTGCCAAAATTAATACAAGACTAAAATGTAAATGAAATGATTGTACTGAGTAATCCTTCCCTTGGCAGCAGTTTGAGACCTGCAGAGTGTTCAGTGTACAAGTTGCTAATAATGAATAAGTACATTTATATGTGACGTTTACAAACAGCCAGCAAGATGTTATTTCTTGTGCATGGTTTGAACCTCAGCCAAAAGTTTCATTTCTTGATAAGGTCACTGTTGTCAGATCTTTAGATTCAAGTACATGGAGCACAATTTTGCAGTCCTTAGTCACAGTGGGACTATGCTATCATCTTAAAAGTGGCAAAATTGTGCAACTTCAGAGCTTGGTATTGTACCCGAATGGAGAATTCCTCTTTCACCTGGTGGTGAAGACCAATCACAGGAAACAATTTCAGGGTGGTAACAAGTGGTTAAGTGGTTAATATAGTGGGTTGTTTATGAGGCACTAGAACCTGGCAGAAAGAAATAATGGCTGCTTTGTCTGAAGAGCATGGATTCTGTTGAAATATATTTAAATCTGTGTGGTTTTCCTGTAAATTTGTGAGAACGGAGGGAAAAAAGAAATCTTCAACAGTTACAAAATGACCCAGCCAGGATGTTGAGGAGAGCAAAGAGCTCACTCTGAATTTTTTTTGCCTGAGTGGTCTCTGCTGATGTGTGATGTTTACTGTAGGCCCAGGCCAGCAGGATGTGTGCAGATGGAGGCTGGCATTGCTGAGGAGCACCGTGTGCTTCACACTGTTAAAGCTGTGCCAGCATCCATCTCTGTGCCCCAACTTGTGCTGGGGACAGAAAGTGTGTTCCGTGGCAGATGCTCATTGATCTCTGATCAAACTGTTCTCTGTGGCTATGATCCTTTAGAAGCCAGGCCTTTGAAGTGTCTCTTCTTCACTCAATTGTTCAACAAGGTACTGAAAGTCTCACAATACCCTTTTCATGTTCTAGTGCATGTTCTAGTTACAAAAGAAATATGTTAGGACCCTCTTCCCACTCTGCCAGCCTGAGCAAACATTGTCACTAGATGTGGTCAGTGTCCACTTAAAATAGAGAAGGTTTCATCAGGAAATATCCAGGTTACCAGGCAGGTTAGAATCATTGTTCAGTACTATTCTGGAGACTTTCTGAAGTCTTGATTATGAGAGGTCTGGAAGAGTCCCTAAAGTTGAAATTGGAAAAAGAGTTAAATTGTTTCTTCTTCTCTCAATTCACTAATGTGGTTGCTTTGTTCATAACTTTATTTATTTCCTTCTGTAATGTTCTCTTACCTGGATTCCCTTTGCAAAAAGTATAGTCTGCTTTTTTTTTGATAAAAGTTGGAATAAGCATCACCTTTGCTTAATGTGTTTTACCTGGAATAGCTGGTTAGTTGGCAGCAGGAGGTCAGAAGGGAGTTATGTTAAACTGAGATGTGTCATTTACAAGTGAAATAGCATCAGGCCTGTGTCAAGGTTTAGCATTGCACATGTGTTTGGTATTCTGTGCAAGCAGTGGCCCTGCTAAAGCTGTTTTGTATGCTGCTATTTTCATTTACTTAAGTGTCTTTTGTAGAATTCAGCTCTAAAATCCAGTCATTCTGTCATCCATGCTTGGCACTATTGCTCAGTATTCCTACTGAATGCTAGAAGGGCAAAATTTTTTTTTGGACCCTGTTAAATGCCAAAATCCAGTATATCATCATCTTAACAGTTCATTTGGGCCTGGAGTGTGGTGATGAGGGTGCTTTGGGCTGTCTCTGTGTCCCTGGAAATGCCAGACTTTGTGACTGCTGCTCTCCTCGTGTTGCTGCAGTGTGCTCACTTCTCTTCTCGAGCAGCTTCTGTGGTGTCAGCTGTGCTGCAGAGGACTTTGCCATCAGGCTTTGTGTCCTTTCCTGCCTTCTCCCTCCTGGCTGAGCCTGTGTCCTCTGCCTGTGCTGGGCTGTGTAACACTGGGCTCTCCGTGGCTTGGACACAGGAGGCCTTTTGCCTTTTCCATGTGGGGTCTGTTCACTTGCCAAAAAGGAGTTTCTGGGCACCATGTTTTCTTTCTGCCATGAGAGAGGTGAGCAGGGGCTAAGGAACCTCTTTCTCCAGCTGAAGCCTCACCTTTGAATCCCTTGTGGTGTCCTTTCTTTCCGTGTTAAAGAGCCACCCTTTCTGCTGAGGTTGTTTCACTGGCCCAGGTGACAAACTGCTGCTGGCCCGAGCTGGAGCTTGGACAGCTTGGGAGCGAGTCACAGATGAGTCAAACTCTGATTTGTGGGGTTTCTCTGAAGAAAGAATTTCCCTGTCAAAACAACATCTCTGTGTAAGGCCTTGCAGGAAATTCAATGATGTAACGTTTGTGCTCAACCTGGAGGTACAGAAATGGCTTTCTGCTTCCTAAATAGTTTAATCTGTAATAATGAAGTGGTTCCACAGTGCACACGCTATGGACAGCTGGGTTTTATGCAGTAGCTGGAGTCTGTAATTTGTGATTTGCAGTACTTTAGCACAGATGAGGAGTAATGAGAAGACAATAGTAATCTCATTATTTTGTCATTATTAGGTGTCTGCTCCCACCTAGGAGTGTCTCTAATCTCTGTTAATAAGTTACTGAACACGTGCAAGATACTCTTAGTGTCTGGTCCATATCCCTTGAGTGCTTCTCTTCTGTATCAACAAAAGGCAGTACTGTAATAAGTCAAATTAAATTAAATAATGTGTAGAAACACAATGTGAAGTAATGCATAGAATGGAGAAAGAGTTCTTTTGTATGCTTCCTCTGAATAAAATTTTTCAGGATGACGTATTTTATTTAGCTGGTGAAGGTCAATGGAAATGTTTGGGAAAGTCTGTGAAGCCAAAAGAACAGTATAGAAAAATTGATGATTGTACTAAAAATTGGATTGTGTGTGTCATTGGCTGCATTGATCTATAATTCAGATAAAAGAATTTATTTGAAAGCTCTTTTTTTATATTTACAGGCACCTCAGGAGTTATTTGATGAGTGGTTGTTTTTGGTTGTTCAACAAGGAATTTAATAATTGCCTGTTAGTAATGCCTTCCTGGGCAGATATCTACATCTGACATTTGATTTTGGGCAGCCTTGATTAACACCAACAAACATTTCTGTGCATTGACCAGATGAAGGAAAATCCCTGAAAACTTTCCAGTTCACAAAACATTAACGTGGTCAAAACTTTTTCATTACCAAATGCAGTTGTGCAGTAGCCAAAGCATATTGTGTTTCATTTTTTGAAGAGAGTGACCAAAATCATCTTTTGTGCGCTTTTTTCCTTTTGTCCTGTTAAGTGGTTCAAGCTCTTTGAGTGTGGCAAGTCAGGGGACATTCAGAGGCTTGGCTCAGGGTCAGCAGGTAGAACTTCAGCCCAGACAGGAGTACTTGTCCTTCAGAGGTAATTTCACAGTTTCATTTGGGTGCTAAACATGTTGGGTTCAGTCTGATGAGGGAATTTTATTGTCATTTTCCATATCTGTTTTAGGCTGCATTGATAATAGAGGATGAGATTGAAACAAGACAAGTGTTGAGCCAGACCTGGTTTTTAGAAATGCCCATTGTGCAGCCTGTGCAGAGTAGTCATTATGGTAAGGAGTACAACCTGAGAACACATATGTAAAAGCAACTATAACAATAAACTCATGAAATAACAAGTGTGACTCATAAAAGTTACAATTCATTTTCCAAGCATTTTATAAATGTTTCTGACAATGCCATAAACGAATTCTTGCCTATTAGCAGTGCTCTTGAGTAGATCGTAAAATGTTATTATTCAGAATCATACCCACAAGTCATCAACCTATTTTGCTGAAATTCCCATGTCATCATTTATTAATTTGCTTCTGCTTGTTCAGATTCCTACCAGAACTCTTAGTAGCAAAGAAGATTTCTCTGAGACAGTGAACAGCATGGTGTCTAAGTAATCAAATATATGAAATAAGTCATACCCAAAGGCTTAATTGTTTTAATCAGAAAATTATTAGATCAACAACAGGGATTAATGCGAAGGTCATGTGGTTTTGCAGAATTCAGGCTCTTCTACTCTGCTCCTGGTTAACAAATCTAAGCACAGCTCAAAAGCTGCTGAGTATTTGCCTCCCTGTACTGTCAGCCTGAGTGTCAGGGTTTCTTTGGTTTGCAGGAGTTAAAATTCACAGAATCAGAGATGGTTTGAGTTGGAAGGGACTTTAAAGATCATCTCATTCCAATCCCCTCTGCCGTGGGCAGGGATGCCGTGAGTTTGCTTAGGGCCCCATCCAACCTGGCAATCCAGACTTGTTCTAAATGGTGTCTTTGTTTTAAGGACAGCATTTATAAGAGTGCTGAATAATCTCTCTGTTCCTTTTGCATGCACAGTTCAGGCAGTGCCAGGGAGCTGCAGGTGCTGAGCCAGAGGAGCAGAGCCCAGAGGGGCCCAGGATGCTGCTGAGTCTCTCCCTGTAGCACCTGAAGGACTGGTCCTGGGACTGTCACAAAAACTCCATCCTCAGCACCTCCTGCCTCTCCTGGTGCTCTGAGGCACCCGGGGGTGTCTGTGCATCCTCCCAGCCTCAGCTGATAAATGAACAGCACCTGGCAGGGCTCTGGGCTCTGGGGGTGACCCTCCCTGCTGTGCACCATCTGCCAAAGGGGCAGCTCAGGAATAAACCCTGCTGCCAGAGGGGCTCTGGCAGGATTGCTGAGAGCAGCTTCAGCACAGCAGTTTGGTTTTTTTTTCCTGTGCCATCCCTTTGGTTCTTTTGTTATGGGGGGAGTTGGACAAATTACCAGCCAGCCCTGAGAACCATGAATCTAGGAAGGATGTGAAACCTCTGGGACTAATCTACACAAGGAGAAGAATATTGAACAAGAATGCAACCAAACCCTCCAAAATACATGTCAAAACTGCTAATTAATGCACCTATATGCAAGAAGTGATACTTGAAATTTCTTCTGACTTTGCTTCTAGGCAGTTGGAATCTAGAACCTGGCGCTTGCCAAGAAGATAAGAGGATTTTTGTTTTTCAGTATTAATAAGTTCACTGAAAAAGTACATTTGGGTTGAAATACATCTGTTTCCAAATTTCTGTTCCATCTGGCAGTTTTATTTGTAAAGCTGGGGAATAGTATTTCAGAGACAAAATGTTTTCTTTCAGCATTTTTGAGATTAAATGATCAATGTTTTAGGGGTCTTTTGGTAAATGAACTAGTCTTAAACAAAATTAAAAATTCTAAATATTTTTAAAAGAGGTTGTTAGCAAAAGCAAAATGTTCTTTTCAGATTAAACAACCATTTTATCTTTCCTTGAAATTACTTTTTTCCTAACTCCTCCCCAGTCTCTCTTCAATTCTACTTTAAACATTAGTGTTTCCTTCCTTTTCCCTTTCTTTTTTTTTAACTTTTTTTTTCTTTTTTTTGGTTCAGTGCCCAAACAGAAATCCATTATTCACACAACTCAATTGCCAGAGCAGACACTGAAATCCTGTTGGAATTGAAGCGAGGAGTAAAGGGAAGTCAGGTAATCAAAGCAGTGTTAGTTTAAGATCCAATATTACATTCTGCCAGGGTTTGACAGTGAAGCTCTGTACTTGCAGCAGCTGAAGACTCTTTGGGGGTAGAATATCAACAATGGTGTGCTCAGCTGCCTGTCTGTGCTTCAGGTCAGTCCCAGTGTGTCCTGTGGTCCCCAGGAGTGTCTGTGATCCCTGCTCTGCTCTGTGCAGAGCGTCCTGAGGGGCTGGAGCATCCCCATGGACTGGAGCATCCCCATGGGCTGGAGCATCCCCATGGACTGGAGCATCCCCATGGACTGGAACATCCCCATGGACTGGAGCATCCCCACCAGCTGAGCCCAAATGCTGCAGGAGGAAAGGGCTGCAAGGGCACAGGACAGCTGCTTCTCTTCCTCCTTCAGGGCCTGTTTTAACACGAGTCATAAAATCACTTAGGTGGGAAAAGACCTCTTAGAGTCCAGTCTCAGCAAAGCCAAGTTCTTCCCTAGGTAGAGTTCATGATTTTTCATTTTGCGGTGGATTGATGATATAAAATTTAATTTGCAGATTCTGTTTAATTTCTCAGAGAAAAGGTTTACTGAAAATAAGTTTGAAATAAGTTCTTTCCCCTTAGTTCCTGAGTGTATCTCACCATACCCTGTCACTGGAGGTGCTGGTCCGAAACCAGTGTGTTTTCCTGACTTTTAAAACACAGATTGTAAAAGGCAATGTGCAAAGCTTTCTAGCATTAAGGTAAGATCTGTATTTCTCATTTAGCAGCCATGGAGGAAGAAGAATGTTGCTGTGTAGTAGCAGGGCTGAGTATTATGAGCATTTGAGGAATCCTGAAGCATGATGTTTGAGTTGTTCAGTAGATTTGGGACCTGTGTTTCTTGTAGTCATAAAGATTGATGTTCTCTTTGAGCAGGCTGGTTGTTAATGAGCCAGGTGGAGTGGATTTAGTTACCTCCATCAAGCCTTGCCTCCCAGCAGCTGCTACCATGCCAAATATTTGATGTCTCCTGCTGGAAACATTTAAAAATTCAAAATGCAGATTGTGCCCTGCTCTAGGACTGGTGCACAAACAATGTGAGGACAGGCACTGCCATGTTCAGGAGAATTTACTGTCTTTGAATCCTCTGCTGAAATTGATGTCTGCAAAAGAAGCAGGAGATCAGCTTCAGGTTAATTTTAAGGTAAGCTGCTGGAAAGTTAGAGCTTTCTCTGCTTAGTCACACTTTAACAGTTTTACTTCATTCAAGATTATAGCAAATGTGTGGCCCACCAGCCAAGAAAGACAGAAATGGAAAAGTCTATAAATGATTCTTGTAGTAGCTACGTGTATGTAAATAACTGCCCTGCAGTCAGGAATATTTCTCTAAAGTAGAGGCTGAAATACCTAATGCTGGACAGGTGGAAGGTTGTGGGCTGGCATTGTGAGGTTAAACTCAAGCATACTCTGATTTATTTTCTTTATCTTTGAATGCAAATATGTTGCATGATTTCCAGCTAAGCTGTGGCTGTGCTTTTTCAAATGCTGGTGGTGTGTCTTGTGTCAGTCACCTACAGTTGGTATCCAGTGGTAATTTTAGCTCCTCATATTTGGCTGATGGAGATGCAGTGGAGTTTATCAGGAATAAAGCCAGCTTTCATCCTTCCTGTGCTGTCAGTATTTCAACCACCTGTGAACTTATTTTTTTTTTCTGTGCCAGCTAAGCATGAGCTTGTGGTCAGTGCAGAATGCCCTCAAATTAATTGCTATGCAAAACCACGATTCTTTACAGTATCTAGTGCTCCTTTTTGATACCCTCTGTCTCCAAAAGATGTTTTACAAGACTTCAGAGCAGTGCTGAAATGGTGAGGGCAAAGGCTGCTCCTTCCCTATGGCTGTTTCAGCAGAGAGGAGATGGATTTTCAAATACCCCCACTTGCACTGTGACAGGGAGCTACAGGTGCTGATGTTTTTTAAAAATTAACCTGAGCCTCAAACACTTGGAGGTTAAGAACAAAGGGTCGAGGTAGCCCTTTCAGAAATGGGAGCTATAACATTAAGAAAAATATAAACATCAGTTAATATGGCAAGATCTGTATTGGCCTTTCTGTTTTAAATGTTAAGGAATAAGTTTGACCTTCGTTGATCTGAGCTTGTGGTAAAGGTTACCTAAAGGGCAGGGGGGTGTGTGTGACCTGTAGGTCTGTTACTTTGGAGCAAGTGCTTTGAAGAAACTTCATGGAAGGATTAGCATTTATATAACAGGCTAGTGCATGTATATGGTTTAAAACTTTTTTTTTTTTATAAGCTGCTTTTAATGTCTAGGAAGCCTTTATTGAGTTTGATGCTTTCTAACCTCTTGATTATGAGACTGAAATAAAATTCTTGTATTGTATTTTGTAACTGCTGAAGTATTTACAGCTAATTTTTTAAATCTGGAAAATAAATTGCATAATAGTTTTATTTGGTTTTGTCCTTATTGTAGACAAAACCTCCAAGTTTTTTCAGCACAAAACTAGAAAAATACCTGTAAGTATCAGCAGACATTCCTGTTTTCTCAGTGAAATGAAGCATAAAATACCTACTTTGCTGTTTTCTTTAAACTAAGCAGAACTTTACCTACATGTAGTTCATATTATTTTTGGAGAGTTGTATTTCTTATGGAGCTCTGGTTCAGAAGAAGATGTGAGCAAATTAGGATTGTTCCTAATTTGTTAGAACTGTGTTAAAAAGGTAGTTTGATGACAAGTTCCAAAATTAACTAAGTGGATGAAGGAGGAAGGCGTTTGGAAGGATCTGTTTGAAAAGCGTTCAAAAAGCTAATGGCAGAATTCTGCATCTGTGACCCAAATGTGGCTGAAGGTTCCAGGAGGAGCAGGTGGAAGATGTGACAGTGAGGGTTCATCTCATCCATAAAGTTTCTGTTTTCTTTGGTTAAGTGGGTTCCAGAGGGGGGTAAGGATTTCATGGCTTTTCTCCTGAAAGGTTTCTTGTATGTAGATATGATAGATGGCATACCACACTCCTTGACCATGATTTCTTAACATTTATGTTAGACTTTAAAACTCCCAGCTACTTGGGGAATAGAAGTAATGGGGATACTTTATGTCATCTTTATGTCTCTCCTCATTCCAAGGCGAGTCTCTAAGGCATTTTGCTTCCATTAATAAAGTGTTTCAAAATTTTCTGGTGTTCAGCTGATGGATAAACTGTGCAATGACAAATTCTGATTTTCTTAGGTTGCCAGGATGAATCAAGCCAGAAAATAGTATTTGGCACATGTGATATTTTTCATATTCTTAATAGAGAGAAAATTGCCCAATTCGCATTTCAAAATTATTTTAGCCAAGACTTTTTTTTCCCAAGAGAAATAATCAGAACAGTGTAAAAGGCTCAAATTAAACAGGAGATCATTAGGGTAAAGAAGTGACTGTCTGTGTTTGATTGCATTCTGTGTATGAGGTTTAGTGGGATGGAGTGCAAATCACATGAAATGACTCATGGAAGAAAAAAAAAAGTTTCAGAATAAGCCAGTTAACTTCTGTATGAAGTAGAGAGAAACTAAACCTGGTTCTGCAGACAGGAGACTGGTAGTGAAGATCTGTGAGAAGTGAGGGTGTGGGGCTGGGGCTGCCCTGCAGCTCAGTCTGCAGGAGGGGTGTGGAGGAGCTGGGGTGGGAGGAAGGGCTGGGAGCAGCCTGCAGCCAGGAGGTCTCAGTGCTCCCTGTCCCTCGGGCAGGAGCTGCACCCCAGGTCTGGCTCTGTGCCGTGCTCTGGGTGTCAGCACCAACCTTCTCCCGAGGCTTAAATAAGGGAACAATTCCAGTAACTTCAATAGGCAGCTTCCCACATTGATCTCTGACCACAGCCCTTTAGTGGAGGGAAAAAAAGCAGGGCTTTTTTTGTGTAATTTAATCCTTCCCTGCTGGGTGGCCCTACAGAAAGCTTTTTCTGTAGCTGAAATTCCTTCGGTGCTGGACAGGAGTGATTGCGAGAGCCACCTTTGTACAGTAGTTCTGAAGGCTCTTGAGTGGAAATGAAAGATAAGTCTTGTACTTTCTCCGAGTTTCTTTTTATCAAGCTGTTTATGAAGTAGAGCTGATTTAAAAACAATTTAGTCACTTGTTTTGAGGTTAATGGATGCTGGAGGGGAAGGCTCCCCCCGTAAAATAAGAAGTTTTGACAAACTTTTAATTAAGAACTTGGAACGTGGAAATTTTGGGGTAGTTCTGCGCTACTGAGATTGGCTCTGGGGCATATTGGTCGGTCAGGTTTTTAAAGTAAATCTTCTTCTTAATTCTAATTAAGTATTGTAATGCCAGCACTCTTCATTAGGCAGCAATTTGTGATTAGTCAGGTGGTAGTAATGGAAAGAGAAAAACATGTGATGAAGTAGTAGAGAAGTTGGAGAGCAGGGGAAACAGCCACAAGATGTGGCTCCTAACTGATCTTCAGCATTCCCCTGTTGGCAGATTTCCCACTGAATTCGGTGAGTTCTCTGGGACAGGATTCAAGCCTCACCTAGATCCTGCCTCATGTGGGAACACAAGTTCAGAGGACCTCGATTACACAACCTCAGCTCTGAAGTTGTGACAAGAAATGATGCTAAGGACAGCTATAAAGAGGGAAAACTCCTAATTCCCCCCAAACTTTGAAGCCAAGCTATTATTTTAAGTGTAGATTACATTATTGAATTGTTTATCTGTGAATTGAATCTCACATTTAATAGATGGGAGCTTTTGTGAAGTACTGGAGTGAATGTGAATTAGTGAGTTGAGAAAGATTAGCTCTGTGAGGAGATTGAGAACAATTTAAAATTCCATTGTACGGCGTTTTTCTTTCTGTCTGCATGAAGTACGGCTGTAATTGCCTCAAATTAGGTACTGCCTTTGTTTAGGAGAGTTAAACAAGTAACAGGATAAGATATTTCATGGTCCCTTTCTAAATAAACAGCTTGTTCAGTTTGTATCTTTAGGCAGCTTGCAAATGTCAGAGCCAAGTTTGTGGCGAGAACACATATATATATGAGGTGGAGTTTCCTTAGAAACAGAATCATCCTGGATTGTTGGGATGCATTTTACAATTTGGAGTCTGGTCTTCCTCTACTGTATAATTTTAGTGTCACCTTTTGTCACGGTTCTTAGAATAGATGCTTTATTAAAAAATTCCTATGGAGACAAGGACTGTAAGCATGAATTTGCCCAGCTCCTTTCTGACAGCTGAAGTTATATTTTGCCATCCATTGCCTGATGGTGTTGTTATCAATAAACCCTCACATTGGCCTTGTAATTATCAAGACCAGAAAGAGAAAAAACATAAAAATGAGCCAACACACCCACTTGGACTGGGACAGTAGCACAGAGACAGTGCTGCTTTTTCCTTTCATATTCCTGATAAGGGGAGAATAATCCCACAAAGTTCTTGGGTTGGTCTTGTGGGCAGTGTTGTCCATGGGAATTCAGGCCCCTGCATGTGGAGTGAGATGGTTGTAAAGTGACTTTTCTGGAAGGAGGGAGAATCCTTAACTGCCATTAGCAAATGAGCAGGGAATTTGCTGGGTCTGGGTGAGCCCAGGGTGCTTTGCTGGAGGGACAAGGTCACTTCCAGCTGGTGTGAGGGTCACCTGGACCCATTCCACATCTCCTCTGCTACTGTACCTAGGCCTGTCCCTGATATGGGAGTTCTTTCCATTCATTTCTGGCAAATGTGGTTGTGACATAAACAACCACACCATTTTTGTCATGAAAATGCAGCAGAACTGGTAAGTCCTCATGAACTTCATCAGTGTTGGGCAGTTTTGTAGAAAAGGCTCCATAAGTGCTTGAAGCAGGGAGGAGGTGGGCCCTGGCTGCCCATAGAATATTGTAAAACCCAGTATGATCCTCTGAGTTCAAATTTTATTTTTCGTTGCCAGCTTCAGAATTCCCATCGCTCCCCTGCCTGGGTTTCAGCGGATTTCCCAAGTTTAATACCAAGCCAGCACTCTTTGTTGTACACTTAGGGCTGTGTCAAAGGGGACTAGAGCCAAGAGGGTGTTTTGTTCTGTTTCGTGGTGTTTGCAAATAAAGCTGAGTGGTTTGGTAACTCTCCTGGAAACTCTGAGACTCTAAGTTGGGCAGAGTGCTCCCTGGGCATGCATAGATCTAAGGATAGCACTTCCTTGCCTATCAATAAGTATCTTAAGGTCTTTGCTTTTAATGCTATATATGAGTAAACTCCCAGGGAAATAATTCCAGTACTGCTGTTCATTTATATCATTGGAGTCTGAATTAATTCAGCCTAGGCTAGGTTTTCTAATACATTATTTATTTAGGTCTTCAAAATGTCTGTGGTGCTGCATGTGGTTGACAGAGCATGTTCTTGTTTGTTAATGTTATATGGCATCTCGTTTTCCCAAGACACTTCAATAAATGCATGTCTTTGGATAAAGCTGGGATTTTAAAAGGCATTTTTTTCCCCTTGTGTTGTAACTGTAGCATCCCACATTCTTAGCTCTGATTTCTCTACAACCACCTATTTTAAATAGTTCTGGAAAAATCTTCACTTCTTGGGTATTTTTTTTTTCTTTCTTTTTTCTTTTTTTAATGCTTGTTTATTGTTACTGATAGGTAGGGCTTTATAAAACCTAACCTATCAGTAACAGTTTGTCTTGATTCTAAACATCTAGCCCAGCTTCTTGCACTGCCCCCAGGCACTAGAAAGTGTATAAATACCCTTCAATTCAATTAAAAAATTCCTGACATGTACAGTGGAGCCCTGAGCTCATATTTTTTGACAGCCCACAAAACTTACAAATCAAAAGACACGAGTGCCTTGTAAGTGAGAGTGAAACAAATGGAATACAATACTTGGAAATGAATGAGTCCTGTGAATGAACATTGGCATGTACATCCCCGGCCCCATATGAAGATTAAAGTGAGTTGTCTGCTCTAAAATTGCATAATTGCTTCTGTGACTGATTTGGTGCTGCTCCATAATAAGTTGTGAACACTGTATGCTGACCTGGTTAATGGGATGTTTACTAAATGGATATATTTGTGTAGTTTAATAGGAGGATGCTTGGAAAAATTAGCAGGATGAGAAAGAATGGCTGGAGAGAGTAATTTTTCTACAAGTGCTGGAGTTGCGAAGAGGAAGGCAGAGCTGCCTTGCCATTGGCATTTGGGGTCTTGGAGGGGGAGGTTGGGTGGGGCTGGATCCCTGATTTTTGTGGAGCATCCTTGGCCTGAATTCCTGCCCCAGGTGTGGGGTACTCAGGCTCTGCCTCTGAAGGTGCTGCCAGGTGGGGATGTGTGTGCCCGTGGGAGCAGCCTCATCCTGCTGCCCTAACAGCTTCATTTGCTAAACTATCTTTCTTGAATTCAGCTATTTTAAGTACTATTGTAGACTAAGATAATTATTTCATGAAGTAATATTATCTGCAAATTAACCTTGGATCTCTATGGAGGTTCAGAAGGAAGGAGATAAGGAGTTTTATCAAAAAATGCAGACTTACTGGGTTTAACGTAAGGGCCGTGGCAAGTAATACATTTAAACTGCATTTAAGTAGTAAAGACCAGAATATCAAAGTCTAAAAGCAATAAACATTAAATTATTTAGAAAGTTTTTATATTTTCTTTCTAGTTTATATGTTCTTTTCACACACTGTCATTTAATGAGGTTATATTCTGATTAAAGTAGAAAAATAAAAAAGTAAAATGTTTTATTTCAGTAGATAAAAATGTAGCTTTTAAAATATATCAGCTTGCCCTGTGTAGTCTGAGCTGACTGTACAATTTCCCCTTCGTTCAGCATGGTTGCTAACTAACGGATTTTGGGGGAAAAAGTCCCCCATATATAGAGTTTCAATTGAAATCCATATTTTAATTTTAAGTGACAACTAATACATTTACTGTAATCCCTTTCAAATATTCTCTGGCAGGGTTCCCAGACATATATTTTTGAAGGTTAAATGGTTTAGGATTTATGTACTGTACTGTGTAGGTGTATTGGCTTTGAGTGGCAAGGTTTTGGTAGCAAGTGAGCTGCAGGGGTGGCTGCTGGAAGAGAAAATTGGGATTAAAGTGAAGCCTGGAGGGGAGGGAAGGTGTTTTAAGATTTGGGTTTATTTCTCATTATGCTGGTAATTAAACTGATCTCCTCGAGTGGAGTCTGTTTTACCTGTAACTGGTGAGTGATCCTTCCCTGCCCTTACCTCACCTGCTGAACCTTCCGTGATAATCCAGGATAATCCCTGCCCGGCTGAGGAGGGCAGTGACAGAGTGGCTTTGGTGCCCAGCCAGGGTCAGCCCACCACAGTCAGTCAGTCTGAATAAGGTACTGAGGTTTTAGGGCCCCTTCATTGCCAGACACCAGTTTGTGGCTCAGAAACACCACAGCTGCAGCAGCAAAGGTTCTGCTGGTTAATGACCTGTGTTCCTGAGGGGCCCAGGGTGAGGTGCTGGGCTGAAAAACTGCTTTTTGCTGATTGCAGAGCTCTCCTGGGTATCATTACACAGGGCTGATTCATGTAGTGTGGATGCACCTTTCTGGCAGCTCAGAGTTTTGACTGTCCAGAAATGCTTCTTTTTTTTAATAGGCTGAAATTGGCATGAATAAGCAGCAGTAATTAAAATAATATTCCACAAGGTTTGCATTTTAGAATGGCAGTGTGACTGAAATTGGTCCTGCCTTTTCCTCTCCCTCGGGAACCATTGTGTGCTCCACAGCTAATGAAGTGGAATGAGCACTGTGATCAATATTTATGGTGTTGCTCTGGGCACCTGCAGTTCTTTCAACCCTTCTTGCACTGTAGAGCTGGAGTGGAAGTTCCTGACTCGAGCTGGTAGTGGCAGCTTGATGAGGAGGCTGCAGAGGCTGCTCCTGGTGCTGTTTCTCGTGAGGGTCATGTGCCACCTGCACAGATTTGCCAGTTCTCATTACTGATTGACAGAAGTAGCAACTTGATTTTGTTAGTGATGTGCCTTCAGGTCTTCGAGTCATCCCTTGGTGTTTGGGCTCTGCACCCAACCATATCTTGCCACTGAGCACACAAACAAGATGGTATTTATGGATTATTTCAGCAGAGTTTATAGACTTCTACCCTATGGCCTTTCTTCCTTCCACACTCCAGTCTGCACTACAGGCTCTGTAACTGCTGAGGACAGTGTTTGTTTAATTCCAACATGATGCTGTGGAGTGTCTACTCTGCACTTCTGCACCTTGCCAGTTTGGGAGCTGCTCCCAGCTGTGCCAAAATATTTTTCTGCAGCTGCTTATGAAGTCCACAGACTATTTTCTGTCCAAATTAGCCTTGAACTACTTTACACTCTTGTTTCTTGGCCCCTTCAAGGCTTTCTCAAAATAATAATATTGTGTCTCTGAACTCTTAGTAGGTTGGTTTGTTGCAAAGTTTGCCCATTCCCTGGCAGTGACAGCAGCTGGAGGCAGTCCAGTGTAATTAGTAAGTATTTTGGAGACTTTGCCTTGGCAGCCCTATTAAATATGTGCAGTGAAAGCAGGATTAGTATGTGGCCTCATCTTTCTTTTTTTTTTTTTTTTTCTCATTAGGGCATCTCTATAATCTGTAAGCTTATTTAATTGGAAATTAGCCATTCTTATTAACACAGGATATACCCTTTGGTCCAAATCCTGACACTGGATAAATGTATATAGTTTCCACTAAGGAGAAAGAAAATGCATCCATATACTCCGAGGTGGAAATTTGCCCTTTTGTGTCCAGTGCAGTTCTCCTGGAAGAGAATTTCATTTTCTAGTAAAGGCAATAAATTTTCACTGCTCAGATAAGTGACTACAGAGGTTCATCATCAGGATTTGAAGAAATAAGGCTCCTAAGAAGATGGATGATGACAAGGGGAGTAAGAGTTGTTATCCAATCATTTGTCATGGTCCAGAACATTAAGATGTATTGGTAAGACCCCAAAGGTGTGTAGAACTTCCTTTTTTCCAGTGTGTAATCAGTTACCCTGTGCAGTCAGCCAGTATTGCACTGTCTGAAAACTCACTCTGTTTGCATCTCTTTGTATACACTGCACACAAGTGTTAAAATCCTATATATTGCTGGGGAATATTCTGCACATCATCCAGATGTAGCCCCACAACTACTGAAGAGAGAGGCTGATTTCCTGGGTCCTCACCTTCCTGCCCTGCTCTCCCCCCTCCATCCCACTCCAGTTGTTAACATTTCTGCCTTGCCTCTTTTGCTGTGAGTGTTCTGCTCTAGGCTTTCTCCAGGGACTTTTCCCTCTGACTGATTTTCTGTGGTTCCCTGCTCTACAGCCCTTGCCTTCTCATTCTTCCCTTGTCTCAAAGCTTCAAAACCACACAGCAGCCATGAAGGACTCTCAGCTAGTGAAAAACTGGATTAAACATTCATGGCTTGTTAGCATATATGTATTAATTCAACATTTCCTGCTGGCTTTCAATATGTTGGAAGGTTGTGCTGCCAATGAGGTGACTCAAAGTCCCTAATGGAATGTGTTCCAATGAACTGCTTGAGACCAGGTAAAAATTCTGGTCTGCTCATCTGGCTTCAGAGAAAAACTTTTCTCCTTACTTTTTAAAAGTGAGTATTCCTCTCTGAACCAGACACGGTTGAGACCCCGTTTCTGAGGATTTTGTTGAGTTGTGGCTCTGTAGCTGTGATAGCTGATACTGAAAGTTCACCTTCGTGTAGGAGAGACATCATCATAGTTTGCTGTGGTGAATTGCTCCCTGCTTTGCTCTTTGGTGCTGGGAATTCGTGCAAAGGTGAGGTTTAACTTTCCTTGTCTGAGTTTGCTGTGACACGGGATGGCTCAGTGGCTTAAATTTGATCTGAAATTGAAAGCTGGCACTGTCTGCCTCCAGGAGTTCCCCATGAGTTTGGGGCTCCTTTGCACCGTTTCTGACAGCATGTCTTCAGGTCCTGCAGGCATTCTGCAAAGTGGCCATGGTGGGGAGACCTGTTCCTGTGGGTTTAGATGTCAAACACGTGGCTGTGTTTCCAGGGAAGCAAAGTGTAATTCTTCCGAGTCCCAGCCATGTAACTGCAGCTGTAGTAGTAGCTATCCCTTCTGATGCCTCAGTGCTAAATGTGAAGGTTGTTGTTTCTGTTGATGTTTTCAGAGGAGTCTATTCTGCTGCTTTTTCCCTATTTGTGCCTTATCTGTGACTGAACAATTACCAGGAATGAGATGAGGACAGGGTATGCAGAAAGTGACCCCCTTGTCTCTTTTGCTGGTGACTCTGTGCAGTGTGTGAGTGCTGCTATCTCAGCTGCTGATCACTGGAGCTGCAGCTAATGTGTGCAGTGACCTTTGAGAGGAGAAAGGAGCCTGTGCCAACATTGCACTTGCAGTTTGAGTCAACTTTTACACTTTGTCATCTACTTGACTGCAGGAGCTCCCTCCCCCCTCACCTGGATTGCCTGATCAGTTGCTGTTGTTCTATCCACCAAGTTAAGGGGTGTCCCAAATTTCTCTTGTGTGTTAATCCTGATGTTTTCCTTGGCCAGGTATCATTGTTTTATGGGGGACCCCTGGTCCTTCTGGTCTAAATTCCTTTTTTGCTTCATTAAGTTCAAAGTGATCCTGCATAGCTGCACACTTCACAGTTTGGGGAAGTCAGTGGGATTTCTACTGCTGGGATTAGACACAATTTACAGCAGCCCATGGGTGAGCAAAGGTTATTCTCTAGCATTTCCCCTCTCTGCATTTTTATAGTGCTTAGGAGTCTGATGGATGGAGCTCTCAATTATTTAGCATCTATCAAGTTTTTGCTTACAGCACCTAAACAAACACTAGTATTACATAATATTTTTCAGAATATATAACATATAATTCTGCTACAGTAATTTAAAGATGTATAAAAAACACACACTGTTGCTTAACCATCCCTTTTAATGGAATAGGTTTTGAATTGAAATTTTAAGTATGCATGAAGACAGTAAGATACCATTTGCACTGTTAGGATTTCAATAATGTATGGAATTAGCAGAGCTTTATTATATTTCTGTGCCTGCATGCCCTCCATAGAGTGAAAGTTGTAATAAATATAAGTTCAAAGGTAAAATTTTATTGCTGTGCATAAGGGGAAAAAATAAATTAGAATAATGTTATCATGCTCATATATGTTATGAATTTTGAACAGTGTCTATTAGAAAGTTTGTCAAAATGTGCTTAGCTTTGAAAATACAGATTAACGCTGAAGGTTTTAATATTGTTCTTCCTTATATTCCTATTCCTTGCAAATATAAGTGTAAAATATCTCCTGCCGAAAGCAATTGTCATAAAATGACACTTTCCTATTTTAATAGCTGAATAATCAGAACAAAAATATTTTCTAAGTTGCAGAGAGATTATTGCTTTTTTCACACAAAGAAATTTAGTGGTAGAAAACCAAATTTTAGCCGAATATTCTTTGCTTTTTGTGTTTCTGTTCTTATGTGTGAAAAGCATGTCCAAATGTCTCCTGACAGCTTCGATACTTCAGGGTGATTAAATATGGGGTGAGGTGTGCTCATCTGATTCCATTTACTGATTCTGTATTTTCCTTTAAACTGGTAGCAAAGTTAAAATAACAGCTCTCCAACAGGAGCTGGAAAATCTGTAAGGGGATGAAATTATGGATCCTTTGGGGTTTGTTTTTTTTTATTTTTTTTTTTCCTGTCTTAGAACAAATAAGGACCAGGTCAGTGTGGGAGGGCAGCTGCTGGCACTGAACCCAGCAAGCATCATTTGTCTGAGCTCCCACCTCAGCTCGTGGTCCTTCAGCCTCTCTGAGACAGCCCCAGGTTGGTGAAATTTTGACAACAAAGGCAGTTCCTTCTCCTGGGTTTTCTTCCCTTACCTTCCTTTTTGTTGTCCTCTGTCACCTCTCTCTTTTCTCCTTCTGTGAGCCCAGGGTGCAAAAGCATTGGCAGTGACCTTCTTTTGACATTTTTTCATATGGTCTTCAGGTTTTAGCTCTGTCATTTAATCTGGGAAAACCAAACAGCTATTGGTGTACACACTCCTATTTTTTTTTTTTTAATGGGTTTTAAACAGTTTGGATGCTTAATAATTGGGAAAAACATTGATGGATATTTTGTTTTGTTTTGTTTTCTTCCTGAAAGCAACTCTCACCTTTAAATATACAGAAACTTTCTGGAGAGAGAAAATATCAGGAAACTTTTCTAAATAAACCATTTTAGGTTATGATAAGTGGTTCCTGCTTTTAAATTCTTCTGTTGATGCCGTGGTAGCTGAGATGGAAGCAGGATGAGGCTGCTGTTCCAATATAATCAGTGAACCAGTTCCAGAGGGTGGAGCAGTTTGGAGACCAAATGCAGTTTAAATGGCACTAGAGGAATGATGCACTACTGAGTGAAAATGCAGGCATTGTTATTAATGATGTAATTAAAGTTCCACCTCATAGGCAAAGTGGAAGCACGCAGAAAATATTGTTAATATTGTGTTTCCTACATTTGATTTATCCCCATTTTAAGTACTAAATGATCTATGCAAAATACAGTGGGAATTAAACACTCTGTCTAAAATTCACAACTTTATTATGTAAAAATGGTTCAAGCAGAGGTCAGGGTACATTAGCCAGAAGTAACTTAACCCAGCTGAAAAATGTCTAATGCACTTTACAGGCACATTTGCTCCTTGGCTAAACCTGTGTGTGCAGTGGGAAGTTCTCCTGGAGAGCTGAAGGTCGTGGCTTGCTGCTCGTGTTGTTTTGGTCAAGAACAGATCTCAGACATTCCTCTAGACCCTTGACTGATGATTGTCTGTGGTACTGGGTGCATTTTCTTTATTGCAATTTTTAAAAGCTCAGTTCTGAGATTTGTGGATCAATTAGAGACAGAATTGAAAAAGATAGTAGTAATAATAAAAATAAAAAATAGCCTCGTATTTGGTCCTGCAGATTCTGAACGTTTCCTGATGGATAGTGGGAGCTCTCAGAGTTGCTTTATGAGCTTAGGCCAGACTCTGCAGCTGAACTAGAACACATTTCTGTGTTAACTGCTTCTAAATGAGCTCTTAGTTTTAAGTAGTTGGCATAAATCTAATTTTAATTTACTGTTTTCATTTTCTTTTGCATTGATCCTCTTTTTGTAGAGATTCAATTGCAGACTTGGAGAAAGATGTTTTTTAAAGAGTCCAGATGGTATTTCCAATTATTTATTATCATTAGCATTCACTGTATCTGAAAACAAGACTTTTGCCAACTTAGATCCACCTCATCTGCTGCACTATTGTTTATGAATTTTCAGTGTCCTGTGTTAATGCCAACTCAATTTTGGGTGGTTTCTGGGGCTACAACAGAAAAAGGGTCTGCTATTCCCAATACATTTAAAATTGCCAATTTACTTTGGGAATATCACTTGGATAACAATCAGTGATAAGTTTCTCATGCTTATGAGGAAATGAGCAAGGCACATCATGATTAAGAGTAGCATAATCTGAAGAAAAATCATAATAATCAAACTAGAAGGTACAAAAGCTTTGCATTTTTCCATGTCTGAATACAAAAATTTTCTTTTTGGGGTTGGTGGCTGTCTGAGAGCACAATTGTTTTTCCCTTTGTAATAAGCCCCTTATAATTTTTTTTTCAAGTTTTGAGATTGAAGATGGCACCTTAGATTTTCAAAACGGAAATGTTTGGAAATTCACAGGTGTGTTGCTTTAGGTATAAAATGCAACCTTCTTTTTTTGATCTAAAATGCCTGAATTCTTCCACTAAAATTATTCTGGCCTTGTGCAAAGATACAAGATGAAGTGGATTCTGTACACTAATGTAATGAATGAGTCCACTAATACCTTTTTCCTCAAAGTTTTGAAAATATATGTATATTTTTTAATACATGGGAATTATTTGTGTAATTGGTTTCTACAATATTTTGTGTTGTTTAGCATTTGGAACAAAGCAGTACAGAGGAGGAAATAGAGGGACACCTGTTTCAATTATACCATAGCAGCATTTTCAACAATAAATCTTAATTGCAATCAGTCTTGATCAACCCACCTGTGTAGATTCCCTCATTTACAAGGAGTGGAGATAATGGAAAGAAAAAAATGAAAAAAATTGGAAATAAATAGAGGAAAAAAAATCCTGCAGAACACTGATATGAATTATGATATGTTCTTACACTTTAAGTGTTCAGGTTGCTGCTCTACATTAATTACTAGGAACAGCAGCCTGAATTTCCGTGCTTTTCTCTGGGGATACAGTGACCCCATGTTTACTTTCAGCTGCCACTTGAGGAATTTCTCTTCCATTCAGGAGGGATTGTGCAAGCAGTCTCAAGGTAGAACAAATTCTATGGCCAAGCCCAGCAGGTGAAGGTGCAGCAAATTCCTTTAAGTGACAACTTGCCTTGCTTGTGTGGGGTTGGAGACACACCAGGGCTGATCTCTCCGTGGGTACCTCCTGCAGTGTTGGTTGGTGTAACCTTGAGTGTGGAGATGCTGCCCTGAGGTGCTCTGGGACCTCCTCTGCAGCCCTGGCAGCTGCTCACGGACGTGCCTTTCCTGTGTTGAGCTTTTGTGGGAGTCACAAAGGAGTTTCCTTAAGTGCATTTACATAAAGAAAGAAAAGAATTGTAGATAAACAGTCCAAATTGCAGTAGAGGATGTATAGGGAAGAAAAAGAGATACTGCTTTTTTCTATACTGGTCATCATCTTTTTCTCATAACCTCTGTAATGATCACTTGGACATAGGTAAGGGACAGGATTGTGGGGAACTATGCAAGGATTTGGGTGAGGCTTTTGATTTTATGAGGATTGTGTAACATATTTCCAGACCTACATTGCTTTTCCATATTCATTATCATTTCCTCTTCCTTTTTTGTACTTTTTATCTTTACTTTTCCTTATACTCCTGCACTGTTATTCCCTTTTTCTTCGTTGTGCCTTATGCAATTAAAAATGTTTTTGTAGTGGCACTTGACCAAGTCTTTTGATTCAAAATCTTAAGGATTGTCTCATCTCTTGGTATTCCCCCCCTCCCCCCAAAGAATGTCCTGGTTTATTTGTGTTTGTCTGTCATGAGTGGCTTGTTCTATTTCACAGCTTCACCTTCTTTCACGCTCTTGACCTCCCTTCCTCTGCATCTCTTTTGCATCCCCTTCCCCTCCGTGGGGCTCTGATAATTGTGATGGACCAGTGCAATTAAATTTATTCCATACACCACTGCTTTCCCTGACAAACTGACACCTCTCTTCTCTGATGTTCTTACCTGTTGACTGGCATTAAGCAAAGTCAGCCAGGAGCCAGGATTTCAGTGGAGTGTGACATTCATCTGCGGAGATGACTGAGCACGGCAAGCCCTGGATGCTTTCTTCTCTAAAGCTGGCTGTGCAACATGGGAAAAAAAAATAAATCTGTGATGTTGTGATGAGATGAAGACATTCAGGAGGGTTATAAGAAATTTATCCTATTGTAATTTGATTGTTATTGTGTTTAAACATAATGTTTTCCTTAGTTGATGAGATGCCCAGGCCAGGATCCTGCCAGCACAGTTTCTCTGCATGCAGTTGATCTCAGCAAACTGGCATGCAGTCAATAGGAATCCCTCTGAATTTACTGCTGCCTGTTGACATCTTACTCTGTCACAGGCAAGTATTTAATCAAAGTTTATTGTCATTCTTTTCTGAGATTTAAGTGGGATGTAAAATTTTACGATACATATAGTATTTTAGATGACAGCTTCATTATTTCCACTGAATAATTTGAAATGCTACAAGGAGAAATATTGATGGCAAACTGGTAATTATCATTAAATATGCAGCATTTTTGCAGCAGTCACTTGTGCAAAAAATAAATTTTCTCAACTTCTAGGTAGCAGTGCAAAATGGTCTGAAATGCAGTTCTGTTGTCTTGGGCCTTTTCCCGTAATGGAAGTCACTTGAGGCTCCAAACATGTTCAAACCTGAAAACTTCCAAGTGACTTTGCAATTTTTCTTTCTAAAAAATGAGCGTGGTATTACATTATTGAATGTCAAAAGGAGAACACTTGGTTTGTTATTGAGTTGATCTTTTGATTCCTGCTGCCTGATGGGATTTTTATTTTTGCTGCCTTAGTTGTCTCCTGTCCAGTGGACATTCCCTTTTTCCTGAGCCAAAGGGATGTCTTTGGCAGGAGTAATTAAAAACTGCGTCATGGGAGATAGGCACAAGAGGTCACTGGGAAGAATGAGACAATGCACCAGAGCTGCAAGGCAGGGTGTAAAACAGACAGGTGCAGTTTATTATTGGACTGATTCCAAACAAAACATTCCTGTTGCTTCAGTGCCTCACCATGGAGTGCATCACTCAGGACTGTGGGAGTGGCTTCTCCTTCTAGAATGCAGAAGACTATGAAAAAAAAAAGTTTCTGGCAAAAACCCAAGTTCTTCAGTTCAAGGAGGGTTTTAGGTCATTCCTTGTTTTGTTTCCCTTGTTGGGAAGTATTTAATTTGCTTTTAGGTGAATGAAAAATTCGACTCAGAATGGTGCTTCTCTGTTCCTTGTTAAAGAACAAGTGAGGGACCAGTACATTAGATAATGAGCAAATGTTAGCAAATATATTTACAAAAATGCCATGCTTGTCTTCTCTTCTGTAATTATTACACCCTTACATGAAAGAAAATGGATTAAATCGTTCCTATAAAATGCTATCTGTTTGGTATATCTTGAGTATTTAGCTTTATAATCACTGAACTATTCAAGTACAAGGCAATCAGTTTAAAAAATGCCATTAGAGTTGGTCAGGATGCTTGCCATAAAGCATTTTGAATAGAAAGCTGTAACATTTCTCTTAACTACAGCTTCTTTTAGGGAAGCAAGCATTCAGCGAGGCTGAGAACAATCAGGGCTTAAGGCATGAAATAAGGAGTGTGTGAGAGGGATCAGCTGGGCTCTGGGGATGCTGAGGTGCAGTTTCAATTCTGGTCCCTCAGGCAGGTGAGGAGCTGGATGGTGTGGGGTGTGCTCTCAGCTGAGGCTCTCTGTGCTCTTGCTCTCAGCTCGTGCTGGGCAGCACCCACAGGTGCTTTTCCACTGGGCACCCACAGCCTGGAGAGAGGCCTGGGGGTTTTGTGGTCAAAGGGCAGGACCCAGCTCTTGGCCTTGTTGAACCTCACACGACTGGCCTCAGTCCTTGGATCCAGCCTGGCCAGATGCCCCTGCAGAGCCTTCCTGCCCTCCAGCAGATCCACACTCCTGCCAGGTTGGATGTTGTCNATTTGATAAAGTACAGATAGATAAATCCACAGCTGTTCCCTCATCCACTAAGTGGGTCACCTTGTCACAGAATGGAGATCAGATTGGTTAAGCAGGACCTGCTTTTCCTAAATGCATGGTGGCTGGAATGACCCCCTGGTTTGTGCTGTATACGCCCATGTGGTAAATTCAAGATGATCTGCTCCATGACCTTCCCTGCTACTGAGATTCCCTGGATCCTCCTTCCCGCCCTCCTTGTCACTGGGTGTCACATTTGCCAATCTCCAGTCACCAATCACCTCTGGGACTTTCCTGGATAGCCAGGAATTCTGGTGAAAGATGGAGAGTGGTGTGGTGAGCCCTTTTGCCAGCTTCCTCAGTACATTGAGGTGGATCCCCCATCTGGACCCACAGAACCTGCTTGTGCATGTAAAGATTATGAAAAGATCTGGAAAGATTATTCAGCCATATGTGAGAGAAGAATTACACCTTCAAGGTACTGAGTGGACAGTTTGGAAGCTCTTGAGAATTTAATATTCCCTTTAAATCTGCGACATTGCATAAAGCACACTTCAGCTATATCCTGTTCTCATATTTTTCATGGAAAATGAAAATTATTACCTCCCTTTCTAGTATACAGTAGTTTTCTGAGAATTCTCTGCCAGGCAGGTGGTGCAGAAGAAATTCCCCTTCTGCAGTAATAGAAGGCAGTAATTAAACCTGAACATGGCAAATGGAGCTATAAAGTAAATCAAAGTGAGTATTGAATTGTAGCTTCATGCACCCGGTGGTAAACTCTTTCTAAAAAAACACAAAGCTTCCATTCTGTGCCCAGGAACTGTGAATTGCAGCCTCTGTTTGCAGTGTTGCTGTTGCTGTCACCTGCTGTAAATCCCGTGTGAAAAGAAATCCTGGAAGGAAGATGTTGAAAGTGTATTTGCCTCCCTTCCCCACAGGGTGGTCACCCTACAATATGTGGCATGTGAACTTACAGGTGGAAAAAGCCATCCCAAAGGGGCCTCAAGTGTTTTAAATCATCTCCTGAGAGGAGTGGGTTGGGTTTTTTAAAGGCTGATGAAATCAGTGGAAAGGCTCTCTTGGCTTTCAACAAGTAGCTCTTCTCTGATGCTTAGATCTGTAGCACAGTCTGATTGGTGGAGAAAGTTGGGCTAAATGCAGAATTTGGTGGACATCATGGCACTTCCTGGGCATAAAATCCTGATGTAACAGATAACCTGTGAGTGGAGGGATGGGGCTCATGTTTTCAGGGCTGGTGTGTCCCATCTCCTCCCGTCTGGTTCTGAAGCCTGCCCTGGCTGCCCACGTGCTTCCCTGTCAGTGATGGGAGAGGAGGACAAGTGTTTCACCCTGCTTCACCAAAGCATGTAATCTCTTGATGCTCCTGTACCACTGACTCCTCAAATCAGCCTGCCCACACCACCCTGCCGTTCCCTGCTGCCGTACAGACAAGCTGTCAAAATGTTAGCAGGGATTTTGGAGCATAAGTGACTCAGGAAGACAGCTGGAATAAGGCTTACAGGTTTATTTGCTGTTTTGACATTGTTTTTTTTTTTTCTGAAGGTAGTTCTCAGCATTAGGTGAGCAGCCAAAGCAGCAGTGGTGATACAGGGGCTGGTCAAAGTGGATTCAGCTTGGTTTTCCTTGGGATGCCAATTGCAGCACTGATGGATGGGGGCTCTGTGTAGGGAGGTGGTGCAAAGACTGGGCTCACCTTTCCAGGTGAGCACAAAGGAAAGGGAGTACAAAACCAAAGCATTTTAAACCATATCTTGCAGTCTGATTGCCTACTGGATCCGATGCTCCTTCTCATAACACGCTTGAAAAGTTTTATCTGTGCCTCGAGGGCGATGAGCCTGTCTTCATTTAGGGATGCAACTGCAGATAATAGCGCTGTGCTGTTGACAGCTTTATGTGCTCACAGCCTGCCTCTCTTATTTACTCACTTGTAGGTGTGGGCTCTTGTAAAAGCAGCACAGCTTTTTGCCCTCCCAGTTATAATTGCTTCCTGGGCTGCCTTGATACGGAGCCTGTTCCTGGAGCATGAGGTGAAAGGCGCTTTCTGCCATTATAATTTTTTTTTTTTTAAATGTATAATTAAGCCTGGATAGTCATTATGGTTTTTTTTCCAAGGTTCATAATTAAATAAACCTTGAAGGAGAGGTTTGTAACTATTATAAGGGCAAAAGAGAAGGTAACATGGGGTGGGAGCCTTTTGTTTATAAACAGTTGAGCTTCTAGAAACTTCAGATATGTAGCTGAAGTTTCCTGAGGATCCAGAAATACTAAATAATAGAACAGCATAGCAAGAACAGTCATGACTGTTCATTGCTTAAAATACACTTGTAAGACATTGGGTGTAATTCAGTACTAAAAGCGTTATATTTTACGACTTTTTATTAATTATGGTGTGCTTGTAAATTCTGTGTAATTACTCAAATTTCTTATTAAAAAAATAGTTTATTTTATTTTCCTTTCTAAAAACAATAGTTCCCTGTGTTGTATTCCACATGACATCCCTCATATGCTTTTTTTTTTGCTGCTCATTCTGGCAGTAGTTGTTTTGATTCTTTCTCCACTGTCCTACTTGTTGAAAGGGCTTTTGGAAACATGCTTCTCATCAGGAAGTCTGCTTCGGTCCAGGTCCCTTGGTTCATCTGCAGCAGAAACTATTTCTCTTTTGAATGGTAGTGGCCCAATAGATTGATAATTTTAGATCTCCTAGCTTTTGGCTGAGGAGCAAGAGTCAGAAATAAGAGTGGCTCATTCTGGTGAGGCTGAAGGGGAAGGACCAAAATATCTGCCAGATACTTCTCTGGCCTACAGGAAAAAGAAATCTTACTTATTTGGGGACCTGCACTATTTGTACTGTGGAAAATAAACTCTGTAGGCAAAGATTACTAGAAAATATGGGGTAATTATCAGTAGTTTTGTTGATATATTATGGCTTTTTATTGATGAAATAATCTCATTCCTTTCACTTATCTGCTTCAGAGAGTGGACTGCAGCCAAGATGTCACACACTGAGCTTGAAACACATTTGTTTTCTTCTTTGCTTTCCCGAAAAAATTTTTGAGACAGTTGTTCAGGTACTGAAGCCTCACCACAAGCTGCTCTGTAGCGTGTTCCTCCACGGGCAGGTGAACATTTGACACGAAGTCAGTCTGTGGTGCAGGCAGTGGGTGTTGAGCCAAGCCGTGCCTCCCTCCATATCTGCCTTGTTTCCTTTGCTCCAGGTGAAGAAGTTCCACACCACGTCTGCTCGGAGCTGCCCCGCCCCGAGGCGGTGGCGTGTGAGGTCCCTTGTGCCAGGGACTGTGTCGTCAGCGAGTGGTCCCCGTGGTCCCCCTGCTCCCACTCCTGCTCCAGCAAAAACGCCGAGGGCACTCAGAGCAGGAGCAGGGCCATCCTGGCCCTTCCAGCCGAGGGTGAGTGCTGAGCATTTCTGGGTAATCGCTGCTCCTTTAGTGCCTTGGCTTCCTTTGCTGCCCAGTCTGTGTTGAGACCCTCAGCAATCAGGGATGGCACTGAGTGCTCCTCTGCCTGGAGACTGAGAGATCGTGATGGGCTCGAGTTCATGTGTCACTTGGAGAAATTCTGTCACAGTTCACAACTATTTGCTTCAGCCTCTGAACTGCTGTCTGTTGAGGGCCTGCCTGGGTGTGAGTTTGGTTCTGGAGAGCTTCATCCTCTACCAGTAAAATTGCTGCATGACAGAGTTGTCATGTAAATATCTTTATATAGGAACATATCAGTAATGATTTAAAACCAGTGAGCTGTGAAAAATGAGGAAATGGAAAAGGAGTTGCTTATTTTTTTTCTTTTAATATACCTGGAATGTGTTGACCTGCTTGTTGTAGTAAGTAAATAGCTCTTGATAAATATAAATAATTTCTTCTGGATCTTCATGGATATATGTATTTGGTTTTTTGCATATTAACATCAGAGATGCAGCTACTAAAACCATTTTGTATTAGAAGTGTAGTCTTGTAATACAGTTACACATATGGTAATTAATTCATGTGTTGGTTTATCACACAGGATTTCAAAGGTCTTGGATCAAGTGCATAAAAATTCATAAAACGTGAAGAGGTCCAACAGACTAAAGCCTTATTGACACAAAATACCAGCTAGTGCCAAAACTAGGTGCAGTTAATGCAGCAGCAAAAACACTTTTAGATGCAAATCTAGTCCAGGACAAGCTCTGTTAAGTGGTATTTTGTAAATTATCATTTAAGCCACCCACTGTTTCTGGGCTAATATAAGGACTTGATCCTGCAAACCCTGAGTCATGTCAAAGGTCTGTATTCACATAAACATCCTCATAAGCACTTGTGAAGAAAATTGGGACCCTTCAGGATGAAAATAATTGTTGATTGAATGATAATTACTACTAAAAAATTCTATGAGCTAGAGAAAATTAAAATGAAAATACAGTTGGTCTCATATTTTCCATGGAAGTAGGAAATCCAAATAACAGATAAAACATGGAATTATGAGAGTGAAATAGTGAAGGAGTGAATTCTGGAAGTACAGGAGCACAGTCATCTCAGCCTAAAAGGCGCTAACCTAAAAATGGTGTTCTCTGAACAGAATACTTGAAGTTTCTCAGGAAGGAATAATTAACTATTAAAGTCAAACTCCCTGACTTTTTCTGTGCATCTTTAGCAAGGGGGTAACAATTTGCTGTGCAGAGTTACACATCTGTGTGCAGATAGTGATTGAAATTTGAGACAGTGGAAGTGGAGTTAATACCACTATCACTGAAATATTAAGGCAGTTTTAAATTACCTGCTTTCTCTGCCTTTTTCGTACCCATCTCACAGCTGAGCACCTGACTTCTACAGAGCTCTGGTACCTTTGCCAGGGCCATTTTATTTGGCCTCTGCCAAGGGAGGAAGTGTCAGCTGTGGCTCTGCTGTGGGAGGACTTGGGGAAAATTTGGGTAATTTTCTCCAAGCTCTTCACCTGCTCCCAAAATATGATAACCAGGAAGCTGTTGATGAAACCTAGGGGACTTGATTTAAATCAGATTTTAAAAGATAGTTCTTTACGCAGCAAATGTCTGAAACTTGGTGCAAGAGGAGATCCCAGAGCAGGCACTCCCAGCAGGTGAAAATGGATTATAGGAACTGCTGAACATCATAAAAAATTCTGTAACTGGCTCCTGGAATGGCCAGGCAGAGGCATGTTGTCCTGCTTTCTTTGTACAAAAGTTATCAATTAAATGCAGAAAACAGCCAGGCCCCTGTGCTCTTTATCAAAACAGCATTTCCTGCTCTCAGTGTTGCAGGCAAGTTTGGGTGAGCCATTTCTTACTGTGTTAAGTTAAATCTGCCTTTTTTAGGAGAGCTCTGTTAACATATTGTAACTAACATAATCCTGAAAAAAGCCACCCTAATTTTTCCCTAGGAAGTTCAAAACTCGAATTGGCTATGTTCTTTAGTTTTGTTTTTTTCCTTACAAATGGATCAGCCATTTTGCCATTTGCTTGTTACAATTATTTTTTTTTTTTAAGATGCGTCTCAAACACACAAGAAAAATAACTGGAAAATCTTTCCTGCCAAGTAAAATTTTTCAGGAAATAGGCTACCTGGGGCATTTTCTACTCCATCATCATACTAAACATTTCTGAGACTGAAGACTGTGTGGAACAGTCCTATTTTCCTGAAAAGATCAATGGTAATGTGACATGATTATCCAGTGGGTTAGGTAGTTTTTCTCTTTTTTTCTTTTTGTCACTGCTATTCTTTGTGGCCATTTGGGGCCTTACCTTTTTTCAGGAGGGTCAGTCCTGCAAGGCAATAGGCATCCCTTTGACATCCCTTCCTCTCCTGTTGATTTTAGTAGGGTGTAAATGTGCTCAGAACCTTGTGGTATCTGTCCCCAGCACTTCAGCTCTTTCAAAACCTGCAGAACTTTTGCTGTGTCCCAAGTCATCTGGATTCTCTCTCCTGGAGAAGAATTGTTTTGATTTTAGTAATTTTTGCTTCTTTCTTCCTAAAATGACATTGGCTTACTGTTAAATTTCACTGCATTACTCCATAGCTTTTGGGCTACGATCATCTGCTTTTATGGATAAATTCAGGCTGCTGGCTCCTGGGGGGACTCCTCAAATCCCTGTACTTTGAGGGTTTGTGACCAGTCGCTGACAAAGTGCAGCAGTTTAGCAAAATCTTTGGACATGAATTTGAAGAATGGTGCTTCAGAGAAGTGAAGGCTTCATACTCAAAACGAGTCTTTCAAGTTTCTCTCCTCCTTGATTTGCAGATGTAGGTGTCATTTGATGCATCCTGCTGTCATTACTTCAGCTTCCTCTACTGCTCCAATCTTTAAGGCAACACATGAAGAGAGTCCAAATATGGGAGAGAGATGTTCCTTCCTGGGAGATTAGCAAGGAGAATGAACATAAAAATAATGCTTAATTTGTCTTTAAACCTGATTGTGTGTTTACCGAGTGATACTGGCATTAAAATGGAATTAACTTGGCTATGTGTAGGAGTTACTGATAAACTAACTCAGAAATATACTTTGCCTGTTTCTGTTTCCATTATGCATTGGAATACAATTTTATGCAAGGCTAGTTTAATGAGGAAACAATATTTTAGAAGGTTGTTATTGCAGCCATAAAGGTCAACAGCTTTATTTAAGCTTTATTTATTTATTTTTGTTACGGGAGGGGGGAAAGAGAAGGTATCATGCAAACCTGACTTGTAAAAAAATTTTTTCCCGCTTCTTCCTTTTGCCACACGCCGTGAGATGAGGGTGTGGTGCTCTGTTGACCCTTTCCAGGTGGAAAAGCCTGTCCCCCTGAGCGAGCCCTGCAGGAGCAACGTGCCTGCAACGAGCACCTGTGTGTGCATTTCTTCTGGGAAGTGTCTCCCTGGAGCTCCTGCTCCGAGGACGTGCTGGGCACCGCGCTCAACGCCACCGCCAGCTGGGGCGGGGACACCGCCTGTGGGGTGGGCATCCAGACCAGGAAAGTCTTCTGCAGGAAGAGCAGCTCTGGCCAGGTCACTCCCAAAAGGTATTTAAAGAAAGATTGTGAGTGTTTGTAAAATACGTGATGTATAAAGGCGTTTTCAGCGAGTGTATGGACTCTGCAGCGTTGAAATAATTTCATTTCAGGGCTGACTCTCCAGGTACTACTCCATCACTGTTGTAACATAAAGAAACCAAATATCCAGTCCATTTTAACTTTCTGTGTAAATCCAGTCAAAAAGCATGCTTTCAGTGGTGGAGATTTTTTGCTATAGCTCCTCTGCTACTGTAATTTACAGTTTTCTGTAAATATTTTCCCTGAAGGGCAGGTGTGAGGAAAATGTAAAATACATTTGAATATAATGTTCAGCAGCACCTTATTAGCAGTGCTCTAATAAAATAGAAAAAGCAAATAGATTTTGCATTATATTTACACTTCAATAAGGCAGTGCCATATGTGTGATCTATATTGTTCACTTGGTTTATATAACTTCCATGATGTGAAAAACAAAATTATGTATTCTGCAATAGAAATATCCCAAATTTTGCTTTGCTTTACTAAATGAGGAAAATAAGTAGCACAGATGTTTTCCTTAATATCGAAAAATCAAGACGTTGCTAATTATTTTTGCACCATTAATGAATCTAGAGACTTAGATCTGAGTATCCTTTCCTATTGTAACTCTCAAAACAATGCTGTTTGTGTAAGCAGACTGGTGATTTCAGTAAAGTTAATTAAAATTCTTGAGGTTAATGGGGTTAATGAAATAAAAGGAAAGAAATCTGGTATTCATGTATGTCTCAAATGTATTGATGCGCTCGAATTTTACCTAATTAGACACATTGTTTATAGAGCTATGTAATGCCTAAAATAGTTGTTTGCCCCTTCTACTTTTGAGATGGTGTAAGAAGAAATAGAACTGAAGGGGGTAAGTAAACACTTAAGTAGCTGAATCATGGTTTTATCTTTTTCTTTTTCTTGTACAGATTAGTGGCACATTCCTCCTTCAAATGGGATCCTTTTGAGTTGCATGCATTACTGAGTATTATTGAGTGATCTTTTGAATAGAAACTAATGAGTAAGAAAGTGTAATTCCCTTCCCGTTCACCCACTTGATGTGCAAGATCTGACTGATCCCATAAAATTGTCCCTTTTCTGCTCTTCAAGTCTTCATCTATTAACTGTGTCTGAAACTTTTATTAGAATATGTATGACATGTTTTCTATGTAGGAGTTAAAAATGAATAAAGAAAATCACAGAGCTCTTTGTACTGTATTACACTTGAAACTATTTTTGTGTTCCTTGGAGGTTGCAAGTTGAGGAATATGTCATCAGCCCTCACAGACAGGTGGTTTGAAGGCTGTTGCATGTTGTGCTAAAACAGTACTACTTTATAAACATAACTACTCACTTTCTTTGTAATAAATAGATCTGTTTTGCTTTCATGAGCTTTGTGATTTTGATGTCGCAGACAGAGCTACATTTAGCCTGTAGTCATCAAGCCAAGCTCACCATTTTTTAATTTTTCTTTTTTTTTTTTTTTTTTCTAATCCTTGAAATATACTAAATTCAGCTGGGTTGCATGAGTGAAAAGAAAAATAAGGCTTGCTCTGACCAAGAGCGATATCTTTGGTATGGTAGTGTGCTCACAGCTCTGTGAAATCCTTAGGAATAAAACCATTCTCCATGGTTTTAAGTTTTATTTTGTTTCTTCTGTGTTTGGATCAGGTGTCCGGAGTCCCTCCGGCCCGAGGCGGTGCGGCCGTGCCTCCTCCCCTGCAGGAAGGATTGTGTTGTTACACCCTTCAGCGAGTGGACACCCTGTCCCACTGCCTGCCAGCCTGGTAAGCCTTTAGGAAGTCAAAATTTGGGGGAAGAATTAGAGCATTGGCCCAGAAACACGTGGCAGATGAAGTTCACATCAGTCTAATAATTTTTAAGGCGTTCATCTGCAAGAGTTTTGGACCTGAGAGCTTTGGACCTTGACTTGTGAGTTGATGTTCTTGGGTGGGTGGGATCCTTGTGAGCAGCTTTGGAGATGTGAATTTTCTCTGCCTGGGAAAAATTCCTTCTGGGTTTCTGCCTTCAGAGTCAGAACTGCAAGGCCCCTGTGCTCTGTGGCTGCACATGGAATTGCTTACATGTGAAATGGAATTTTCTTGATCAGCCTGGGTGTATGCAGAGGCTTGTGCGAGTTCCTCCTGTGCTTTGTGGTTTTTCAAGGGCCAACCATCCCTTTGATCTTGTTGGTTAACTCTGAGGCACAATGAGTGTACAACAAAGTTTCTTTATAATCATGTAGCATTGGTTTTTCTGACGAATTTGTGTGTTTCATTAATTGTTCAGATGAAAGTCTGCTCAGTTATCAGAATATTTCATTATTGTTGGTAGTTTCCTTGCCCTTCAAAGATTCTCAG
Organism: Thryothorus ludovicianus; assembly: GCA_013397245.1. Lineage (NCBI taxonomy): Eukaryota > Metazoa > Chordata > Aves > Passeriformes > Certhiidae > Thryothorus > Thryothorus ludovicianus. Next base: position 166,806 of record VZTB01004942.1, read on the forward strand.
CGGATGCTTTAGCACAGTCCTTGTTAGATTTTACAGGAAAATGAGTTGCTTTCTAAAACAGTGAATCCTGTTTTAATTAGCAATTTATTTTTAGACTTTAAATGAGTTGCCTATGAAGGAGTAGAATAAATTACCTGGTAAATTACTTTGTTTATTAAATAATAGTCTACAATTAAAATGAGAAGAAATTAATTATTTAACCTCCTTGGCAGTGTTATCATTTTAATATAATTCTAAATTAAAACTTCTTAGATGAGGGAGTTTGTTTTTTGCTAAATCTGTTATTGATATGGCTGCATTGCAAGATTTTTTTTTTTTAATTTGCATTGCACAATTAAAACCTCAGCACGATAATGAAATTTCAAAGCCACTATACATACGTGAGTTGTTAGGGGTGTTGTGGTTTTTTTGTAGAAAAGTTGTATTTAATGAAAGCAGTATACAGATGGTGAATTACTAATCAGATCAAGCAGGAACAGGTATTGCCTGGCAGATTTAAAATTAATTGTGTACCAGCATAAGATCAGAACTTGGACAAACATGGAATCACTAAATCAGCGTTACACACAACTTCACCAGTTGAGCTGCTTGTAGTTTATCTGAGGAAACACATCCGAGTTTACCATCTCACAATAAAAAAGCTGACATTTTCCCTACATTTAAATGTCATCAGACAACCGTCTGTCTTGTGGCAGAAGATTATCTCCTTTCTCAGAAGAGCAGACAGCACTGAACTTAGGGCAGGAACAGATGGACAGACAACATAACTCACAAAGGAAGTGCCACTGAGTCCAGCACCTGTTGGGGAGGCAGGAGCAGGGAGGCTGTTGCAAGTTATTGATTCCCTGCCATTTCAGATATTTAGAGGTGGCAACTGTCTGCTGCAGTCTTCTGTAATGTATCTGTTTTACCTGATCTTTGAGGATGGATTGAAAAAAGAATCAAAGAATCAGTGGAGTGGTTTCAGGATATTTAATGGTCTGAATGAGCAGTGGGAAGGTTTTCCTCTGTCACCTGCTTTCCTGGGGGTGAAAGTGGCCTGGAGAGGTAACTGCTTTCAGCATGGATGAGGTACTCCCTGCCCTGTCAGCATAGATTTAAAACAGGGAGATTAAAAAAAGCAAGCAGCTAACAATAAATAACATTTTTCATCTTCCTTCTGAAAATAGATGGTACCTGTAAGTACTTCTCTTCTGGGCATTGGTTGTCCAGGACGAAGGTTAAAAATTTCAGAGTTACTTTATTCTCTGAACAAGTTTACATGAAATGTTAGATAGTAGCTGTCCTATTTTTTCATGGATTTGAAATGTGATGGGGTAAAAGTGGATAAAATGTATGGTGTGCCACAATAAGAAATTCCAACGACCTCTACCTTGTGTCAGATGATCTGCCACTTCCAATCCTCATAAACACACAACCAGAGCTGGTCAAAGCAAAAGACTTAAGAGCTCTTATCTCTACAAAGGAATTGGAGACAGCACTGATTTTGGTGACTAATATCTCAATCTCATAAATAAAATTTGTCCTTTTTTTATGTGTGAGCAGAGTCTTGTGTGGACCAGACTCTGGCTTTCCATCTGGTCAGGAGCAGAGTGGGAAGCTGAATGTTTTCTGTGGAAGCTGGAGCTGATACAGCACATGTTCCAGGAGTGAACAGGGATTTTGTCCCTCACCTGAGAATGGTGGTGCAGCTCTGGGGGCCCTGGGCATGGGAGCCCTGGAGGTGAAAGACAGAGGAAGGAAGGATGCAAGATCCAGGGAGGAGTAAGAGTGGAATTGAATGGTGCTGTAAGGGAGGGGAATGGAGCCTTGTGGCACAGGAGGGGGGAGTGGAAACAGAGGTAAAGCACCTCTGAAATTCTCAAACAGCATTATCTGGGTTGCAAAGTCAAGGACAGAGAAGTTAAGATGGTATTTAGATCTTTAGGCTTGACATTTTTTCAGGAGGGCAAGCAGTCATAGCCATGCTGGAAATCAGTTTGGCTTTAAAAGGACAGTCCTCCACAGTGCTAGTACTCTGGAAAAATCAGACTATAGCAATTTTAACTGAAATATAAAAATTATGCTCATTAACATTTGTAAGGAATGCTATAGAAAAGCCAGTGAGGAAATTCAATTTTGAAAATGGGGTTTGAGTAAGGTGCAATAAATGTTGAGGATAATTTAGTTTCTTGAGGTGGAGAAAATTACTGTGGGAAGCTCATTTAGATTTGGTACTGATTAATAGGAAGGAAATGGATAAGGTTCTAATGGTGGTAGATAATTTGAATGAAAATCATCACAAAGTGATAGAGTTCACGATTCTTGGAAGGGAAGGATGGCAATATCAGAAGACATTTAAAAAAAAGACTTCAGCAAAGTGCATGAATTGATATCTGCACCTCTTGGTATCTTGTTCTATGCAGACAGGAGTACAGAAGACCTGAGAGCCCTAAGAAAGCCTGGCCAAAGGGCTGAAGTTCTAATTGGACTCTAATTTCTATTCTGAGGCTGGGCTAATAGCAAGCCAGTAGCACTGGGGAGCAATGCATGTGTAGGTCTGTATGTGGTTTGCAAGTTGAAGGTTCAAACCCTGAAGAGGAACATCACACACATCTGGAGAAGCTCTTTTTTACCTTATTGTCAGAGTTGTTCAGAGTCTTGTTTCCTTTTGGATTGTCGTATTGTTTCACAAAGATTAGAAGCAAGAAATCAGGAATGCAAACTAAGCTAGAGAATATTAGGTAGTGAAAATTGAATTAATTTTTTAAAAAATTGATTAAAAATAAGGAGAAACGGAATAAAATGTACTTTCTGAGAAATGATAGAAGCATAACATGGGGAGCGTATAGTTGCTGCCATTGTTTGCTGTCTGCAGCCAGAATAATGTACTAAGGAGTGTTTCCATTGAGTAGCTGTTCCCATGTCAGCGAGGTTGTGTGAATAAGAAGGAAGCAGTAATGCCACAGCATCAAATGACTGTCTTATGGGTGAGAAATAAGGTCTTAAAGAACTAAAACTCAAGAATACCAAGGCAAACCAAACCAAAACTCTCCCCCTCACCTCTACCCCTCCAAAAAGAAAGGTCAAGAAAATTGGAGGTTGCTCCTCCCAACTTTGTTATGTAGAAAGCCACAAGAAAAAGTTATTACTCAAGATGTAAACATTTCAAGAATCAGATTGTAATAAACTGGCCAGTAAGGATTTATTGAGAACAAATTGTGCCCAATAAATTTAATCTCCTCTTTTTCTGACAGCGTAGCTGTTCTAATTAAGGGAAGTGGTAGATTTTTGACACATTAAACTTTTATCGGGAAGCTGAGGAACAGTGGCTTGAATTAAATCACTCTTAAATGGGTACTCAGCTGCTTGAAAAGTCTCACGGTGGATATCACAGTGAAAATTATCTGTGTCTCCTTTGCTGCCTGTTGTAGTGTATTGATACACACTGACAAGGTCCTGTGAGCCTTCTCTCCAAGCAGAAGAGTCCCAGCTTTCCTGGTCTCTCTTCTGTGTGTCAAGAGCTCTGCTCCTTAATAGTCTTTTTGGCCTCAAACATTTCTGGAGATACAATGGACTGTAAAATGAATGGAAGTCAGCAGTTAAAAATGCTAAAACTCATACCAGGCATGTTGTTATGTGAGCCCCCTGAGGTGTCACTGTGCTGTGCCCTGAGGAGGCTGCAGGTCCTTGGGCACTGTGTTGTGAGAAAGTGAGCAATGAGAGAGAATTGAATGGGACCTACAGACGACTGGGTTTGCTTTGTTTAGAGAGGGGAAGACTTAGAATGGATGCAAGCCCTTGCAATTTGGTAAAGGTTATGCACTAGGTGATAGGGACAAACTCTTTTCTTCATGAAATGGACAGAAGATAAAACAGTTTCATTTCCAGGAGCGATGGTATGGGCTAGATTTTAAGAAAAGGCTCTTTGTGAGGCTTCACAGGCACCAGATCAGGCATGTGAAAGGAGACTGCAGGAAGCTGTAGAGCTGCCTCACGTAGTGGCTGTGAGAGAGGCAAAGGAGGGAACTCTCTGGATGTGCTTTTCCTGCCCCAGGGCAGCAGCTGTGGTGAGCAGCCTCCTGCCAGTCCAGTGTCCCTTTGCAGTGATCTCACAGTGGTGGCTCATCTGCCAGTGGAGGCTTGTATGACTCGGTGTTTTTAAAGCCAACATTTTTCATTTTTCTTCTGTGACTGTACTTTGTGTTCATGGTGTGACTTCTAAGTTTTCCTTCTATTCTACTACATTGTAGTTTTGCTGCTGCAGCTTTGCTCATATTCTGAGCTGGAAAAATAATACTTCTAGTGAGCTTATTGGCACACTACTTTCCTCTTTCAGACATATTTTATGAAGTCCATTATTTAAAGCTTTTTACATGGTCTGTAATCCTTGAAGGAGTTCTCGTGAGATCCCTTTTTACTTTTCTAGCAGCTGTTTTTAAAGTGTGAATACTGTACCCAGAGAAGAACCAATGCTGTGTGCAGTGGTTAAATCAGCTCTCAATTTGCTCTTAGCACTTACACAGCCAAGGGTTGTGTTTGCTTTAGCTGTAGAGACAAATAGATAAATTTTGTTCCTGTCTTTTGTGCTGCATTCTGTACCATGGATTTTGTAAACTGTGTTTCTAGATGGATTGGTCTTGCATCAACTCAGGTTAAGTAGAGAGTTAGCCTCTGTTGGTTGCAATGGTTTTCCTGTCAGGAAGTTATCATCTCTGATTTCTAGAGCCATAAAGATGGATTACTGGTAGCAGCCTGAGACCACCAGAATATGTTCTTAGAAAGAAAACCTTCCATTAAAACAGTTTGATTCTTTGGGTTTTTTTTTCCTTTTCCCAGTTAAGGTGTTTATCTTCTTATTTATTTATTTTCTTGCCTGATTTGTTGTTCTGTTAAATAGATGTTTTTTGATGCATTGCTTAGGCTGTTGATTTATCATCCTTCCAGCTGCTGTCCTGTTGAACTACTGGTAATTTTAAAGGAAGTAATCTTACAGAGTGCTCATAGTTTCTGAATAAAAATGAAACACAGAGCATGTTTCTAACCAAGGCAACTAGATCACTAATGGGGATGGGGTGCCAACCATGTCTGAAAGACAACTTTTGTTTTGCTTTACAGGCAATGCCACTGCAGTTAAGCAGTCCCGGTACAGGATTATCCTTCAGGATTCTGCTGGTGGGGGACAGGCATGTCCAGACACCTTGTATGAGGAAAGAGAATGTGAAGATGTTCCCATCTGTCCAGTGTATAGGTAAAAACTGTTAGCTTGGAATCTGTCTCTAGTGGGTGTCCACTTCTCCAGAAATGACTCTTGTGCTGCAATAACATTATGTTGGAAAGTGCAGAGTTTAAAACTGGTGATGTACCCTGCAAAAAACATAAAAGTGGAGTTCAAACTGGAGATTTCAGAAGATCTGGCATCATCAGAACAAGCACCAACAGACACAGCTCCTAGAAACAGTCACCTCGGGCCCGGTGTGATGTGTGTAAGGAAGCAGTTACTGGGAACTTCCCCCTCATTGTATCTAAAAATCAATGTAAGCTGTTTTGGGACCACAAGCCCTAGAGTGCCTTGATCATAATTGCATGCTTATTGCAGAAACTCTTGTCTTTTCCCCTGGTACTCTCTCTCCAGTGAATAGTAAGCACTTAAAAAGTTGTGATTAGACAAATAATACAATAGAGCAGTTACTCACTGCTCTTCATTAAGATTCTGTGGCCCATCTGTTGTGCAATATTAGTAAATAGAAAAGCATTGTATCTTTGCATATGAATCTCCAGCCTGCACATCCCACAGGGAATGATCCTGGAGCAGAGTGTGGAGCTGAAGGCAGTGCCAGGCAGGGGACACAAGGCCCTGCTGTGCCTGGTGCCATGGAAAGCTGCTTCCCATGGCTGGCTCACCTGTGGGCATGGAAAGCAGACTGGGAACAGCATCACTTGTATGAGAGCAGGAGAAGACAAAGCCCATTGGAGCTATTTCCTATGTATCTTACCTAACTTTGAAACATGCCCTGCAAAATGAGAACAGGGAAACGTTGCTGGACAAGGATGTGGCTTCCTAGGAGGCGATCCTGGCATCTGAATTCCGGTTCCTGGTGCTTGTGTCAGGAGTAATCACAGCTTTGTGACTCCAAAGTCCCCACAGCATGTTATGATTGGTAACTGGGGGTTGTGCTGAGATTTGTTCCCTGTTTTCCAGTTCTAAGCACTTTGTTGTTGGCTGTTCCTGCTGCAGGTGGAAGAGCCATCGCTGGAGCCCCTGTGTGCTGGCGCCAGACTCGGTGGGACAGGCCCTGCCAGGGCACAGCGAGGCCTGTGGGCACGGGCTGCAGGCCAGGGGTAAGATTCCTCCATCCACCCAGAGTTCAAGGTGCTGGATGTGCCATTTTGAGTAGGGGCTTTGCTCTTTTGTAGTAGATAATTTGGAGACTAACTGAAGTACTTTATAAAATGAAGTGTTTTGGGAACTGCTTCCATTATACAGTTGTTCTGCTGTGCTGGACATTAAAGCACCACTAACACAATGGCTTGGAGTATAGGAGGAGATCTGTGCTTGATGTTCAAATATCTTAACCTGCTCTTCTGCCTAAAGCTGAAGCATGTGAGCTTTAAATGAATTATCTATAGGCCTTTATGAAGTAATCCATTCTTTGTGCTAAAAATGGAAAGGATAATTTCCTCATGATTTTGAGTTTTACTAATAATTTGCCTGAGGCTTGATTTTCATTAAGACTGTTGAAGAAGTTCAGCATGGATAAAGGCTTTGGGTTCCTGCCCTTGGCATAATTAAGCACTCAGAAATTAGTGGTCCCATTGTCTGAACAGAAGTGTTGAGAAGAATGTTCAGAGTTTGCATCAGTCTGTAGTGGTGCCTGCAGATGGCTGGAGATGTGGCTGTTATCAGTCTCCTGGGAAATACAATGAAACCTTTAACAAAAGGTTATTTTTATTGAAAAAAAATTGCTATACAGGTATGCTAACTGAGGCAACTTGACATAATAATTTACTCCTTCACAAAGGTAGAAGCTATTCTCTAAAGATGAAATGAATTTCTTATATAATCTGGAAACAAAGGAAAAGAAAGAAAAGCCCTGACAGTATGTGGGATGTATCTGAAAGAAGAAATGTGTTTTAAACTAAAACTCAAAGGAGTAAATATCTTTAACTAGGTTTTGACCACAAACCTTGCCACAAGATTTCCAAATTTGTAAATTGTATTGTTCAGTCTGTGTGAAGGGATGGCAATCTTTATGTTCTGGTAGGTGCATGAACTTTGTGTTAATCTTACTCTGACAGAATTAGAAGTATAATAGAAGAGTATCACACTTACTTTTACTCTGTGGAGAGCCCTCCAGTAATTACCTAGGCTATGTGCTGTTCTAGGGTAATTGTGAAAAACCTACCTTGGTGAGTTTAAGCAAAAATTGTTTCAGTGCTGTGTTCACTTTTTGTAATTAACTGTGGCTTTTGTAACAGCTTCAGTTTTCATAATTACATGTAGTGATAGAACTACTCTGCTGGGTATTATTAAAGATGAGTGGGGTCTCAGGAAAATGAAATCTCAGATGAAACCCATGGAAGATTTTAAAGATATTTTGTATGAACAAGAGGAGTGATCTCCACAGGGAAGGCAGCTGAAACCCAGCTGCTGACTCTGACCTTACTGGGTCTGGAGAAGAGGCTGCTGGGTTTTCAGCAATTCTGTGTCTTATCTGTAGAAGTGTTTAGTAAGGGAAACTTTCATAAAGGTTTTGTTAATACCTCTCCTTGCTGCTGCTGAACTCCTCAGGAGTGTGCAGAGGTGCTCTGTGTTGACAGGGAGCAGCCCTTTAGGCAGGGAAGGTGTTTGCTTACATGCCTTGCTGGGGCTTTTCAGCTTGTAAGCCTCAACACTGGAGGACTCCTGATCCTGTCATTCTTCACTGGAAGGGGGTTTTGGATGTACTTTTGAACTACCATGTGAGTTGAGGCTGGGGATTTGGGTTTGTTCAGCCTAGAAGAGTATCTGGCCTGGAGTGAGGGAAACTCCCAGGCTGTCCAGAGAGACTGCAGATTGCTTGGAGATACTGAACACTCAACTCAGAAAGGTCTTGAGCAGCCTTTTCTAACTTTGAGGTCCATCCTGCTTAGAGTAGGCACTGGATCCTCAGAGGTCCCTTCTGTCCTAAATTACCTGGTATGATACTGTGAGTCTGTGGGTGTTTTCAGGGGAATCTGTGCCATCAGCAGAAGAATCCCAGGTGTAAGAGATAGATGCTGCCTTCCTGCAATATTCAGGCATCCTGTGAATGAGCTTGCATTCGAGGGATCACCACCACTCCACACAGTAATTGCCTTACATAATGTACAGCATCTTTAGTCAGTGAGTGCTTCTTCTCCTAAGAGTATTCATAAGAATTTTCCTGGTTCCTTTTTTACCATGTGACAGCAATTGCCGTTTTACCTCTGAAGATAATCAGTCTCTCTGTCCTGTGGAGCATCCATTTTTTAGATTTTTTTTTTCTGTCCATACCCCGACTGTAGTATAAAAAAGAGGATTTTAGTTTTCAATGGCTGTCAAATCTAGCCAATTATATAAGAACATTGAATTAATATAATTATTTGTTTAGAAAAAACAGTATGTGTTTATGTGTACCTATTAAGAACAATGACTCTACTGAAGGAAAATGAGGTCTGAAATGACTTTCAAGCTCCGTTCTTTCTCTCACCTAGATCCTGAGATAGATACTTAGAGATCCTGTTCCATGAGCATTTTCACTGAAATTGCATATAAACGTACTGCATAATATGCAGAAGATATCAGAGTTTGTCTGTGAATAATAAGCAGAATAGCCAAGGAGATGACAGCTGTCTGAAACTGCAGTTGTTATGGTTTTATCTTGGAAAGATATTACACTAATTACAATAGCCTTTCATTTTTTACATCAGCTTCAGTGGACTAACTTATTCAGCAAGCAGTGCTATAGGAAAGAGAAAGGTAGCCTTTAGAACTAATAAATTTAGTTGTTATTTAAACTTAGTTGAGGCATGATTGGCAAAAAGCCCCCAAGACAGGGCACTCGAGTAAAACAAGGTGAGGATGTTGCTTGACAGTTACATAAGACAACACTACGAACAGTAAATGAGAAGCTGTGCAAATTTTGTGTTGCTGTACAGCTGTCATTTGCCTCCACCAGGGACTAACTTACTAGGAGGTGTCAAAATTCTGAGAAAAGGTCCTGCACAGGAGTGAGGGAAATCCCAAACACCAATACAGGCTGAGTGATTTAGAGCAGCCCTGGGAAGAAGGGCTTGGGAGTGTTGGTCGATGAGAAGCTCAGTATGTGCTGGCAATGTGCAGTCAAAGCCCAGACACCCAGCCTTGTCCTGGGCTGCATCCAAAGCAGTGTGGGCAGCAGATGAGGGAGGGGATTCTGCCCCTCTCCCCCACTCTGAGACCCCATCTGGAGCACTGCATCCAGCCCTGGGGTCCTTAACATGAGAAGGATGTTGGAGCAGGGGAAGTCAGAGATGCTGAGAAGACTTGAGAACCTCTGCTATGAAGGCAGTCTGAGAGCTGGGATTGCTCAGCCTGGAGAAGAGAAGGCTCCAGGGAGATGTTGGAGCTCCTTACAGTGCTCTGAAGGGGCTTCAAGAGAGCTGGAGAGGGCATTGAGGGATAGGGCAAGGGGGAATGGCTTTAAACTGACAAAAACTAGAGTTGGAAGAAAGTCTTAACTGTGATAGTGGTTAGGCCCTGGCACAGGATGCCCAGAGAAGTTTTGGATGCCCCCATCTCTGAAGATGGATGGGGCTTGGAGCAACCAGGGAGGGTGAGAGGTGTCCCTGCCCATGGCAGGGATGGAATGAGCTGGATGGTTTCCAATTCAGAGCATTCCATGATTTCATGAGAATTGCTGCTTCTTCAGGTGCTGTTTGGTGATTTCCCTGGTCTCAGATGTTTGTGATGGAGGATCCTTCAGGAATGACCTCTCCTTTCAGTGCTGACATGAAAAGCCACTTGAGACATACACCATTTTTTGGAAAAAAAATGTGTTGTTCATTACAAGGGATCATTAAGGTTTAATTAGAGGATGGAAAGCCTGTTTTAAGCAAATGTCTTTGAAGGTTGTTTCAAACGCCATTAGTAGTTTAAATGGACAAGTATTAAAGTATTAGATGGGTCTAAAGAGACTGTGCTTTAAAAATTGGTCCTGGAAATACACTGGCAACATGATTATGGAAAAACAAGTTACTTTCCAAAAGCAAGGAGAAGCTGCAGCAATGGAAAACACCATGCCTTATTTCTCCTGCCACTTTGCTTTGATTCATTTGGAGTATTTGACCATATTTCCTCCTGTTAATGAGACAGTAAGTCCTTCTCAGAACTGTAGCTCCTCATCCCAAGAATACAGAAATGCTGTGACACAGAGCAGGAAATATTTTTAGAGATAGTTTATTGATTTATGTACAGAAAAACAGCAATACAGACTCACCAATGCAGTAATAAGAAGCTACTCCTTTGCTTTGGAGAACAGAAGTCTCCTGTCTCACTGGAGGTCATGGGCTGGATCAATCCTGGACAGCCCCATTGAGCATTTCTGGAGTGTATTTATTTTGGTTGCTCTACTGTCAGACCACCCAGGATGTGTTTCCTTTCCTGCTTTAGCTGGGTTGTAAATTCACACCACGTGGACTTTGCTAAGATGGTTAGTGTTAAATATAATCTGTTCCAGTTGAAAAGTTGTTGCATGAATTGACAGAGAAAACGTGGGATGCAGGCAGCACCAGACTCGGGCAATTTGAGATTCCTGTCTCCTTCAAGGCAGGTTTCTGGCTCTTGCCCTGGAGCTTTTTGATAGCTGTAGGGACATTGTAGGCAAGACTGGTTTTAGACTGATTCAAACCAAGAGCTTATCATCATAAAAAAAAGGTAACAATCTGCTTTCTAAGTTTCCTGAGTGTGTCTAAATGCAGTGAAAGTTCCAGTGAAATCTTACATGAAACATAGACAGTACTGTGATCACAAGTCTAATAGCAACCAAGTTAATGCATCGTATTAAGCAAGATGAAAGGATGAGTTTAGATATAGCCTGTTAAGATTGTATCTATACAGATATTTCAAACAGGCATCCTTTAGCTGTATTATCTCATGTATTAGCCATCAGTAACTCAGAAATAGCCACATATACTTGCTGTTGTTTCTCCTGCAGTTATTTTATGGTAACCTCTTTATAATGAGATGTACCATCAAAAAGGCATCAGTGTTACCATTTTTTTTTTGCTCATAAGTCACCCAACAGTTCTTATTTTCCTTTTTGTAGGTAGTTAATATAACTGCTGATCAGCTAAATTAGCACTTCATTGTGATTTGAGTTGCAGAATGCTTTTGCTCAGAATTACCAATTTCAGGAGGTACATATTAGAATCTTGTGACAATTTACAAACTGAAGGCAATGAGATAACCTGAAGTTTACAAGAAATGCAATTATGATTGTAAACGTGGCAGAGACTCAGCTGCTTCAGTTTGCTGCTGAGGTTTTTTGAGCAGGGTTCTTGGTGCAGTCCTGTGTCAGTCTGTCCAGCTGACAGCAGCTTACCTGTCATCAGCAGCTCCCTCCAGTATTGGAGAGGAGGTAGGACAGGCAGGACAATGGCACCTTGAGCCTTTTTCTGAGTCATGCTGGGTGTTCATTTGTTGGTCAATGTTTTTTCTGGTGGTTCTAGTATAGGGTGTAACACAAACAGAGCACAGGGAGCTGAACTTGAGTGGTCCCAGCCAGAGTTCTGATCTGAAAGACACATGCCTGGCATCTGGTGGCATTGGGAGCAAATAACTGAGGAGAAAAATAATTTCCAGGGTAAAGACAGGAGCTGAGTCTTGTTTGTGAAACGTTTGAAAAGAATGAAACAGTTTGTCTAGTTTGGCACTGAGGTTCAGGAAGGAGATTGCCTTGATCATTTTATCAGCCATATGTGCCCAGGGCTTCACTTTACAGATATAATTACTCTGCATCACATTGCAAATTCACAAAGATGTGTTGCGTTGTTTCCCTCTTGTTGCTGATAATGCAATTTTTAACTTAAAAACACAAAGAGAGTACTAAGGTGGTAAGAAACAACCAAACCAGAACTGAGTGATTATTGCTCTTTTTGATAATCTGGTTTCTTTCCTTGACAAGGCAGTGGGCTGGAGGTCAGGCAGTAAGTAAGTGAAAAGCAGCAGAGATAATATTCTCTTAATTTCAGGAAGACATTGAGTCCAGTCCCCCACGGCACCCGCCCATGTGCAGCACAAAAGCATGACCTAGAGAAATGCAGGGCAAGGTGGTTGTGCAACTTGTTGGAAAAACCCATTCCAAGCTCTGTTATCAGCTATTTGCTGTCAGCCAGGAAGGCTCTTTCAGATGGCTTCTGATCAAATCCTGACAGCTTCCCACGGGGCCCATGCACCCTGGACTGTCACCAGTGCTGTCACTAACAGTGTGGATGATGAACTTGGGAGCACATCTGTAACACATCTGGATAACTGAAAACCATGAGGACTTTGAAGGGCACACGACAAATACATGTTGGATAAATTTGAGCATGCTCTGAAATCAGAAAAGTGAAATTTTCATTAAAGAAAAGAAGTCAAATGCAGCACTTGAACTGTAGAAAGGTGGGCAGCAGTACTGTAGAGAAAAGTCTGGAATTCAGAATTATGTCAGAGGCATTATCCTGTTGTAAAAAAGCACCCATCATAAAATCATGTTTTGCTTACGTTTTCCTTCTCATCTCCAGCTTCCTGAAATTTATTCTTCTGTTTCATAAAACAGAATATATGTAACAGGCAATCCTCCCTTTTATTTTTGTTCCATAACACCTTCTGCTGTTATAAGTAATGACAAACAATTGAAGTCAGATAAAAACTCCAAAAATTCTCTTGAGCAATTCCAGCTTGGTTTGCCAATAGATTCAGAATAGATTAGGAACTTTTTTTTTCAAAATATCCAAATTTCATTAACAGAAAGAAATGAAGTCTTTAGGAGTCTACTATCTCTGGTGAATAGCACTGAACACATTAAAATCTCTTGAGCTTAATGTAACTTTACCCTTGGTTTTGCATTTAAAGCTAATCTTCATTCTTGGTGAGCTGTGTATATCTGCACACAGGAGGTGGAGAGAATGATCACTGCAGTATGAATGTGGGATTACACAAATCCAGATTGCTTATGTCAGATTTCTATCAGTTTACCTGTAAGTTTTGATCAGTTTTTAACTGTAGATTTGTTAATAGATTTGCTTTATGCAGAAATGTCTGGCAGGATTTCACAAATAAACAAGGAAACAAGGAAAAATTGAGGAGGAGACAAAAATACCCTACCAATATCATGCGTGCATATATGTGTGCATTCTTAGCCTTCCCTGCACCAGTGGAATGAGGAAGATATCCTGTCCCAGAGAGATTTTCCATGGGATTAATTTCAGTTTTGTAGCATTAGAACTGACTGGGGGCAGGAGGGGAGGGTACAGATGAGGCTATGTCAGTTATAGTGGATCAATTTCTCTGAGCATTTCAGCTGTCTTTGATATTCCTGTAGTTTAATTTATGAGAAATAAAATCACCTGTTTTCATAGAAATCATCCTGGGCCAATTTCTTAAAACCTGGTGCTGTAGCAGAGGTGTCTGTGCAAATGTGCAGGGCTGGAATCTGCAGCTGGGCTCTGCAGTGGGGCATGGAAATTTGTCCTCAAATTGTATTACATCCCACTGATCCTCCAGGTAATGTGTTCCCTTAGACCAATTTTTCTTTCTTTGGGTGTGCGTTGATAGGACAAGGGGAAGAAAGATTGATACTGGTTTGCCAGTGACAGGTTGTTCACAGAAGAGTGATGGTGGACTGCCCTCCTGTTTTTAATGGGGGATGTCAGCAGGCATCAGAGGACACTTAAAACTATATTTCAGCCTGGGTCTGCCCAGCTTCCACCTCAGGTAGAGCTGCTCCTAGAGTATTTCATGGACAGGAGGAGAATTGGCATGACACTGCTTTATAGACGTGAACTAATAGCAGGAGAGACTCAGAGTCATTTCTGTCACTGTAGCCTTATGCCAGCAACATAAAAATTGAGGAGACTCTTAGAGAATTTGTCCTGACAGCAATCTACAGTGCAGCATTTTATCCAAAGGCAACTCAATGATCTGTAGGCTTTCCACAAAATAAAGATGATGAAGACTGCATCAGATAAATTGCATGTATTTGATTTCCTTCAAAACCAGGACAGTATATTCCAGTCTGTAGAAGGCAATAAGCAGGGTCTCTAGCTTAACTGTATACTGATCCTATCTGATAAACAAAACAAATATCAGCCTCTAAGTACCACACAGAGCATTTGTTTTCTGGGGGAAAGGAATAAAAAGCCTTAATCAAGTGGAACAGTCTTTTCAAGCTAGAAGGCATGGACCCTGAAAATGCACTCTAAGGGCACGTACCAATAGAGGGATTGTTAAAAGATCAAAATAATGAGAGGTAAAGCAGAGGGACATCAAAGCTTGCCAGGCTATGTATTTCTGCCTTGATTAGGAGAAAGGAGGGAATAAGGGGGGAAAAGAGTTTTAGATCAATAGGAAGTGGCCCGGTCACCTCAGAGAGCACCATCCAAATGTGTACAATTTACAGGAATTGCTGGAGCATCTCAGTCATAAAAGTCCCACAGGATCTGACAGTGCTCATCCCATATTTAACAGGCACAGAGGGAGAGAGCCGAGATCATCTTATCTGAAGGAAACTCCTTTTTAAAATGTAAGGGTAGATAGATTTTCATTTTGTCTTTCATCCCTCTGATTAAGTTCAGTTCTCTTTGGTCCTCCCAAGATTTCTTTTATCTAGCGTGGAGTCTGTGTGATCTAAGCAACTATCGTTGGCGAAAGTCGTTTTTGGGGTCCTTTTTTAACTGATGGATTGTCATTAAACAGAGTATAGTAGATGAAAGAGGTCCAAGAAGATCCAAACTGTGCTGAGACTTACTCAGGAGGATGAAAGGCATAATGAGAGACATAATGAAGAGCAATCTCTCCCTCAAACTGGAGACAGGCCCTTCCAATTATGCCTTGTTTTTACCACTAGTTTCCAGTGTTTTAAAATCCTAGTTATGAGCAATTGATTCAGACTTTGCACACAAATCTTGAGAAATTTGTATTCTGTGGACAGTAGGCCTGAGTGGTGACACGTCCTGGTTTGTGCAGGGGATGTTACAGACCAGAACAGAAACCTTCTGTGGCCATGGATGGGTTGTAAGCAGACCTGTCCACACAGGTGTGCTCTTTAGTCAAAATACAGGATCTGTTTAATCCTAAAACTCTTCTTCACTTAGAGCTTGAAACACGAGAGTTTCTAATCCGTAATATTTTAAATGAGCTCATGTAACTGTGGCTGATTTTTGGCCCCTGTGTGTGTCTGGCATACCTCAGTTCAATGGGGTAACCCTGCAGTGAGCAAACTATTCCAGTTTCTTGATGATTTTCAATTTGGTTGAATCATCCTTTGTTCTTGAGGCATTTGTGTCCTGGTTGGTTTTGCATCCCTCTTGTTCACCTCTCCATGCGGAGGCAGGCTCATTCAGTACTGATTTAGATCTAATTTTGCTTTCATAAAATTTTAATTTCCTGTATGTCACGGTTGTGCTGTTTACAACTCCAAAGACAATTCATGCCAAAGCTGCAGTTCGTAGGGAAATTGTTAAAAATTCATCTGAGCTGAGCAGGGTAAGATCCAGGTTCTCTTGAAAATGGCCTTAAGGAGAAATTTTCTTCAAATAGACATTTTAAATAGGAAAGCTTGAAACATGACCAAAAATAAGCAAGTTTATTAAAAAGCTTTTATACTGTTAGTTGTCAGGAAAACAATAGAGATGTTACTCTCACAGTCTTTACCCAAATAACCTCTTCCTTGTCCATAATGGTCTCAGTCAAGTGGATTATCAGCTTGTGAGACATTCCAGAACCATTAACTGGGAGGATGAAGACCAGTTGTTTATTCTTACTGTATGGTAGAACTGAAGGGGTTTAATTTGAGGAATAGGTAGTAATGGGTTGAAATGCTGATCCTGCTTAAATCAATGAAACATTCAAGGACTCAGTCAATTGTTTGGACTCCCCCCTCTTACCTCCTGGGAAAAAAACAAACCAACAAACTCAAACAAGAAAACAACCTCCCCCTCCTGAAAACCCTAAACAAAAACCCAAACCAACAAACAGAAAAGCAAATCAACAAACAAACCAAACTGTTGGTGAAAGGAAAATGGAGATGTTGAAAGGAATGCAGAGTTTGATTTATGGCATATATTGTCCATTGTTAGACTCCCTAGGTTTGACTTGTCTGGGGAATTTCCTTCAGAAGAACGCGATAAAAGTTTCAGTTTTTGCATTTTCCCTTTTTCTGCATTATTTAGGAAGCACTTCTTAATGGAAATCTTTGAGTAAAGTTTCTCTCAATAATTAAAAACTAATACTCACCATGTATATTAGCATCCTGAATAGCAGAGCTCATCAATAAGGCTCACTATAAATCTTCAAGCACAAGATTTTTTTAAGAAGTGTCACGTAAAGGTGCAAAAAGGAATCCTGATGTCAGGTTTGTTGACTCTGAATTTGTGTATTAATGTTACTCCCATTGCTTTATGTCTGCAGTAGATGTTTTAGACATGAATTTTCAATTTCAGAATAAATGAATAACCTTGAATCAAACTGTCTTTCAAAATTCCCAGCATCTCTCAAACAGGTGCACTAAAGTGACAGAGGAGTAACTGGAAGTGACAGGGATGCTTATGAAGTGCTTGCACTTGTGAGAGTAAAGCAGATGCCTGGGAACTGGTCGATATTACATTTATTTTGGGTGTCCAGTGGTGCTCTTTTCTGCTGGCACAGTTTCTAAATATGTTCAGAAATATTAAAAATTCTGAGCGGTGTGTTTAGCACTTTCTAAACCGAGTTTGATGATTGCAGTAGTAATACTTCCAAACATTTTTCCTGTTGGAAACAACCCTTCTCCACTTCCCTTATCGTCATCAATTTGCTTCTGAAAAGACTCAGGAGAAGATTCCGTCTTCTTTATTTATAATAAATCAAGAGAAACTTCATCCAAAAAATTGGAATTCCCCTGGAATAAAATTACTACACAAGAAAAAGCCATCTCTATACCTTGATGGCAATAGATAGTAATGAAAAATATGTCACCTTCTAACAAAGATTTTTCTAAAGTCAATTTTTTTGCTGGCAGCTGCTGGTTTTGCCAGGTGCTTGCATCATTTATTAAAGGATTGCTGATATTGGCTTTGTGAAATAAGGAAAGTTTTGAATAATATATTCTGGTATTTGATAGAGTTCTCCTGAAGCAGGGTATTTTGTAGTGTTAAATTTGGATCTTGGATGTGAAGCCTTGTAGCAAATGTTACTTTTTACAGCATTTCTGATCAATTCAGGTCAGTACTATTGTTTCTTTTTGACAGTTCAGTGAAGCTTCAGCCCTGCAACCATGTATTTGTTTTCTTTGATGTGCCCCAAGGTGATTGAAATTTCTCCAAGTTATCTCTTTCCTAATGCCTTTTAGATACCAACTTTCTGTATCTTGGTTTGTATCCCAGTCTCTGTATAGGCAGAGGAAGTGCCTGAACTCGAGGTGTGCTCTATGAGGGGATCTTACCCACCTATTAAATTGTAATAGGCTTGTCCAAGGCCTTCCACTTCAGCCTGTGTTTAATTCAGGGAGGAGGAAATCAGCACATCCTCGGGGGACGTGGGGTGGGTGGGACACGTGGCCCTCGCTAATAAATATAAATATATATTGATTATAATAAGTAATTATTTATTTCTTGTGCTCCTGGAGGGCATCTCCATAACACCCTTACCAGCATTCCAGAAAATCAAGCAGCAATGGGCCTGCAGAAGTGAGCAGCTGCTGCAGACATGAGCTCTGAAGGCGTTTGGGGGATTATCTGTCCTGCATTTTAACCCCCAGAGCACAGGATGTGGTCACACATTCCCTGTTCAGGCACGGTGGAGAATTTGTGGGGCAGATCAGAACTGCCCTGTTTGTGATGAGTTGCTTTGACCAGTAGGTGCTTTTCCAGTACTTTTTTGAAGTGTTTACTTAGTGGAGCACACAAAAAGCAGCAGAACTCAATCCTGTGGGGCTGGGTGGGTTTTGTGTGGGCCATGTTGCTGATGCAGTTGCACGTGAGCAAACCTCCAAACAAACCAGGGACACATTTGTGCTTTAAGATAAATAGATCCCTTCAGTGCCTGGTTTCATGGAGTATAAATTTTCCTGTAATCTAAGCACATCTGCTCATAATAATTAACTTGTGTAGTGTGTGAAAAGAAGAGCTACATCAGCTCTATGGCAAGGTGAGATGCATTGCTTCCTCTCTGTTCATCACAGTGATTAATTGTAGCATTTATAGGAAGATGGCTGCTTTTTATTAATTTTTGGGTTTAGATTATATATCTTGCCCCCTTTTTAAGCTTATTTAAATGTTAATACTCTGCAAATCCGATATAAAAGCATAAACTTTGTAATTTTAAATGCTTTGATGAGCAACAGGGCAAAATGTGTCTGCTCAAATTGTCTTATCTGAAGCCTTTGAAAGATGCCTGTCTTTCCTTGTTAGATGAATTTCACAGGTAACTGTAAATACTGGAGGCAACTATGAAAGAAATTTAAAAGGATTATGGAGTTTCATTTGACCCTAATTGCTGGTGTTTCCAAAGGGCAGACTCAATAATAATGAAACATATTAGCAATTTGCAGATGGTTCTGTGGTTTTGCACATATTAAATTTTTACTATGAATGAAATAACCACCTAATGTGTTTCCAGAAGTTAAATACACTTACTTCTTGGGCTGTATTTGAATCAAATTTGATTATATGCTTTGTGGAATGTAAATGTTCAGGCTTGCAGTGGGATAAGTGATGGGTACGTGAGTGCAGCTGTCAAATAGGTGGATGAGGGGAGCCCAATGATCCTGTTGTATTTTCTCCCAGTGCAGTCATCATCATCTTCCATTACTTGCAAACGAGTTAATGTGTTCTATAGATGGAATTCAGCCACAGGTTTTTATTGGTGTTGAGTTTGCACAGTCAGAATGGCAGAAGCAAAAGAAATGATGTGTGGAGAGTCTTTATTGAGCAGAAGTCTGAAACTTGGGTAAAGTTGCAGGAGGAGTGAACAGAATTTAGCTTACCATTTTAAATCCTTCTAGGTGGCTCAAATCATATTGATTAAATGATAAACAAAGTAATTTCTTGAAATCTCAGTTAACGGGCATAAACACCCTGATTGAATTATGTTACAAACAGAACATTATAAGGGAAAATATCTTTACAGTTACAGTTATATATTTTTTTTAAGATTTCTTATTAAAAATTTCATCTCAGAGTTTTCTCAGAAGATAAACTAGACTCAACAAAGAAGCTAATGCAAAAATAAGCTATTGCAGTGGCATCAATGAGCAGATACAATAAGCAAATAAGCAATTTGCAGATAGAGAGTCAACATCCCATGAAATGTTTATAAAGGTAATATTTAAGATCTCATAAAATCAAATTGTATTCAGATACAATAACAAAAGTCAGTAATAAAACAGTGGTGAATAGTCAGAGATTAGCATAAAGCAAAAGGCTCTATTCCATTTCAGAGGTTTTCTTTAGTGCTAAGCACTCTATGTGTTTTTATGTCAACTCCACCCAATCTTTGTTTACCCAGTTACTCCTGATTAGAGTGTGCACATCCAAATCCAACTGCTGGAGGCACGTGCTTTTTGATGCAATGTAATTTAATTACTAGACAAGTCATTTAGGAGTCACGGTGCTGAGCATTTTTAGGATTTTTGTCCTCAAGGACACAAACTAATCTAAAATAAGGCCATTGTTCTTTTTTGTTTCACTGTGTCCATCAACCTAGTACAGAAAGCTTAAGTATTTAATTTTTTTCCTTTTTTTGGCATAGCTGTCCCTATTGGATGATAATTTGTTCCCATGTTTTTGTGCAAATCAAAAATAGGCTGGTGTTCACCTCTGACACATCAAGATCGGTTTCTCTGTTTGCTAAAACCAGGATTCATTAGAACAGACACTTTTGAAATAGCTGGTTTATCCTTGCTGCCCCTTTCCCTGTATAGAATTCCACTGCCAGGAATGCAGCTGTCCTGGCTGTGGAGGGTGGTGAGAGCCTGGGCCAGGTTTTGGGGCTGGTTGGCAGAGTGGAGGGTGTCTGGTTTTTGCCAGGACATTTGCAGGAGGATCCTTTGTTGCCTTTAATGCCCGTTGCTAATTCTCATTTTGCATGCTTGTGCTGCAGCCTTCTGCTAATCCACAGGAACCTGACCTAATTTTCACCTTTTTTGTTGTTGTTGTAGTTCCAAGGGCAGTGATAACTTCTGTCTGAGCTCAGCTGATCTCTCATACTCCAGATTATCCCCATTGTGGCTGTGCCCATTACCTCATAGGAGAGCTTTCACTTTGTTTTTTCTCTTTTTTCCTGAGCTGCACCTTTCTTCAATTTTCTTTTCCCTGCCAGCCAGCTTTCCAGCATGCCTTACTTAGTTTTAATGCAAATATATTTATATGAATGTATTTGTCTACCTGCCCATCCCAACTGTTCCCCATTGGTTCATGCTCATGGCTTATGCTCTATACTGAGTGGAATTTGCTCTGTCTCCACTCTGACACACCAAATTTTAATAGTCATTCTCTATAAACTGTTTCAAAGATGGAAAATATTTAAAATTTATGGATAAAATACATTTCACCATCATTTATATGCCCTTACAGAAGTTCTGTACCCCCTTATGTTTCTATTCCCATCGTGTGAATTCACCTGTCAAATATTGGCTACAACAGGGTTTCACCCCAAAACACATGTTAATGTGATAACTGTGTAAACATTTGCAGTCTGTTTTTAAGTCAATATATTCATCTTGTGACACCTCAGTTATCTAAGGTGAGCTGTGATGTGAAGATGCTGGAGGAGCCATCTTGAGTTGGGAGAGGGATTTAGGTGTCTCAGCTGGCACTGCCTCTGTGTGTCACTGTGGGTTCATTGGGCAGCCTCTGGGGGACAAAAATCGAGTCCCACTTTTTTATTTCCTCACGTAAGTTACTCTGAGAAGAGTTTTTTAATATTGGTAGCAGGTAACTGCTTTTCATTCAGTGTTTCTGTAGGTGTAGCAGATTTTAGGTTGATAAAGAATAATTTGATTTGGGGAGGTGATTCTATAAAATGTGTGTGTTTGAGGTTGTTGTTGCAGACTCACACTGTAACTGTAATGGAAAGTGTATTAAACTGCATTTTAAATGTATACAATAAAAAGGTAGATAAACATTTGAAACATCAGAGAGTTAAACATTTCCTCACTTCTTTACAATCTTTGCTCATCTTTTTGCTATGAGGAAACTACCAATCCTACATCTTTTAACTTAGATGTAACCCATGTCCTTACTTCCAGTGAACACTTATGTTTTCTTAGAATAATTTTATGTAACAATGTCTGAAACAAGCTGTTGTTATATTGGACAATGTAGGATACAAGAATCTCTTCGAAGCACATGAATCTCAGAGGTTTTTTTGTGTATTTACTGTATTGCAAAACATGGGAGTTTCAAGACTTCTCATTTATTGGTAGACACATTGGTGTTGGTAGCTCATCTTTTTTTCATTTTATTAGAAAAAACTGCATTTACTAAGTTGAGTAGAGACAGAGATTACATCCTGTGTGTGTAGTTTATACAAGTACACAATTTTCATCGCTCCCAGGAGATAATGTGGTTTGGGGTGGGGGATTTTTAAACTCCACTGTATTTTTACAGTTGTATGAGTACCTAGGACAGTGAGGCAAAAGTTAAAATAGCCATTTTATGCATTCCTTTATTATTTTCAACTACTAGAGAAAACCTTTTTTTTCATTGTGATGTAATCACTAACTCTACCAATAGTACATTTCAATACCTTTTCTTTACCTTTAGAAAAAGTGCAAATTCATTTATGTTAACCGTGTGCCTTCAACATGTGGTATTTAATGTAATTTAGGATTATTCTGTTCATTTGGAACATTACATGGAAGGCTGTAAGGATCCCTTTAGTTCACACACCTAATGCTTTATAAGACAAACAAATAATTCAAGGTCTGTAGTCACTGTGCTATGTAATGACCAAGCCATAAGTTTTGAATTGACAGTCAGCATATATTAAATCAGATCATCTATTTGAAACAGTTGTATTTCATAAACTGTAGCTGACAGTTTATTATCTTATCTGTGAGAACTCCTTTCTTGCTTCATCTTGCCTCAAAAGCAATACCCATACAATTGAACTTTTGGTAGAAGTCAAGGTCACAGCTTTGGAATAAAGTTATATATGGGAATTGGCTGTCTTCATGTTGAAAAGGTGAGTAAATCAAAAGTACTGATATGGTAATCTGCAGTGTGTTCTCTTGCATTTTATTGAAATAAAATGATAAGAAGTTTTCTTGACTTTTAAAAACTGGCCTTGGTGAAACTTTGTTTAGAAAGCATCTTAATAAACCTATTTTTAAAATGCCCTTAAAAAATGAATTAAAAAAAGCCAAGAATGGCAGTAAATTATAAGATGTGTAAATATATATGTATCTTGATGCCAGCTCAAGATTACACATCCTAGAATGACAGGTGTCAGGAGCTTGAGGGTGTGATCCTCTCTGGGTGGAAGAGGGATGCTTGGAATTGAGCAAGGGGCTGCTGGATGCTCCCAGCCTGTCAGGCTACAGTTCCCATTCAGATTCTTTATTGTTTTTCTGTGTTTCATCCTTTCCACTTCTGGATTTTTCACTGAAATTTTGAACTATGGGCAAAATTATTTTCAAACACTGGCTCTTGTTCAATCTCTTCTTACCCCACTTTTTTTAGTACACATGAGTGAGGTCTGCTGATGTGAGGTGAAGAATCAGTAAAATAAAAATCAAAGTTGCCTCTGAGAATCTTCCTCTTCCTTATTTGGTGATTCAGACTTTCCAGCGTAATCAATTCCTCTTTTATTCCTTGTTGGCACCAACCTTATAGGCCTGAATGAAGACAGTGGTTTTCATTGCTTTAGGATGTTGTTGCTAAATTGTTCATTAATTTGCAGTGAAGATCTCACATATTATACACGCACAATCTCCATACTTCCCCATTAGAGCTGCCTTGATCTGTTGAAAAGTAGTGTTACATTTATGGGTTTTTCTTGGGGGGTGGTGGGGGAAGAAAAAATATCTTAAATTGCAAGATTAATTTTTTTTTTCTGAAATGAATTATGCATTATTCTGAGTAAGTGAAAACCATGGATGAAATATTGGCATTTGATAATGTAATGCCAGAACCTCCTGGCATAAAGTTCAGTAGCTAGACCAATATTTAAACTGTTGAGCAATGTTATTGCTGTACTAAACCTCATCACTTCGCATTTCTCTCTGCAAAACCTACTATTGCTTCAGGCTGTAAATGGAAGATGAGATTTTATTATAAGTCTCCTGGATTAGGTACACAGGAACCACACTGGTTGACATTGGCTTTGATATATATGAGCAAAAGTTTATATAGTCATTTTTGCTGCGTTTCCATTCTAAAAGTTAATTAACTGATAAGATATAACCCTGGAGCGTGGGCCTTCAGACAGGACAAGACAAAGGTTTAGAGAGAAATTGAGACAAGGGTCTGATGCAATGAATGATGGACAAAAGGCAAAATGCCAGTGCAGTAGCTCAGAGAATGTCTCACTTCTGTGAAGCTGTACAGTCTGAATTTATTTGCCTGTGCCATGTCAAACTTGCTCATAGAAACAAATTGCTATGAATTCCTGGTATGCTGTATTTATACTTTCATTATAGCAACAGCAAGAGTTGGTCTCCCAAGTACAGCACATTTGTATGGAAAGTTCCCTTTCCTCTGGGCTTCTGATGAATTAAAAAGCTGCTGTTTACTGTTTCTTTGAAATACATGCTTAAAACTCCAAATATCAGTTCTCGCTTCTGAAAAAGGAAGTGTGATGTGAATCTTGATGCATTTTCAAAGTATTGAGCTGGTTTTGCATTGAATTTTATTTCCTAAATAACTTATTCTAAAATGGAAGGAATAATTACCACTTTGGGAAATTTTGGAAGTCCCTCTGGTTATGTTCCCTTGGTTTTGAGGGTCGTGGTAGTGCTGGGCATGAATGGAGATAGACTTTGTCCCCTCCTCAGGAAAGGAAGGGTCCAGTGTTCCTCAGGTGTCGTGGTTTGAATGACAGGTGTCTCCTAAGGAGGGCAGGACCCTCCCTTGGAATGGAGAATGTAAACCCTCCCTCCAAATTATTACAATTTTGGATTTAAGGGGTTCTCAGGCAAAGATGTGGGGATAGGAATAACAGTTCTTTATTAGGAGAACTGAAATTAAACAAGAATGCAGTATTACAAAAAACCAAACCTACTGGGAGAGTTAGAATACAACCCCCTGTTGGTCAGGGTGCTGGCAGCAGTGCAGTTGCAATGGTGGCTGCAGCCCTCCTGCAGTGGCAGAGGTGACTCTGTTGGAGCAGTGATCCTGTAGAAAGGTGCATCCTCTGCTGAAGGTGCAGTGGTGATGGATGGGCCTGTTCTTCCTCTGGGAGTCCAGTGGAAAAAGGCTGCCTTGGTGTCCCAAATATCAGGTGTTTTTCCAGGTAGGAATGCTTGGCTTGTCCCCCTGGATGGAGCATTTCCCAATGGGATGATGGAATTTTATCAGTGGACTCAGTGGCCCTTTAGCAGAAGATCTCTCCCTGGAGAGAGGATGGGTCATGGAAGAAAGAGATAAAGAAACTGCCCCAGCTGGTTTATCAGCTGGGCTCTTGACAGATCACAGCACCCCCCAGCGCAGTTCCAGCAGAGGCTGATGGATACACACTTCTTGATTACATTTTGCACTGCAGCCCATGACATCAGGGCTGGGTTGCTGCTGTGCTCCCCAGTGGTGCCCTCCCTGGCTCTCCGCAGGGAGCACAGCCCCGGCTGCTGCTGTGTGTGGCTGGGCTGTGAAGGGTTTTTCTGCTCCTGCAGGAGGTGGAAGCTGATGATCAGTCCTTGTGACTCAGCCACTCTCAAATGAGCATGTGAGGTAAATGTGGGTCCACTGTTGTTGCAGTGCACAGTGTGAATAGCCACCTCCACTTCTATAAAATTTTATTCCAACTTAATTTCCAAAGATGACCTTCCCCTGCTTTAAGTGCTCTTCAATTTGAACCTCTGATCTTGTAATGACAGTTGGCAGAAACCTTCTGCATCAAGAAAGATTCACACAGAGAGCAATTTTATGGGAGAAACTGCTCTGAGCTGCAACAAAGATGAACAAAACTTCACAGGTGAAAAGAGGGTATAAGCTGGGAGTCTAACTGGTGATTTATTATAGCCAAGATTAAAATGATTTGTACTGGAAAGACTGTAATAAAAGAAAATGCAACATAGTGCATAGTGCAGTGTCCCAGCCTTTGGTTGCCTGGAATGAAGATTACTAATACTAATAATCTTTCAGCAGGGTGGAAACTATTTCTGGGTCTAATGCAATTTATGTTCTGTTGTATTAATTTTTTTATCGCATTTGTTTGCTTTTTTTCAGTTAAGTAAACCATCAATTCTATGATCTGAACCAATGGTAAAGAGCACGATAGAGAGCTTTGTGTCCAAATGTTGTATCTGCTACGTTTGGGTTGTGTAATTTCTTCAGAAACAAATGCTTGCAAACAAATGCTTTATTCATAGAAGAATCATTAAAAAGAAAATATAATAGGATCTGTTGTTTTCCTGTTGAAATAATTGTGAGATTTCCCATTGTTTCAGCAAGAATACAATCTAATGAATACAATATAACAAACACCCCCCCATTATAACAATTTAGAGCAAGTTTAAGATGAGTGGCAGCAGCCAAATAAGAAATGTTTCTCTTTTCTTCTCCCCATTAGAAAGGGAGAGATCACTGCATGAAAATCAAAATGTCCTGTAAGATATCTCCCTTTGCATCTTGTCTGATCTTCTGCCTTGTTTTTATGAGACTAGAAGGAAAAAACAAATAGTCTTTTTGATCTGTTAGCTTCAAAAGAGTAGTAAAAAGGAATGTACTGGCTGTGAGAGTGATCTGAACAGCAAACCTAAGGGAAGATGGGTGTAATTATTTTTATTATTTTTAAGAGACAAAGCTGTTGGATCTGCTTCGTTCACACATGAAAAAGTTCATTTAGCATGAGCCAGGGGACATACCACTCCTAATACTTATGGAAATCAGGGTCTTTTGTATTCCCAGTTTAGAAATACAGCCTTTTTGGACTGTTAGTGTCTTCTGGGGAATTCTGGGGTATTTGGGTGTCTTTTTTCGTTTTGTTTTGTCTTCTTTTTTTTTTTTTTCCCTGCCGAAAAATGGATGCCCTGACTTAGGGTTTCCAAAAAGCACTTTTCCCCCGAACAGTAGGCATGGTTGGGAAAAAAGTAGGAAAAGCCATTCTGGATGGATAATTGATATATTATGTATATATGTATGGAACTCTCACATACCAGAGTGTGACTTCACTCTTACTGGGATTCCAATCTGTGTACTTAGTTTATCCACTGGGTAAATCTCCTGAAAACCCTCAAGCATTTCATTTTTCAAGGCTGTGGGAAGGAAATTTTTCACAATCTTTTTCTGCCTCTCTTACCTTTAATCTAAGTACAGAGTCTTTACTGTTCTTAGACTGTGCTGACCCTTGAATCTCAAGTCCAGTATCTTTATTTTTCTCTCATGAGGTGGACAATACTGTATGATGGCTGAAAGATACTTAATTTAGATAACATGAATTATTTGAGTATGCATTTTTATTAGCTTCAGTCAAAGTCATTTCAGTTGCATTATCAGTTTTGGGCTGGAGATGAGTAGCCAGACTTCAGACCTCAAAGCATTTAGTATTCTTATCTGTTTTTTACGGTAGAAAGGTGATAGTTAGAGTGGAAAGTTTTATGCAGGACCATAAAATACCAAAATCCATTCGTACTCCAGGAAACTTTGAGACTAGTTTCCATGAGGAAAAATAGATTAGGATGAGTTGAAAAGCTGTTGAAGGGCCTGTGTATGTCCCAGGAGCTTTAGCTGCTGGACCCTGAGCAAGGGAAAAGAGCAGTGTGAGTTTTGAATACAAAAATGAGAGGAACCAGAGCTGGGGAATGGGGAGCTGAGAAGGAGAGGCCTCAAGTCTTCAGGCGTTACCTTGTACAATCATATTTTGAATCTAGTGTTGGGGCAGTTGTGAGTATGTGGGTTAGTGAATATGTGTTAGTGTTGTGTTTGTGCCTTAGTGTCTGTGCTTCACTGCAAAGGTCAGTGCTTGCTTAAACAGCCAAGTAATTTTCCAACTTGAGTTACTGGAAATATCGTAATGTTGTCTTAGTTTTCCATTTTCACTCTCTCTGGTGTTATTTGGCATGTTTGATTCTCTGTGTTGTATCATCTCAATGCATGCACTTATATCAGGATGGCTTAGTCTTATTTTCAAGTTGTGCAATAAATAATTCATCTTAAATATAACTTGATGATAGGAGCTACGAAGAAATTGAACTCGAGTAATTTAGGTAATTGTGGGCCACAGAAAGAGGAAAAAAATTAACATGTTTTTGTATTTTATGCTCTCTGAAAGGAGCATAATTTCTATCATTAATCATCTCATACACTTCCATTGATTTTCTTTTTAATAGAAAATGAAAGTAAAGGCATTTCAAAACCTATAATAATGTTAGGAGGAAAAGGGAAAAATTGTGAAAGATTCTTTAGACTGATTGCACGATGTAGAAGCACTCAGATTGCAGTTATTCTCTGGACAAAGTAAATTTGAAACATTAAAAACTCGTATTATTTTGCCTTCCTGGCCAGGCAGAGTGTGAACCACTTAGAATAAGAAAACCCTTGTATGAAAATAATGCTCAACATTAATATATCAATCCTGTGTTCTGCATTCAGTGTGTGGGTGGGAGGAGGACTGGGCTTTACAGCAATGTAGTTTTCTCCTGCTCCTCCTCAAACAGTAGGCAGCTTTGACTCACAGATGAGGGAAAATAAAACCTCGAGTCACACGGCTTGGCCAAATTGACATGTGCAGCTCAGCTCTTACAGCAATTCAGATCAAACCAAATAATTGATCACCCCATCCATGAGTATCAAAGAAAAATTGCACTCTGAGAGTTATTTTAGATGGAACAGAGGTGAGTCCAGCTGAAAATGGTACTGGAGGTGCCCTCCCACCTTGCTGGCCCTCAGCTGCAGCTGGGAGTCCTTCTGTGGCTTCTGTGTCTACATTAACCCCATGAATATTTTACTGTGGAAAGGCCACAGAGAGAAACCAGCCTAAAGAGCAGCTACAGCATGGACCTTCAGCTTGAGAAGGATGTTCACAGTTTTGCATACCGTTTTTCTCTCCCTTCTAATTCTATCCCAGACATCTCCCCTTTCCCATTAGTCTCTTCTCCGTGCTAAAGCTCTGCACCCAACTTTTCTGCTAGTTTCTTCCCTGACCCCTTTTCATGCAAATCATTTCAGTTGCTTTCCTTTATCTTTTCAGTTGGTATTTACCATCTTTATTGCATCCCGAGCTCATCTCGGGCTCCCCTTGTTTGTTTATAGAGCCTGTTGGTTGGGATCTGTGTTTATTCAGTGCTCTGTTTGCTCGGTGGCATTTGTCAGCCCTTTAGCACTACTGTCAATATCATTAATAATTACAAAGTGGGAAACTGGTGACCTCACATACAGTTTTCTTCCTGAGTAACTAGTTGTCCCAGCTCTTGCTCAGTTATTTGTACGAGATTTGTGTCTGTGATGTCCTTCCTGGCATCATTTGTTCTTTTCCTCAGACTTTTAATGGTTATCTTAGGGGTGTTTCTGTAAGTCCAGACTTTGGACACACTTCATGGCAGGGAGTGCTGCTGCATCCAAGGGGCTGCCACAGGGATGGAGTTAAGTGTATATTTATGTCCTTACAGAATCAGGTCTTTAAACTTCAACCTGAGTCTCAGCAGAGCCTTATCTTATGTCTCCTATTATGTCTGCTTCTGGCCTGCTATAATTAGGAGCTGCATTAACATACCAATAATAATGTAAATGTTCCACCTGGGATTCTGAAGAAACTTGTAAGTATGAGAGAGCATCAATATAGAAAATAAATGAAGTCATCATGAGTTGTGGGGCTATACTTATAGTGAGTAAGTCTAGACCCTTATAGTTATTTTATTCTTTAATTTCCTAATATATTATCCCTTAACTTCTTTTCCACTTACCAGTAGTGATATGTGTAAGTAATGATGTGTTATCTCATTGCATTGAGGGATACCAAGAATAATTATGTAACAGAAGTGAGGATTTTTCTGAACAAGAGGGTAAACAGCTATATTAAAAATATTTCTTTGACTTTGCATGCTGGCTTTGATTTTTCAGCCATTCTTAGAATCTGAAGATAGGGAAGATTATGACCTTATTTTGCCTACACCTTCTGGCATTGCAGCTCTTGTCTAGCCTCATAGCTCATCCTATTGTTCCTGTGCTAATTCCACTCATTTGATTTGCACTACTGCAATAGCTTTAGCTTTAGTGTTTGGCCTGAGTGTACCCTCCTGGAATTATCAGTCATTGTTTTCAGATGTTCTAATGACATTTAATTCCAGAGTTTTGAAAACACTAATTTCCTTTTCTCGAATTGAAAGTGCCATTGTTCAAGATAATTTTACTGGTTCATAGTTGATACTCTCAGTCTTTAGCTTTTTACCCTTCGGAATCTGTTGGAATGCATTTTTAAAGGAGAATTGATTGTAACTTTGGTAAATGAATATGATTACAGAGGCTGTCTGTAATTGGATTTTTACTTAAGAAGAATTAAATTGATGTTATGTTTCCTTATTGAAGGCGATGCTGTGCCTGTAATATTTCATCCTCAATACAATTCCTTTTGTTAGGATCATCTCCAATGCTCTTAAATCAGGCAGGAGCACCTGGGAGCACCTGAGTTCCCTCAGTCTGATGCTGACACACTTCTTTGGTGGTGATGTAACACCATCCAGGGATGCCTTCAGTGCCTCTGCAGTCTGACAGTGTACAAACATTTGATTTCACCATCTCAAAGTTTATAGGAGAAGTGTCTGTTATTTACTTTCAATTTAGGAGAAATGTAGTTACAGAATGTAGCTCCCATATGCTTGTGTGTGCCATATGCTGAGACGCTGGCACACAGACACGCTCCTGTGGGCGGGAATGCAAAGCCAGAAGACAGAGACTGTCACACTGAATATCCCCTTAGCAGTCCTTGCTCAGTCTCCTGGCGGAGCCATGTAGCAGCAGAAAGGGGAATTTGCTCCCCAGGCTCTACATTTAACACTTGACTTAAGCCTTGAAGCAAAGCAGCTGCATCTGCAGCTATTTTCATTGCTCATCTTCATCGCTGTGTTGTGTTGGCATCTTCGCAGGTGCATCCACACAGTCTGCTGAACAATTCCAGCCCTTCCCTGAAAAAAAAGTTATTTTCTTTCAGCCTCTTAAACCTGGCTACCTTTCAGTCTAATTCATGAGCTCATGTTTATCATCGCAAGATAAAGTAGTTTGGTTTTTATTGTTTTTCTGTGACAGCAGTTTTTTTTATATCAGTGGAACTGCATTAAAATTGTGCCACAGTTTGGCCCCAAGTGTTTAATTCCAGTTTGGTGAGGTTGACTGGTGGTAATAAAAAAGTCTAGTGGGAGTTCAAAAGGAAATTCTGCATTTCCTCTCTTTGAGAGAATCAATAGTATAATTTGAAAGCCTTTATCTGCCAGTGTCCTATTATTAGCTGTTTTATTCATATGTTTTTGTCCATTTTAAATGCTGCAGAGATGGTAGAAATCACACATTATGCCTAGGAGGGATTTATTACTCTGATTTTTTTTCTCAGTGCATAGGGCTGCAAATGGACTGCATTTGCTCTCTGGGGGTATCCTCCTTGAAAAAACAAAAGAGATGTTGACATAACAGAAATAGCTTTGCGGTATGAGTTTATTTAAAACCATTGTGACAGAACTGAGGATTAAGGGGAAATATTTTTTATGCAGCATAAACCACATATGAGCCAAACCAATCAGTAGTTTGAAACCACCGAGGATAAATAATTTTACTTTCCTGAAGGTTCACTGAAAACAAATTTCTCTCATTCTCTTTCCAGGAGTGCCTGTATATGAAAATATTTTTCTCTTAGAAGTTAAAGCTAAGTAAACTGGGAAGTTTGCAGGAAGCAGAAATGAGGGGATTGGAACCACTGACGTTGGGTCCATCATCTCTGCTGGTTTCTGCCTGCCTCTTCCAAATCTGTTAAAATGCCCTAGTGGGCTTTTGCTTTATCATTTCATTTATTTTAGCAGTTCATGGCAGCTCACCTCAAGCCAGGTTTTTGGCATGTAGCAAGAGTCACAGGAGATCCTCCTCCTCCCCTCCTTTAGTTTAATGTCTCTTACCAGAATATACATTAGATATTCCTTTTAAGCCCCTTCATGTCTCCATGCTTATACATATCTAATCCACTGTTTCTTATTTTAATTTAACTTTCCTCTCCCATGTTTTTGTTGTCAGTAATTTCTTTAAGCTCTGTGGTCTCTGTCAAATATTTGCCCTGATTTCATATGTCCTTATGTATATATCCATCTATTTTAGCATCCAAATAGGCTCAGTGAACTTGGTGAATTATTTGTATGCTTGAAATTGTGTCCGTTTGTGCAGAAGATCAGGCGGTCAGGTGATAGCTGATCACAGCAATGGGGTGCCTGGTTTAACATCGATATCTAGAACTTCCATCACTTGTACTGACATTATTAATAAACGTCAGGAGTGAGCTGTGCTTTTCTGCCAGCTCCCAGTGAGCGTTGCAGCGGGGTGGTTTGCTCTGCAATCACAATTCCTGCTGTGTAGGGCTGGGGTGGGGGATGATGGCCATGTCCCTGCCAGCCGCCGTGGCGATGCTGAGATGTTCTGCATCCCCTTGGCCAGACCTCACGCGGTCACAGTGTCCTGGTTTAGGGCAAATTTGGGAAAAAACCTCTGGATGGAGTCCCTCTAGAAAACGAATCTGAACTGCCCCTCTCCCCAGCTGGTTTGGGACAGAAAAAAAAATTCCTTGGAGGAAAGTGGAAAAAAGTTGTTTATTTAGCAGTCAAGGCACTCCCCAGCACAACAAATGAGCAACACTGAACAGCAAACCCTCAGTGTGCCCCGCAGAGATGCCAAATTCAGAAAGTCTCTCCCGTGGCTGTAGCTCGGCTCAGTT